>JAODLD010000101.1:3990030-4003966 GCA_026781065.1 Mormyrops boulengeri
CCCCCCCCCCCCCCCCCCCCCCCCCCCCCCCCCCCCCCCCCCCCCCCCCCCCCCCCCCCCCCCCCCCCCGCCCGTGAGAAATCAGGACCCATGGGTGTCTGCTCTGTCTTTTCCTGTAAAACCTGTCCCTTTTTAAAACATTTTTGAACATGAGGAATATTCCACATGTTCAATATAGAATATAGAATATTCCACATTCTATAATCCCATCACTTTTAAAGGGATGATAGGACCCCTGCTGTTTGATGGACCTTCCCCCAAGGCCCTGTCCAGGGCTTGTCATGCTCACAGCTGGGGTCTTCATCAGGAGATGGTCTTTGATGTCGCAGACTGGAACTTCTCACTGGCCAGACCCATTAGCTGCATGACACTAGTGCTCAATTATCTCACAGTCATTTATACAGCACAGTCCTGCAGCCACTCTTGGTGTCCCTAGGGGGCGCTCACACAGCAGTTCATACCCTGGCCTTCTGTGCTGTAGAATCTGTAGAATCTTACTTTCCAATGCTACTGTCACGTTCCTGGTCGCCAGAAACACGTCAACATTACCTATTCATTCCGTTTCAAATGTGATATTTATAATTACGTCTAAAGACCATCGTTCTTTGACTGCCACCCCCCAACACATAACAAACAGCCCCCTATGATAACCGATGTGAGCTCTGCCCCCTTGGGCCTGTCCCCACGTATTGCAGACCCTCCCAGGGCCAATACCCCCAGTGTCCCAGCCAGCTGCATGACCAAAACGGTGCCCATTCTCACCAGGCCCCTATGATAAACACGTCAACATTACCTATTCATTCCGTTTCAAATGTGATATTTATAATTACGTCTAATTCTTATCGATTATTATTGTGAGGGTCTCGGGTCCAATAAAAATGTCATGCCATCCAGGGTATATTCCAAGCTTGTTCCCTGGGGTATCTGCATCAGGCTCTAGGCTGGATGGATCACTGGAAATATGCTCCTGATCAAAAGCAAAATAGTAAGTTTTGATGTAGGAAATTTAAAAAGTAAACAAATATAAATGAAGACCAAAGTAGGGGTGAGACATTAGGTGACGGTTTTTAGGGAAAACTGAGTAAGAGAACCTAGTTGGAGCCAGGCCAACAGTGAATTTCCTACAGGGGGCGGGGCCCGCAGTCAGTGTCACGGTGAGTGTTCTGCAGGGGCGGGGCCCACAGTCAGTGTCACGGTGAGTGTTCTGCAGGGGCGGGGCCCACAGTCAGTGTCACAGTGAGTGATCGGCAGGGGCGGGGCCCACAGTCAGTATCACGGTGAGTGTTCTGCAGGGGCGGGGCCCACAGTCAGTGTCACGGTGAGTGTTCTGCAGGGGGCAGGGCTCTCAGTGAGCATAGCCAGACTCCTAGGGTCCCAGCGAAGGGCCGACCCCTGCCCTGACGGCATCACGCGGCTGAGCAGATTGGGCTCATTGGGCCCTGTCGCACATGGTGGTCCAATGAGTCTTCTCAAGGGGCCGCAGAGGAAAGCAGCGCTTAAACGGCCGTGCGGTGCCTTAAGCCCCCCCTGCACATGGAGCATTTTCCTGGCCAGCGATGCCAGCTTTGCAAAAACTCAGCCCTGGTCTTCGTCATCAGGGCAGAAGATCCATTGGCTGAGCTCCTCGGCTCAGACCGAGGGAGTTGGTTTCCACTAAACGCTGCCACATGTTCACACGATCACTGGCTCCCTCGCGTTTTCGGCCCCAACAAGGGGGGAACTTTTAACACGGAAAGGAAATTTCTATTTGTCTGTTTCTTCCCGCATATTTGCCTCGTTAAGTGATTAATGAGCCCCTCTGGCCTTTGTCTTGCGGTCGTGCAGTTAAAGCGCTGACAGGCGGGCTATGCCTTGCCTGCATGTGTGTGTGTGTGTTTGCACGCGCATGTGTGTAAAAATGGGTGGCACAGGCTACCTATTGTGAAGTCAAAGCGCCGGTTAATTAAGATTCTATTTGGAACGTCCCTGCCTTTTCCTTCTGGGGTTGGAACTCATGGCAACATTCCGGTCCATTCCATCCCTTTCGGTGTGGCCAGGACATTAGCATAACAACGACACCCTGGAGCGGGAGCGGCCGTGTGTGACCGGCGGTGGGCCCTGGGCCCGGGACCCTCAGATGGTAATCTCGGCAGCTGGGCTGCTCAGAGCGGAGCGGAAGGGGTGGGTGCGACAGGCGGTGGGGTCATTGTCCAGTAGACCAGCAGGGGTGGGGTGTGGGGGGGTCATCGAAAATGCAGCTGGCATTCTGTTTGACCACGGACCTCAAATATAAATCTCTGACCGTCAGCGACACCGTACTTCTGCGACGTCCTGCAAGAAGCCCCGCCCCCCCCACACCTGGTTGGCTGAATGGCTGAATGACGGGCATTGTTTCCCATGCTGGCGTCCACGTGCGTGGGTGAGGCTGTCGCCACGGGAGACGTCAAAAGTGCTTTGAATCAAATGACACTGCGCCGACACCGTGCGCCGCCAAAGGTCCTAACTATAAACCGAGACGTTCTCCGGGGAGAACAATGAAACAATTAAAATGCGGCTTACTTAATTAATCAAGCAATTAAAAATTTTATTTGACAGGGGAAGGAGTGTGTAAAATTCAGTTTAGTCTGCATCGAGGAAACGAGCATTAAGCCACATGTGGGACCACAATTTATCATCCTCTGATTATAGGCATGTAGGCATCGTTAGAATATCATTAACATGGTAAATTACTCGGCCAATCGGTTCTGACTTTTATATACTCAGAAATAACTTATTTTGTCACAAACGTGGTGCCTTTTGCTCATTAAAGGATGGTGCAAACTGAGGGAATCGTGTGGAGAGGAGAAGCAAAGAGTCAGACGTTAGTGTCCATTAAACAGCAACCTTGGGAATAATGATGTAAAAATGAAAATAGTATGGAAAGAAAGAATGGGAAGGATTGTTGGACGGCGTGTCAGTGGACCGGCACACAGCAGCTGTGAGGAGTTATTTTCACTCCAATTTAAAGGCAATAATAAAATGTAATAAGAGGTAATGCCTTTTAGGGAGATTATATGCTCTTTAACCCCCGAAATACTGCACACCTCATGGCTAGCATGTGAGGTTCTCTGATTTCGCTGTCGTTTAAAATCACCTTGTTTCACTCCCTATCCTTAAATAGCTCATGTTTTCATAGAGTAGGATTTGTTTAGTGTGTTTTTTTATTCAGAGACGCGGTCGTGGAAACCGCTTGGACTCCGGGCGTCTGTCGATAAACTGCATCCTGACATGTGTTTGTGGCATGAGGCCCACAGACACGGCATGGAGGTTTAACACTTAGGAGAGCGGTGACCCCAGTGACTCGCCTCCCCCTGAAACACTGTGTCGGCGGTGACCCCAGTGACACGCCTCCCCCTGAAACACTGTGTCGGCGGTGACCCCAGTGACTCGCCTCCCCCTGAAACACTGCGTTGGTGTTACAGTGTGTCTCGCCACACTCACTGCACAGGTGACTTCTTTGTGTTTCTAAAGTCAAAAGAGATTGGAAGGAAATGGGGGTGTGTGAGGCCCACTGTGTAAGATGGTTCAGCACACACACACACACACACACACAGAGGCACATACAGACACACTGAGGCACATACAGACACACAAACATGAACCCAGACACTCTCCCTTTGCCAGCATGACTGGCCCCCCGCTGTGCTGGAATGCATCCATCCAGACCTCCCCACCCCCCGATCCGATATTAGTGTGGTTAATAACCCCATAAAGGGCTCTTTATGGGGGTCAGGTCACGTCCCAGGCCTGGCTGGTGGCCTCGACGAGGACCAGTGTGCTGCAGCTGGCGACAATGGGGACCTGCCCCCCCCAGGGCCACCACAAAGACAGAAAGAGTCACTTTGTTGGGCACAGGTGCCCAGTGGGGCCGTTATGCATGGGCTGCACAGCCCAAATCACACGCCTCCTGTCACATACGGAGACAGGCCCCCCGCCTCCCACCATGCCTCCACTCCCCATAACCAGCATCGCCCAGTTCATCTCCTGCCTGAATGGGCCAAATACAGGAATAAGTAGCTAATGTATTAGAAGTAGTGTAGATGTGTAGATATATCCCTGTGATGATCTGGCATCTCATCCGGGGTGTCCGTTGCCGTGTTTGTCCTGGGACAGAGTCATCATCAAGCTGGCACAGTCATCATCATGCTGGCAGAGTCATTATCAAGCTGGCACAGTCATCATCATGCTGGCAGAGTCATTATCAAGCTGGCAGAGTCATCATCAAGCTGGCAGAGTCATTATCAAGCTGGCAGAGTCATCATCATGCTGTAGAGCATAAGCAGTTGGAAGATGGATGGATGGATGCATGCATGCATTTAGAAATGTATATGTACATTAAGAGCTGGGCCTCTGTCCTATTAATTAAGTAGCCCACCCCCATGCTTTGGTCCTGCCCCCAGTGCCACTACTGTGTCCAATCAAAAGGGCCGACTTGCTTTTTTTAACGACACCAGCAAATCCTGTGGGAATTTGCACTGCGTTTCAGGCCGAGGCAGAACTCTGTCATGTCGAAGGTCGTAAAGCTTTCTGAATGCCCCCCGGCCACATCAGCACCCTGGGACCCGGCGTTGCCAAAGAGACACGGCAGTAGTGACCCGCACGCTGGTCACTGCCTTCCTGATCGTCCTTCTCCTCCTTGTTTTTTGTTTTAACCTTCCAGACGCTGAAATTGTAATGTGCCAGCAGCTGAAATTTCATCCAGAGTACTCCTGGATGCTCAAATGAAAGCCAGACCCCCCCCCCCCCCCCGCCCCATGGAACATATGGACATGGTTACGGTGTCACGGCACAGCCTGGTAAGAATGGGCACCGTTTTGGTCATGCGGCTGGCTGGGACACTGGGGGTATTGGCCCTGGGAGGGTCTGCAATACGTGGGGACAGGCCCAAGGGGGCAGAGCTCACATCGGTTATCATAGGGGGCTGTTTGTTATGTGTTGGGGGGTGGCAGTCAAAGAACGATGGTCTGACTATGTTAGAGGTCCACAGTTTTTCGTTCACAGGTCACAGACACTCGCCCTGCCCCCCCAATGCTGTGTCTTCAGGCTAACTATTAGCTACACACCCACTTCATCCGCTCTCACTCTAGGGGGGTGGAGACAGTGCAGTAGGGCAGACTGCACCCCAGGCCGTAATCCAGGCCTAGCACAGCATTAATGGGTCTGGGGGTAAAAGAATATGCATAGGAATGCTGTCCCCAGGGCACTTACCCCACTGTCGGGGGGCAAAGAAGATGTAGGGACCTTCACAGGGCACTAAAAGCTTGGGATAGATTCTGCAGCTATGCTCAAATGTTCAGACTCTGAAATCTTAGCCTTTTCCCCATAATGCAGCGGGGTCAAAATGCGGTCAGTGCAGTGGAGCTGGTGCCTGCTTCGTGTGAGTGGCGCGTGCCCCCCCCACAAGCTGGTCTGCGTACACGAGGCCTTCAGACGCCATCTCATGTCTCTATCCAGAAGCCCCAAGTCACTCGCCTCTCGGCAGGACGGGGACCGGCGCCGCCCAAAATGGAGCGCATGGGATGGGGCGACACGGAAACAAGACCGGCAGCAAGGAGACGGACTCCCGGGATGCGGAAAATGAAATGAAAGGGCAAGGGGTCCGAGCGCTTTTGGGGGTGGAAAGCCAGTGGAAGGTGTTTGCTAAAAGCGAGTTTGGCACTGTGGTGCCGTTCGGGCCGTGGCCACCGTGGCGAATCCGGCCTCAATGGCCTCATTCACGGCGGACTCCGGCCTCGCCGATGGGATTTACATCTCCTACAGACCGCCGACCCCCCCCAGGTCCTCGATGCCCTCTCCCTCCTGGGCCACATCTAGGACAGGGCTGGTCTGGCGGGTGATGAAAAGGCGGCGAGCCCACCCGGCTGCTCCGGCCCGCAGAACCCCAGAGGTCTCCTGCTGTAACCCTCAGCTTCGGACCACCATCCTCAGCCGGGCCTGTTTGTTTACCAAAGGCTGGGGGAGAAATGCCACCGGGAGAAGGTACATTGCATTTTGAAACGTGCAGGAAATACCCCCCTCCCAGGTGAAACTTTGAGGAGCTCTTATTTGTGTGCTTGATTCGGTTAAAAATACGTGCAGGTTTACCTCATTAGACCCAGCGGAAAAGTAAACCAAGAAATGTGGAGAGAGGGGGTGAGAGAGAGAGAAAATGCAAAGAGGGAATCGATGATTTGTGGAGTGGGGTGCTGAAAAAAATGAGCGGCCCTTCCAGGTGGCCTGCGGGCACCGTCAGCCGTTTGCTGTGTCTCGTGGGGAACATCATCGCGCAACCCCCCCCCCCGCCGACGTGCGGTGGGAGCCAAGGCCACTTGCGCCCATGTTTGCCTCCGTATTTAGATGCCGAGCAGATAGAAATATCTACCCCCCCTCCTCAGTGTGTGATAATATCAGGCATACCCTCGGACAGGCTGGAGCCTAAACGCCCTGGAGGGGGGGGCAGCCATCATCTCTGAAAGACCCACAGGGGTGATGTGTGCATGTTTTTGGGTATGGACCATGTTCCTCCTGCCCATAGTATCTCCCTCTGGTTCCTGCGGGGGGGGGGACCAGCTTCATGCTGGTATGGTCTCACAGATTCACCGTATTCCCCACAAGGATCCTCTAGTTATAATAAATCCTGAATCCCTATTGATTTTAATTTGTTTTGCTTTATGTAATTATGTAATTTCGTTTGTTTGGTGTAGTTTATCCAGTTAAGTCAGTTAAAGAAGAAAATGATAAATGAATTGAACCAGAAGACAGTGTCCCCAGGAGAGGCTTTTGTCTAGATGACATTGTGAAAGCCGGGAGCACTGAGAGAGGCGTCACTCCGCCTCGTGCAGGTTTACCCTAGAGGGTCAAATCACCAGCTTTATATGGAAAAATCAGCTGCAGTTGAACACATAAAGTGAAACATTCAGCGTAAATGTAAACAGATGCCATAAAGACACCACGATTTGGGCATTTTTTACTCTGCTAGCATAGAACATGCTCCGTGACCTTTGACCCCACAGGCCACGAGCTCGCAGCAGAGGCGGCCGCCGCTCCAAGGGATGCTCCTGTGGAAGCGTGACCTCCTGACCTGCTGGGAGGCTGGACCACCCACCGCCCCTCCCACTGCCTTGGGCCGATTCATTCAGTCACTGGGCAGGGGGAAGTGTGTGGTGGGGGGGGGCGAGAGGGTACGGAAAATTAGATAAAGAGGGACCTGGGATTAATCAACCCGCACCAGCACCCCTCCCCAACTGCTGTTAGCGGGGGCTGCTTGATGATGGGCCCAGAGTGTCAGGCTCCAGTTGTGACCCCCACCCTGGTGAAACATGGTGGGGCGGGGCGTCTGAATGGATACCAAGGCAGCGGAGGTGGAGGGGGACGAATTGTGCATGGAGGGGGCACTCTGTGGGGGCCTTGGCCCCCCGTCTCTGCACTACGTCTCCCTCCACTCTTTCTGCTCAACAGCCACACATATTGGTCAGCAGTCCTTTACCCTTCTGTGAAGTGGTCTAATTACCCAGCAAGCACTGGGACATCCCCCCCCCCCGACACCCCACTGCCCCAGGCCTATGTACATGATCCCTTCAGGAAATGCTCTTAATTTCTCTTCGAGATGCAGCTTTCAGAAACTATGACACACTCATGTTTGTATACATATGTTGTGGGGACTCTCCGTTCATTTCTATGGCCGAAACTCTAATCCCAACAATGACGACCTTAACCCCTAACCAGCTCTAACCTTAACTGTTAAAGTAACCAATACCCAACTGTAACCAACTGTAAGTAACAAAATACAAGACTTTTGGCATTTTTAGCGTTTTGATTGCATTCAAAGATTTTTATAAAATTTAGTTTTTTGGGGACCTTAGCGATAGAGAGCATAGCGTTTAAAACAGAAAGCTACACTATTTCCAGCTCTTGTCTTTGTTGCTGTGGTAATACGGGTGTTTCTTCTCCTTTCTGATTAAAACTCTTCAATGCACTGTTAAATAAGTTTCTTATATTTTCACATAGAATAACCCACTGAATCCTCACTAAACAGTCTACTTTCAATACTGGACACTCCAGTGACGCTGGACATCATGCTGGTTACATGCAGGTCGTTGATTGTCATCTCCAGGGCTCTGCAGTTGGTGTTCCTCATGGTCCAGGTCTTGGCCCAGTTGTCTTTTCTCTCTAAACAATATCTCTAGTTCCTTCTCCGTCCTCCTTACTTAGTTCCTACTACATTCTCTTGGTGTTACTTGTTTTTATGGATTTTTTGGTGATTTTTTGTTTTGTATACCGCTTGGTCCCATAACTGTCTTGCACTTGTTACTGGTCACTCACTGGAAACCAAAGCTGGCTCCTTGACAGCTGTGTGCTTAATGTATGACCTGCCTCACTTGTACGTCACTTTGGACAAAAGCCTATTCTTAGCAATTAAATTATAAATGCACCGCACAATATGCTGACACATGCAGTGGGTGAGCTCAGCGTTTTCACCTTTGGTGGGCTGCTCGTCTCTGCTTTTCTCAATGCCAAGTAGCCAATCAGATGCTTCTCCAGCCCCACATGGTAGGAAAAAACACCTCGGTAATTAGTTTTATGTTTAATGTTGGACAGGTTCTCCTGAAAAAGAACTCTCGGGAAAACCGTTGAACACGTTTTCAACGTTTAAACAATTTACATAAGATTATTGCAAGTAATTGTTCTCTCTTAACGTCAAGATGTTTCAGAGCAACGCGTGTAATGTTTTCCTTTAACTCCCGAGTGAATATTTAGGCAGAGAATATTTTCACACGTGATCCTGCCTTTATTAGATGTGGTTTATAGGAGATTAAAGACAGTTATAAAGAAATGATTCCCCTGTGCTAACAGCAGCAGAAATCCTATAACCAAGTATAGGTGAGTGTAGGTGAGTATCTGTGAGTATAGGTGAGTGTAGGTGAGCATATGTGAGTATAGGTGAGTATAGATGAGTGTAGGTGTATAGGTGATTAAGTTGTGTTTATATGAGCTGCATGTAAGGAGCATGTAAGTATAGTTATTTTCTGGTTTTTCATCATTTATAGAGTAATGATGCAAGTAGACACATGGACATGTCAGTGAACAGTGCTGATTGTCCGTGACTCACTGACAGGGGTGACGTAACAGAAGACCCAAGGCTTTCCTTCTCCCCCCCCCCGTCCACTGGCTTTGCACCCGTAATTGCTTCCTGTTTTTCGCACGCTCGCCCAAGCGGATCCCAAGCCGGACCGCTGCTCCGATGTCAGCTGCATCCCGCCTCGTCACGGAGGAACTGACCTTATAGAGGGGAGTTGGCTGCTGACCACGGCGCCCCCGCCTGCCTCCTCCGTGTCTCTGCACAAAGGGGCTTTGGCTCTCCAGTTAGTAACCGTGGTAGCAAAACTATACAGGTTAAAGGTTCTGTCGTTATAAAATCCGCTATTAACTACCTTATAAACTCGTATAAGCAATATAAAATAGGAAGGACAAAATAGGACATATATTCTTTACAAATTCTTTATTTATTAATAGTTTTATAAATAGTGTTAGAAGTGATTATTCTTTATAAATGTTCATGCAGTTAACTTTATGTATTTATGTCGTTGTCATGACCACTCCCACTTTTTTGAACCGTTACCTGGGTAACAGGCCACTGTGCGGATTTGACACGGGTCATTCAGCCCTGCTAGTCTATCGGAGCAGGGTGTGTTTGTATGCTCGCAGCTCAAAAGACAGAATGTGATCCACTCAGCACAGTGTCACTGCAGGCTGCCATGGACCCACTCGGGAACGAGGAGCCAGTCAGCATGAGAAAAACCATGCGAGTTGGGAGCAAGATGTTCGCGAAAGGGCACACGGCCTATGTCCGTCCTGGGCTTGCAAACTCAGCTTTGCACCTCCATCACATCTCTGGAGGGGGCGCTGTTCCCTCTTCAAGCCCCCCCTGCTCCGCAGGTTGCTGACTCATGGTAGTACGGGGTGCTGGGTCGGCCCCCCCGGCCGCAGGGAGGAATGAGCCCCAACCTGATTCGCTGGCTGGACGTCCGCGGTTTGTTTCGGTTACCAGTGGGCGTGCCGTTCCGACCGCCGTGCCGCGGGGAGAGTGGCCCGCCGCCACATGTCGGGAATTAGGCCTCGTTTTACTTGTCTTGCGGTGGGCGCTGAGCCCCCTGCCCCCCCAGCCCATGTACACCTGCAATAACATGCCGTCCGCTTATGCTTCTCTGACAAGCATCAACCATTCCTCTCCAGTGAGCACACACACATGCACACACACACACACAAATACATGTGCGCACACTCATGCACAGACAGTGATATCCCATCATGCATCACAGCAGCCTCAGAGCATGAAGGTCTTTCATGGCAAAACACTATTTTCAGCCTTAAAAGTAATTTACCAGATCGCCTCAAGAGCTATTTGTCTTTTTTAGATGCTATTGTGTTACTCAGTCGTGAATTTTTGAAGTATATTTTCCTGCTGACAAAAAGGTTAAATATGTTTCAAACCATGGGTAATAGCCCCCTGTGAACCGCGGTAAAACGGCAGAAGCGCAGCCTCCGGAACGAGGTGCCAACGGTGCGGCTAATTGAGCGGCAGCTTGATTGATTGGTTAAAAGGTTGACTGACTAGCTGACTGCCAGGCCAGGTCTTGTCTGTCTGAATACATTTCCCCTACGCCCCAGGGGGGCTAATCACAGACACACACCTGTGCACCTGTGCGGGGGACGGGGAAAAGGAAAGGAGGTGGACCATGAACAAATCGCTAGCTGAAGAGAGGTTCCTGTGCCCCTTCAGCCATCACAAGGTTGCAGGTTCGTGGCATCGCAGCTGAAAGTGCTTCCCCCTCCCTTGTCATTCACTGACTTATGATAAGCTTGGCTCTGTATGAATTATGGCCCCTCTTATGCCCCCCACCTTATAATATCCTAAAATGGTTCCTAACAGGCTGCTGTCCACTGGTGCATGCGGACACGGCTCAACCTCAAAAACACCCGGGCAACAGTCAGACGTCATCAGTAGGTCGTAATCTATAACCATCTTTCATTCAGACCTTGGTGGTTCACTTACAAATCTTTTCTCATGTGTTTGATGTGTCTGTCCATGTGTCTACCTGTCCAGACAGCAATAAAGCACTGGTGTACCAGAATGCACCACGGTAATAATTAACTATCCCTGGCTCGCTCCATACAGGAAATATCTGTTGGTTTTGCTGTTGAACTCGACGTCAGACACAGTCAAACTCAGACAGATACCTAAGCTTGGTGTCGGAGCACAGGCTCAGCTGTCCATCCTGAGCCGCTGGAGCATTTTCTATGGGTGGAAATGTGACTACTCTGCCTAGGACAGGATTTGAACCCTCAACCTTCTGTTCACAGGCCTATCCTGCGGTGGGTGGGGGGGAGTTCTCCCCAGATCAGGCCCATGCTGACTAGGCACTGAGCATTGTGTCCCAAACAATGGGTCCGTATGACAGTCTCTCCCGCCAATAGCTGGGTGGCACTTACATCGCCATGCAGACCAAGCAAAGGCGACCCTAAATCCAGCTGCTTGCCCCACTGCTGACCAATCACATGCCGCCCAGGCTAATCTACCTGAGCGCACTCCCTACCACGTCTCAGGCCCCCTCCTTTGGTGCTACTGACGCTGTTTATTTAATTCTGGGTGTATTTTCGGGGTGCGTCATGTCCCTACGACCCGCTCGGGACACTTCACCCTCCAGATCTTTGGTTTCTTTATTGCCCCCCCCCCGCTCTCTCCTGTGCGCACGCTCTTCCCCAACAGGCCCGAAAGGTGGAAAGCCAAATATTTCCTTTAGTCTCCTGGACGCCAGCTTGTATAAAAAGTTCCAGAGGACTTTGCATCAAACCTCGAGCGTCGAAACCACAGATTGTGTTTTTTTAGCCATAAAACTGCCCCCCACTCAAAAGAGGGAGATTTCCATCCAGTTGATTCTTATAAATTTAAATTAACTGAAAAAAATCTGGTTTACTCCCAGAAGGAAAACATTGAGTTAAATATATTATGCACCTCTGTACATATGACTGGGCACGTGTGTGTGTGTGTGTGTGTGTGTGTGTGTATGTGTGTTTTTGCATAGATCACATTTGAGGATCAAATTTTCCCCAAAGTGTAGTAAAACCTGAAATCTCCCTACTTTTGAGGACGTCTTTTGAGGTCCCCATTTGGATAACCTCTGTTTAATAAAAATCTGTGAATGCAATCAAAAAAGTAAAAATGCCGTAAGTCTTGTATTTGGGTTGGTTACTTATGGTTAAGGTTAGGGATGGGTAGAGGTTAAGGGTGTCGTGATTGGGATTAGGGTTTTTCCCTTAGAAATGAATGGACGGTCCCCATTTAGATAGGTACACCAGTGTGTGTGTGTGTGTGTGTGTGTGTGTGTGTGTGTGTGTGTGCGCGCGCCACTAAATGGAAGTGAGATGCTGTCGATTCCCCCTGGAAACGTAACATCGGCTGTCTTCCTGGCCCCCATGTAGATTTCAGGAGCCAGCTGGTCCTTGGAAATCAGCTTGTTGCTTTTCACAGCAGTTTTCCAGCTGCCCCCCCCCTCCCCAGCTCATAAAGAGGAGCCTGTCCCTGGGCCCTGGGCACATTTCGGCCTTTATTGCGGCACACAGAAAGCCTGTGGGGGGGGGGTGAGTGACAGGCCAGGTGATGCCCCAGTGGGTGACTGTGCTTGCCGATGTGGGCGGAGCCTCTTTTTCCTTGACTCCCCCAGTCGCTCCCCGCGGACCTGCCGTGGGGTTAAGGTGCTCAGGATGGTTCGGGAAGCTTCCGTGGCTTTGTGGCACTGAGTGATGTCATCGCTACTGCCTGGTCTCACTTTCTTTTTCTCTTATGGAAACTGGAGACCCCGCCCCTCTCTTCCAATTTCGTCCCGCCCACTGCCAGGATGAGCTGGGAGCTCTGTCAGACTTCCACTCCACCCAAACAAACCAAAACCTGTTTGTCTAGATTTTGTGTACAGGGGACCTGCTCCCTGCACAGCAGCACGTGTGTGTGTCTGTGTGTGTGTGTCTGTGCGTCTGCCTCTGTGTGCACAGATGGTCGATTTTGGCACACATGTGTGAGGCCTTTTTCTGTTATGTTAATGACTTTGTCACTCCACTTTTCCAGGGGGCTGGTGCTGGGGGAAACGACTCCCAAAAGGCTGAGGTGTGACATTCCAGAGTGGCATGGCACTCTGGTCAGTTTGTGAGTGTGTGTGTGTGTGTGTCTCACATTAGGATGTCCCTGGTTACACAGGACACGTCAGATGCCCCAGAGGGTGTGCTGGTGTCTGCAGTCGCGGGTCAGCACTGCACCCTTTGGGTTTGCTACTGAACGCACCTTCATGGGTGGGGAAGCAGCAGATGGGGGAGTCCTCGGTGGGCTGAGCGGGCGCTCAGTGGGGGGCAGTGACACCCCCTCGCTCTGTGATGTTTTGAGGTTCCCCACGCTGCTCAGTTGAGGAAATTCCCCCCACTTCGTCCGGGTTGTGCTTGGACCTGAGCCCGGTTCCGACTCGTGTGCGCATTCGGGTGATGCGGCGGGGAGTGGCTGACGGGCCCCTCCCCGGGCCGACCGGTCGGGCCGCATTCTGGCCGCTGACGAGCCACACGTGTGCGGAGACTTGCTGGGTGGCGCTTGCCACTTTTCCCGCGCCACCTGTTGGCGAGAGCTGCCAGGCGCACATTCGCCACAGAGCTCTGTGCCCAGTAACGCTGTGCACTGTGCTGTGCGCTTTTCTCCCCCCTAACCCATAACTTATTAGTCCCTTATTAGGCAGGGGGGTCTTGTAGGGATCCAGGCCACCCACCATCCTCAGAGACTGCCCCCCCCCACTTCCTCACCTTGTTGATGTTGGGCATGAACAAAGCAAACTGGGTGTGATTGAGGAGGCCCCCCCCCCCCCCCCCCCCCCCCCCCCCCGCGCGCGCCCCAGGGGGGGGGGGG
>JAODLD010000101.1:4052626-4066394 GCA_026781065.1 Mormyrops boulengeri
ACCTCACTCTACCCCACCCCCAGCACCCGTTTCCTCCCTTTTGAAACGTCCGGTCTATGGAAAGAGGAAACTCAACATCAATCAGAGGGCAGCCAGCTCACTTTACTGCGCCTTCACGCAGGCCAAGGCGGGGAGTGCGGGCCAGCCGTCTCCCTAGTGACGACGCCCACGGACTGGACACGCTGGCGCTGGAGATGGCGAGCTGAAGGCGACAGTCTGGATCTGTGTGGCCGGACTCTGGACAGGCTGGGAACAAAATGCAACTAAAATATCCTCCTGTGAAAATCTCAGAAGGAGAGCTTCTCACTTTAGCCTGGGGGAATAGATTCATGGGTTCATTTTACGTGCGTAGTTTGGTATGGATCACGCCGGTATCATCACTGCGGCAGCTTGTGGGGTCAAGGTCGTCAGCATAATCACTACAGCAGGTTGTGGGGTCGAGATCATCAGCATCATCACTACAGCAGGTTGTGGGGTCAAGGTCGTCAGCATAATCACTACAGCAGGTTGTGGGGTCGAGATCATCAGCATTATCACTACAACAGGTTATGGGGTCAAGGTCGTCAGCATTATCAGTACAGTAGGCTGTGCGGTCAAGGTCATCAGCATTACCACTACAGCAGGCTGTGGGATTGAGGATGTCAGTATTACCAATACAGCAGGTTGTGGGGTCAAGGTCGTCAGTATTATCACTATGACAAGTCGTAAGGTCAAATAACCAGTTGAAAGCAGGATAGATGGATGGATTTGCACCACTTCCCTTGGAATATTGCCTCTTACTGTAGGAACATGCCTCAGATCGTCCCAAGCTGTTCAGCTGAACCAGCTCAAACAGCAAGCGTCTGATCAGAGTTAGAGTTAGCATTCATTTCTGCGGGCATGCATTGGCACCATACCTAGGGCTGTCGCTCTCCTTGATACTGAAGGCAGGTTGCCCATCCCATGACAAATTAGCACAGAGCGAACGTTAACGTGGCAGTTTGGACTCATTGTTAATTTCGCTTCCAGAAGGATCACTGGCACTGCCCTCACTCTTCATTACTATCATAACATCCAACCAACAGATTATCATTATTCCAGGGTGTGTCACGTTAATGATGACATGATACGTATAAAACAATGTAGCTTTGAGTCTATATGACAGCTGTCATTCCCCAGAGGCCACTTAATTAACCTATGGATTACTATAACAAATATTTAGATAAGATAAGGTTAATTTCCCTCAGGGGAAAATTACTGTCATCCAGTATCACTGCAAAAGCGAATCTAACAGAATTTGAGAGGCAGTTTGCAGGATGGAACACAGACAGATGACATCACACAGGCACAAACGTAAACAAAAAACAAGGAGGCTGTCAGGCGCAGAGATCTGCATGCATCCAACTGAAGGCACTCAGTCACAGTGCGTCTACAAAGTAACAGACTGGGGCTCAATTGCGTCTAAAGTCACTCTGCAGTTGTGTAGAGACAATAACATTCCTGTAGAGTACCCACAAGAAGGGCCCTTCCCAGGGGAGCGTGCCGGTTAAAGTACCCAAGAGATTTTATCTAAAACATGGCAGATGAGTGCATGAGGAGGTGACAGCTTCATAATGTCTGGAAGAAATGGAAGCTTGTGACCATTGGCCGGTGGGCACAGAGAGCCCTCCCCTTGCCGCCACTCAGTCGTCTGACTCCCAGACAATTGCAGGGTTCTGTTCACTTCACTCGTCACTTTACTTTCTTGTGTGTTTTTCTGCCATCCAGGTTACTCCCTGGGGCCTGCACTCCATACAGAATCGTTGTAGCCAGATCCTTCACCGAAAAGGCGCTGGGTCGTCCTGCAGGTAAGGAGCCGTGTGCCAGAGACACGGAGTCAGTAACCAGTAGCAGGAACCCGTGGCCTTTTTTGGAGTGATGAACGATCCCCATATCTTAGATCATCACTTGAATCCATTATCCAGCTTCTGCGTAGCTTATCTCAGGCTACATGGCGCACAAGGCCAGACAGGTATGTATGTATGTGTGTGTGGGGGGGGGGGGTCTCGTTCCCACAGTGGGGATGACAAAATATCACACAAGCTCCTTAATGAGGTACGTGAAGTGTGTTCCTAAGACAGCGCCCTTCATTGGCTGAAGAAAGGCAAACAAGACATTCTGTAAGCACATGAGCGATTAGCAAGCTGACCACCTTGGCTCGCAAAGATGAACCAAAGGTTTTCATCCTTCCATAAAGTAGGGACCACAAATGCAAAAAGACCAGAGCCTGGGGGCGGAGGAAGGGCCCTGATTGCATAAATAACTAGTTCACCTTAAAAGATAACTACTAAAACCTCCTGTTGAGTCAGTTCCTCCGCTTATGGAGGAAGATCGATGCAAACGTGCATCATGAATAAATCACAGAGCTGGGGACAAGATGGCAAGAGAACGAAAACCTCCGCATCTCTAAAAACCCCACATGTATTACAGCTGAAGAGTTTCACACCCCCCGCAGCTTCCTCAGAAACCCTGCTCTGCCGCCTTGTGTTTCCCTGCTCAGACGTTCTCCTGTGACGCAGGCTTTCGGTGTGAGCAGGCTGCCGTGGGAAGGTCTCCGCGCAAACACGTTAATTCTGACCTTCACATAGGGTTGGAGAATGAGGCGTTTCATGAGTACTGCAGGTCGTACTATGTCCTGTGCCGGGCGCAGGGCGTCACTCAGACTGGACTCTACCATTTATGCCAGTTTGTTTGAGAAAACAGGAAGCAGCTTCACTCTGACTAATATTTAACCTTAAACTATAATGTGATTCACTTCAGTTGCTTTCCCTCTCATTCTGTACCCCGATGGACCAGCAAACCCCGCCGACACAATCCTCTTAACACCTGACATAAAATCGCAGAATGAGTAAGATGATGAAAACTGCCTTCGAGGTGACACAGGCCCACTTTCCCAGTAAAATGGCACCAGACGAGCAGAAAAGCTGCCGGAATACCTCAAATCCGGTGAGGACAGCGTGACCAATCCCTGGAATTTCCGTTCGCCTTTGGCACATTCCCCAGTGGCACAAACCTAAAAAGGCAGACTCCAGTTATCCAGCTATTCCAAGCTTAAGTGCAACTAATGCAACTAAAATTAAGCTTAACTTTGAGGAAGTAAGGATTTGGGCTCCTATGTCCAGCAAACCCTGATAATCAGACAGCCAGGGGGTAAGACTGGGGCTTAGCTTTGCTTCCAGATATTTAGCCGATATTCAGGTTTGGATTTCCTGGGAAATGGCTGCAAAGCAAGCTCACTTCCAGCCATCTCCACAGAGATAGGCCCCAAAGGGGTCCTCAGAGAGGTCTGGCTCTCCCGTGTCACCTTCGACTCACCTGACACAGGTAACCAATGGCCCTTTGTTAGCTGAATCAGGTGTACTGGTGCCGGAGCAGCTGGGGCTTCTCCAAGAACCGTCTGCTGAAACAATGGAGGGGATCAGGCCATCAACTCAAGATGTTAGCCGTTTTCACTCTAAGGGGTGCCGGCTGTTAGCGCTTAGTGGCTAGCTATTAGACATTTTGCCATCTTCGGGGAGGGTGACGAGGGAGTTTGTTTCTGTCACGCTCTTTTTCCCCCCTCAGCAGGCTGAATGACAAACCCATCCCAGTGATCAGCGGAGTGGGGGGTGGGGGGGGGGGGGGTGTCATGCTGAAGCACTTTATTTGTGTTCAGTTGACACAAGGGATTTTTTTGTGGTAGGAGGGACTATCAGTCCTCCACCTGCCCATCTTCATCTTCATACCCTAAATACAGAAGAACATTGGCTATAGAACATCAGCCAAGTTCTGCCATTTGCCCTGATTTTGGCTACTAAGCTACTCCAGTGGCATCAGTAGAATGGGTGGGGCCTGTGCGGGAGGAGCCAAAATTTAGGTGGAGCTTCAGATATAGGTGGAGCTTCATACAAGAACCTGCCAGTATTTGGACATCCAGTTGGTGAGCATGCCCAGGGGGACTGGGGAGCCAGTTGACCTCTCAGGATTTCTCACCCCCAACCTTAGGGCTTTTAATTTCTTTCTGTGCTGTCTTCTGGCTGTTTTCCGCTGTGTGTGCTGATATATGTATATGGAAAGTGCTTTAAGATAAAGATGTAAATTCATTCAATAAAATTAACAGAGCAGAATTTGTGTGGCAGGAGCTTTGAGTGGTGCCTGGTGGTGATGCCTGGTTCTGTGGCGCTTATGAGACTCCACATTACCAGCCCACATCCCTATAAAGGATTCCATCACCAACTCCCATGCTGACTGATGTGGATTTGCAATGCTTGTCCGTGGTGTTAATGGACCCATAATCTAACTGGGTGGGAGCACGGCTGGACTCTTAGGACACCTGTAGATTTCACACAGCCCCATAACCGGAGAGCCTAAAAGCTTCAGCAGGATTTAGAGCCGGCGTCTATGTCTGTCAGCCTGCTGGGAAAATAAATAGCCAGAACGAGACCAGGCCAGGCTGAGCAGTGACATCTGGAGGGGGGGGGGGGGGGGCGGGCGCCAAGCAGTGTGGGTGTCAAACAGGTGACCCCACTGTACTGCCTCTGCTGAGGTCAACAGAATTGTGGGATAGGCAGGCCAGGACCAACACACACAAAGGAAACAGGAGAACAGACAGGATAAAACCAGGGGTGGGAATTTTAATCATGAACTGGAAGCGAGTGCCCCTGTGGTGTGATTCACGTAAGCTAGGAGGAGCAGAGGAGCAGCGGAGGAGAAGCAGAGGAGCAACAGAGGAGTAGCAGAGGAGCAGGTCCACTTTCGGCACCAACAGGGCAAGATTCTGCTACTGACTGCTGACATCAGGGCGGGAATGAAAGCAAAGTGGGGGGGGGGAGGTGTATGGGGAGTAAGTGGACTGTCACTTTTAGATAAGGACTCATATCATTAAGAGCCTTACTCTGTCTATCCTACAGAAAGATGTCACTGTACGCCAGTGTTGATTTTTCTGTGTCTCAGCGAACTTGCAGAGAAATCTGTGATGTTTACTTTGCTTTCTGAGTGGAGGGAGGCAGCTTGCCGTTTGCTG
Source organism: Mormyrops boulengeri (assembly GCA_026781065.1). Classification (NCBI taxonomy): domain Eukaryota; kingdom Metazoa; phylum Chordata; class Actinopteri; order Osteoglossiformes; family Mormyridae; genus Mormyrops; species Mormyrops boulengeri. The sequence goes on from JAODLD010000101.1 coordinate 4,057,647, forward strand.
AAGGACACTTTTAATAGATTTATAGATTATAAATTACTGAAAATACCATGCATTACCTTGGCAGAGGACCCTGCTCTACAAGCCGGTGTAAATCATTTTGGGCCATTTGTAACTAAATCAGCATCCAATTAACTGAGGTTAATAACACATTTTGGAATGAAGTTTTGAGACTAGGGCTGCCGCAATTAGTCAATGTAGTCGATGACGTCGACACCGAGAATGCGTCAACATCCATATTTTAAATCGATGCATTTGTTTTTTAAAATTATTTTAATGAGATTACCATTATGATTTCTAAAAGGCTTCAGTTCATTATAACAAATGTTATATTTTAATATCACTACGTAATTATGGGAGTAGTGCAAATTATCACAAAACAGAAAGGTGGTTTTACACTACGCACGAGCGCCTGAAGAGAAACACACAGGCGCGATTCTGCACCGCCAGAATAAGCAAAAGCACCGTAAGTCTTGTCTATTCATGTTTCTTAAATTACCATTAGTACGGAGAGCTTAGAATATTTTTTGTCCTTGTAGCCGCTAAATACAGCCATAAAGTTATCTGCCTTAGAATCTCCATTGAATAAGTGTTTGAGAAAATGTTTAGGCAAGAATCTGGGTTTATGCTGCGTGGATTGACGGTACTAGTGGGTGTTCGCGCGCATTAGGCTTGTTGGGACCAATGTTATTATCGTAAACTAAAACTGAAACGAAAACGGACACTAAATAAAAGAAAACAATATATCCTCTTTTGACAGACGTGGTTGCTGAGCTGTCCCTTTCTTGACTTCATCGCTTATCGCTTCCATGATTTACCAAAACAGTTGCATGTGGCGGGTTCTGCTAACCAAATTTAATAAGCATAGGGATACGCCGAATTGATACAGACTACTAAGTTTTGGGCATCACAATACGCATCTCATTAATATTTTCGGCATGCTACTAATTTGCGTACGGAATTGTGGGTGGAAATAATGTCTGTTTCGAGCTGAAAAGTCTGCGTCCAGCAATAATTGATACTTTTTATTGATCCCCGTGGGGAAAATATCTAAAGCTCTGCAATAGCTTGCAGTTTGTTGCTGTCAAAATAAAATTAACTTAAATGAAATGTCTGCTTGATTTTCTGGACAAAATTAATCGTATTAATCGGTAAAATAGTCGATAGATTAATCCATAGAAAAATAGTCGTTAGTGGCAGCCCCAATTCAGACTTTTCTGAAGCTAGGAACGTCATGAACAGGGTGTCAAAGGAGGATTTAATAAGCTGCAGACCCTTTACTGACTGGAGCAACTTATAACTACTCCAGCAAACAGCACGGGGTGGAGCTGCTGGTTACTGGTTTACCAGATGTTTAACCTAAAGCACCACAGGCTTTCGTGCAGAAAGTGCTCGTCACAAATGACGCAAAGCTTATTTTGTTATTAATTTATCCAAAGTTATTTTGGATAAAAGCATAAAGCTCTCGAACAGCAACTAAATACAGGTAACCAACAATAGCTGTGTGGCAAGCAAAGAGATGACACCTACCAGGCCTAGTGCTACAAGGCTAAAGTAGGTCAGAGTTCACAGGTTAGGAGGGAGCAGCTGATTGCCAGACCAGGGTCCTGGGAAAACCCAGAGTGACAATCAAACAGCTGAACCAATGACAAAGCCCGATGACTCCAGTCCAGCCTATCAGGGCCCCCCTACTGCCAAGGAGCAGTGACCTCAGCTATGGACGGTGCTGTTTGCCTTTTCACCTCTTAATGACCAGGCTGACAGGCAACATTTGGTCTGCAGATTTTTTTCTCTGACCGCCCCCCTTCCGTTTTTCACCGTAGTAGCACATCGATGAGCAGGGGGCTGTCCATCCCAGGCTTTAAACCCCGTAGCAGAGCATCATCAGAGCTTAGCTGTGGAGACATTCAAACAAACTGCCGTCACGGCCCGGCTCCTGCCCCCTCCCACCCCCCCCCAGCACAGCCCACACACACGCAAGGCTGCCAAATCCCTCGCTCCTTGATCCAAACTTGCTACCAATGGGGAGAAAAAAACACTCAAGGAGCAGACGGCCAGCCCTGGTGAAGTGCCGATATGTGGTAATCCGTTTTTTTCTCTATTTTCCCAGAATGCTTTGCATCATCACAAACGAAAGGATCTTTAGTGACACTGGATGCCGCTGCACATCTGTGTGTCAAAGAGACGGATCCATAACATGGCCTGATGGGACAAACAAAAAAGAGGCAGTGAGGGGGCAGCGGTAGCCCAGCTCTGAGGCCGTCGGGAGAATATCCCGGAAGCGTGGCAATGAATGCCAATGTCTTCCCACGTGCTGGCCGAGACGGGAGAGTGCGTGAGAGAGAGGGGAGGGAGATGGACAGAGTGTGGGACTCAAGAAGAGAAAGAGAGATCTAGAAAGTAAAAGGGTGAAGGAGGGGAGAGAGAGAGAGTTAGAGGGAGAACGAGGTCCAAAGAGCGAGGGAACTGACTTGAAGAATAATGGGGAATAATGGAACCATGGCGGGGAAGAGTGAGGGAACACAAAGGAAGAATAAAAGAGAGCCGGTCCTTGCCCAGCAGTGAAATATGACAGCCCTGCCAGGCCGGGGTGAGGGGGGGTGTAGCTGAAGAGGAAGCCATATTGTAGCAATCTCACTTGGGCTGTCATTAATTGCATCCCGCTGCTCCGGCCTCCCCAGCTGTGTGTCAGACCCATGCCCCCCAAACCCCCACCATGACCCACGACCCTTGGATCCTACGACTCAGACTGGCATAGAGAGCCCCAGTGGCGCCTCCTGCAGGAAGCAGTTTGGGCGGGCAGGCATGTTTTCACAAATGGTGCGTTTCCACTGCCACCGAGAACCGAGCTGTATCGCAGATTTATGTTGTAAATTCTGTGAGCTTACTAGCAGGGCCAAATGCGTGACCAAACCGACTGGTCAAAATATACAGAGATACCAGTGTTCTGTGCATGGATTATCTGAAGGAGAAAAGGCCATAGTCTATATAATATTCATTACTCGTAGAATCGCACATCGGGATATATTTATGCATTCCCGATAACACAGAACTTGAAAATTTCCAATCTCCTACTTAAAAAAGCACTATAGAACAGCAAAATGGAATGGATTCTTAATGCAAATTTATGCAAGCGAATGCTAATTCCGCTAGCATTTGATGCTAACACAAGACAGTGATTCTCACAGACATTCTTGTGTAAATTAGCACATAGTAAATAATGATGCATATCGTGTGAAAAGTAAACAAGCATCTCTTCGGTTTAACATCACTGTCGCTCTCCAAACCTGGAAACGCTGCTACCGAGCTGACCCATCTGCAGTGGAAAACCGAATTGAGCTGGAACCGTGCTGCAACTCCATTCTCTTCGCAGCATAATGCAGGTACGCCTCAGTTCCTGTACATCGGGGGAAAAGTGTTATGTCTTTGAAGTTGTGGCAGTGGACTCTGCATTGAACATCCAACCATCCTTCTTCCAGAACTGTTTATCCATCAAGGTGTAGTTTTTATTCTACATGCAGGTGTTACTCCTGAGAAATAGAGATCTAGGTCTAAGCTAAAGCAGATAAAGGTTGCTTCTGTTAAATGATGTCAAGAATTCATGAGGAGGGGTGGGGGGTGTGATTTTGGTGTGTGCTCCAGCCCGTCTTGCCCAGTCTGCCATCTGCTGTGCATTCTGCCGACTCCCACCCTCCGTGCTGCCCCAGTTCCTGACCCATCCGTGTCAGGTCCGGCTGGGTGACTGGCAGGAGGCTGACCGGCACTCCTCCCCATCCAGTTGAAGGCAGTGGGCCCGGGGTGCTGTCCCAGCCAATCATGCAGCCTGTCTGTCGCTCGAGGAGAGAGTTCCAGGGTCGAGCCGGGGATGTCCATCATTCACTCCTGTTCTGTCTCCTGCTGGGGAATTACGTTGCCCACTCCCCGTACATTACGGTCGATCCCACTTTTCCAAACCCTCCCCCATTTCTTTTCACGTCTGGCACGTTTTTGACTGACAGCCTCCCTTCACACCTGCTATGCTCAGTGCTGATTGGAGGAGCGTGTTGACGGAGGCAGCATGATGACCCCTGCCAAACCAACTGCTTACTTCAACAGAACTCTAGAAAGGCTCTTTCCCCCTCAGTGCACGCTGCCTCTCCATCGCTCCCTTTTGGTCCTCCTGCCCCCCAGGGACACCTCCCTCTACACATCCCTCAACAGCATTTGAAGGGGGGAGGAGAGGCCAATTCCAGTGAAGGACACACACAGTGATATAGACTAGCAGTCACACAAAAATACACAGATGCACACGCACCACTCAGCAAGACATGCGTCATCCTTGCTTTCTGGATGGAGGATCTCTATGGGACTCTTGACCTCCAGGGACCTGCAGTACAGGATGCTGATGTGGGCTTCCTGTGAAGTTGTCCGTGTGTTTCGGGTGGGGGGAGTTTGATTGATTAGGATTTCCACCCTGAGGGTTAACTGGACGTGACTATGAAGCCTGCCATCCATCTTGCCCCCCACTGTCATTTGTCTTCAGTTCGGGGGGGCATCTCCAGATGGGCCACATTGTTAACTGCCCACCCTAGACTGTCCCCAAACTGCTAAGGGGGAGCAGACTGACGGCGGCTGTCCCAGGCAGGGGGTGAGAGGGAGAGGGAAATGGCAGGACACGGAACACGAGATACACCTCCTCCCCCGGCCTGTTAGGAGCGCATCTCACACATGGACGTCATCTGCAGCATGGGGTTTGAGACGATACTGTTAGCCATGGCCGATTCAGCCTCGAACATTGCACACCACAAGTCAGATGGGAGGGAGACCCAACAGACTGCAGGCCAGCTGCCGTGCAGGCCAAACACGGGTCCTCACTGTAGACGGAAAGAACTGGAATCACCACCTGTTAGGGGCTGAGAGAGGCTGAAACCACAGGCAAGGGCATCTCATGTTTAACTGCAGAACGATAATTCATGGAACATATTTACCAGTATATGGATGAGTACTTAGTACTTGTACTCGTTATTGTGCCATCCCAGGTACTTGTAGAGGTGTGCCCATGTGTCGCGCTTTCACTGGCTGTGTTTTTAACTGATCTCTGGGCTCATGCACGTACCTGACATTCTGAACAGATTTAGATGAAATCACCCGTCAAACTAAAAAATCTAAAAGAGAAAAGCATGTAACAGAGCAATCTCTCAACATGGGTCTGAACACGTTTGGCTGGACTGTGGCTGAGAAAACGGGCCTAGCAGGATACTGGCGGCAGGATTGGGTGCTAGGGGGTGGGGTGTGGGGGGGGGGGCGGCTGCAGACAGACACCCCCTGCGGGCCATCCACCCACCCGCACGGTGCCGAGCCAAAATCAGCCCAAGCCCCGCTACAGGATCCCGAACTGGTGCCCACGAATGTCTCACCGGGGGGAGCCGTCCTCCCAGCACTCTGCCGAAGGCGGCGAGGCGAGGTGGAGAAACGGCACACCGTGGGATCGATTCGGATTGTCACTGCCGCAGGCGCCGATCCCGGTGGGAGGTGGGACAGGTAACAGGCCCCCCTGATGAGGTGTTGCCCTCGCTTGCTCACCTTCCCTGAAATGAAGCCTGGCACGGTCCGATCCATCAGCCACAGGTACCTAAATGGAGGCTCAGGCTCTCAGCGTGGCTCCCCCTTGTGGCCACACATGCACGTACTTTGTGTCCTGCTACAGGATCACTGAAGCGACACTGAGGACCTCAGCCCCACCCACTTGGGGGTCATCACCAGGGACACCCAATCTGTACTGACATCCCTAGTACTCATGAGTAGTAACAAGTATTTAAATGACTTCTGACGTGTCCATGCTGGGTCAGCATTCAAAGTACTGTACATAGTGATAAATAGGGCTTAATAACAAACAGCATATTACCAACTTTACTTTAACAGTATATTCACATTCACAGTATGTATTAGTATTACATATGAACAGAGCATATTCCCTTTGTTCGTATTAATACACATGAGCATGGCATGTCAACAGTACAAGAACACGGTGCATATATAAACAACATGTATTCCCAGAGCAATAACAGTGTGCTGCTCCTTCTAGATGGTTCTGTACAGAGCCATTAGCTGTTCGTATATCAGTACACTTCAGGAGGAGGCTGGCAGAGTTACTGGGAAATCATCCATAAGATTCTCTGCAGGCAAGATGCTGAATGGAACCGCATGACATGGGCATGGGAGGAAGAAACGGGGCCTTTGTATTGAGCGGGGGAGAGACAGAGGGAAAGAAAGCAGCACTACGTCTTGTGATGGGACACGGTTTGGTGTGGGATTGGACAGCAGGCTCTGCAAGTGTGTTTGAGGCTGACAGAATCCATGGCCAGTCTCACTAAATCCCTCTTTTCCTGCCCCACCCCTGTTCTCTACCTGAGCCCTTTTCTGTACCTGACCCCTGTTCTCCTGCACTATCCCTGTTCTCCTGTCTCATTCTTGTTCTCCTGCCCCATCTCTGTTCTCTACCTAACCCCTGTTCTCCTGCCCCATCTCTTTTCTCTTGCCCCATTCCTGTTCTCCAAACCCATCGTTCTCTGCCTAACCCCTGTTCTCCTGCCCCATCCCTATTCTTTGCCCAATCCCTGTTCTCCTGCCCCATCCCTGTTCTCCCTCCCCATCCCTGTTCTCCCTCCCATCCCTGTTCTCCTGCCCTATCCCTGATCTCTGTCTAACCTCTGTTCTCCTGCCAAATCTGTTCTCTGCCTAATCCCTGTTCTCCTGCCCCATCTCTGTTCTCTACCTGACCCCCGTTGTTCTCCTGCCCAATATGTTCTCTGCCTAATCCCCATTCTCCTGCCCTATCCCTGTTCTCATGCCCCATTCTTGTTCTCACTCCCCATCCCCATTCTCCTGCCCGATCTCTGTTGTCCTGCTCCATCTCTGTTCTCCTGCTGTTGTTCCTCTGAGCCAGTTGTAGGACCTTAATCTCTGGATGAGCTTCTAGCTATATGAGCGGCTAAACACTAACAGAGTCCCTGCAGGCTCATGACAAGCAAGAGAATGAGCTGAAGAATGAGGCCGGTGTAGCCTGCTGGGCGCTCCAGTGCGCCAGACACGCCCCTCTTCACATCAACACAGTAACACGACCGCCCCTGCCAAAAATCCAGAGCACGCAGAGGTGTCTGGGATGGCCTTGGATGTGATCGCTGGATGTTGTGTAGCAATATTGTTTTACAAGGCTGAAATTAACCCCTCCCCCATCCATTGCTGCCAAGTGGACGTATACGCCAACACTTAGCGAGGCTTAATTGGAGCCAACCGGGACTTTAATGGTGACCAAACGTATACATGTCAGCATATAATAGATGCTAATTGCTTTCACAGTGCAGCCAGCTCTGTGCAGAATGTGATGTTGGAAGGCAAAGCAAGAGAGTCTGAGTTCAGCGTTTGATAAGGGCACTGCTAGCCTAAGTGCTAATCTAACTAACCACTACCCTAACCAGTAGCTTAACCACTAAGCTGGGAAGGTTGTGTTAGCAAGGTTGGCCTTGAGTGCCTGTAGTGATCAGGGCTGTGTATGTGTGTGCGTGTGTGTGACTCCCCTCTCTCAAACCTATGGTGCTTTTCCACTGCCATCAGGAACCGAGTCGTTCCTGACCCATACCACTAAGTGATGGTTTTCCATTGCAAAATAAGGGAACCGTAACCGGGCTGAGATGGCCCTGCTAGTAAGGCCCGAAAGCATGACCAAATCAAGCTGGTTGCATCACCACCATCTGACTGGTTGAAACTGGCTGACATACCAGTGACCTGCATCGATATGCATGGATTATTTGAAGGAAAAAAGGGCATAATCTATATATAATTAATTATTAGTATTTTCGCACATCGTGTTGTATTAATGCATTCCCGATAACTCAGAACCTGAACATTTCCAACCACCTACGTTAAAAAGTAGTATAGAACAGTTGAATACAATGGATTCCTAATGCAAATGTACACAAGTGAAATCTATTTCAGCTAGCATTTGATGCTAACATAGCGCAGCGATTCTCACGGACGTGCTAGCGGAAATGAGCACACAATTAAAAACAAAAAAATGTGCACATCGTAAATCATGATGCACAGCATGTGACCAGTAAATAAGCATCTCTTCAGTTTTACGTCACTGTCGCTCGGCAACGTCTTCACCAAGCCAACCCTTCTGCAGTGGAAAACCGAAGCAAACTGGAACTGCTGTAACTAGTCTATCTTTGTGGTATGGCTTGAGTATGCGTTGGTTCCTGTATGCCAGTGGAAAAGCCCTGCTATATATGTAGACTGGGTCTGAGTACATGCATCTGTGTACTGGCTGCCTAACAGGTCTGCACAGGCAGTGGCACCTTCATATACATTGTTCTCTCATTCGAGTCCTCAGGACCATGAAAGACACTAAGCCCATCGTGACCCTGGACAGCTGAGATTTTTGCTTATTGTGGTGTTGGTGGTGGTGGTGGCGTACTGGAATTCCTCACACTTTCGCCCTTCTCAGTTCCCTCCTCTCGATTGCTTTTCACCCAAGCATTCTGTGCCCCAGAGAGGAAGAAGGTCTGCAGGTCTGGAGTCTGCATTCACATGAGCCCATGCTGGAGGTGTCGTGCTGCCACCCCCTGCCCCATCCCCACCCTCACAGCGTGTGACTAGCCACAATGAAGCACACGCCCCCCCCCCCCCCCCCCCGGGGGGTGGGAAAAAAAAAAACAAATATTAAGGGGTGGGGGGGGGTTTTATTGGTGGGGGGTGGTGTGGTGTTTTGTG
>JAODLD010000101.1:4190882-4204547 GCA_026781065.1 Mormyrops boulengeri
GGGGAAGGGGAGGAGGAAGAGAAGGAGACAGAGGAAGAGGAAGGGGAGAGTATGGGGAAGGGGAGGAGGAAGAGAAGGAGACAGAGGAAGAGGAAGGAGCGGGGAGAGTATGGGGAAGAGGAGGAGTAAGAGGAGGAGTAAGAGGAAGAAGAGGGTATAGTATTGGGAAGGGGAGGAGGACGAGAAGGAGACAGAAAAGAGGAAGGAGAGGGGAGAGTATGGAGAAGGGGAGGAGGAAGAGAAGGAGAAAGAGGAAGAGGAAGGAGAGGGGAGAGTACGGGGAAGGGGAGGAGGATGAGAAGGAGACAGAGGAAGAGGGAGGAGAGGGGAGAGTATGGGGAAGGGGAGGAGGTAGAGAAGGTGACAGAGAAAGAGGAAGGAGAGGGGAGAGTATAGGGAAGAGGAGGAGGAAGCGGAGGAGTCAGAGGAAGAGGAAGGAGAGGGGAGAGTATGGGGAAGGGGAGGAGGAAGAGAAGGAGACAGAGGAAGAGGAAGGAGAGGGAGAGATGGATGGAAGCAGGAAAGGCAGCTGGAGGGACACAGAGTGCAGACAGACGGTGGTGGTGCTTACCAGGTATGTTGTGGATGGTGATGGCCAGAATCAGCAGCAGGATGCGCCGCCAGCTGCTGGCTGCCCTGCCCGGCCGCTCACGCTCCAGGGGGCTGGAGGGTGTATCTGGGTCCCCCAGCACGCTGACCTGGGGGCCTCTGCGCCGCTGATACACATCCCCATTCTCCAGCTTATCTGTGGGAAAGGGTCCCAGGCAGCACTCAGACAGGTGTCATGGGATCTTACAGTTAACACCCCCCATCCCCATTATTCTCACATAATCTGTGGGCTGGGCAGCCTCTCCCATCTGAAGGGACCTGCATATCTCACAATCGGAACGATCTTCATATTCATACCCCTCCATTTCCTACTGGCTAAAGTCCACCCCAGCGATCCGTGAAGGGAATGATGCCTACAACCCAGGAGCACAGCCAGCTTCTGTGTGATGGGTGACGTGGATGCATCCCATTATGACCTTGGTGTAAGCAACTGAAAACGAGCAACCGTGGAGCCAAATGAAGAAGATACAGAGAATGACTTTTAGTACTGCCACTGGGGGGAGGGGGCGCTAATGAGGGAAGAGGTACAGATGCCCCACAGATCGTCACACAAAGGTCCCATTATGCAGAGGGTGACGATTGGGATGATCTGGGGAAATAGGGAGGGGCAAAGGGTTACTCAGAGAAGATACTGGGAGTGGACTGGATGGAGACTGGAGGTGGGACCTTATAAATCCCAAACCATCACAGAGGAACAGGGGGGGCTGAATTGCAGCTGTGCCTCCTTCACCTCCTCACCTTCAAACCCAGGTCAAAGCAAGCAACACCACTAATGGAATTTACCAACATCAATCTTGCCTTCATTACATTCATCCATCAGATCAAGAAAGAAATGAACCAGTCTGACAGGGAGCCGCCAACAAGGGGCCTCTTACCTGATTGCCCATGTCAAAGTGTGTCTTGTCCGCCACAGTGTGGGAGGAAAACAGCTTCCCAAAGACTCATAATCTAACTGTTGCTCTAAACTGACACGTCCTACAGGTTCTAACTGGTTTAAACCACCCAGCCATCCTCATCCTCATTTTCCTCACCAGTGCTCCTCACAGACACAGCCTTCCCACCTCCACCTTTCCAAGTCTCAGTGGTACCAGGCCAGCCCAGGACAGTCTGCCACCCACCAGGACCAAGCCATGGACAGTTTGCCACCCACCAGGACCGGGCCAGCCCTGGACGGTCTGCCACCCACCAGGACCGGGCCAGCCCTGGACGGTCTGCCACCCACCAGGACCAAGCCATGGACAGTTTGCCACCAACCAGGACTGGGCCAGCCCTGGACAATCTGCCACCAACCAGGATAGGGCCAACCCAGGACAGTCTGCCACCAACCAGGACCGGGCCAGCCCAGGACAGTCTGCCACTCACTAGGACCAGGCCAGCCCAGGACAGTCTGCTACCAACCAGGACCGGGCCAGCCCTGGACAATCTGCCACCAACCAGTATCGGGCCAGCCTTGGACAGTTTGCCACCCACCAGGACCGGGCCAGCCCGGACAGTCTGCCACCAACCTGGACCGGGCCAGCCCAGGACAGTCTGCCACCCACCAGAAGTGGGTCAGCATAGGACAGTCTGCCACCCACCAGGACCGGGCCAGCCTACTCTCCGTTGAGAGGCATCAAGTATGGCCTTGGGGGATGGGAGCATCTGCAAGAGTCGGCACATCCATCCATCACCATGACACAGATCTGACTGCCCAAGCAGGTCCCCAGTCAGCTATCCCTGGTTGGATCTGCACCGCACCCCCTTGAATCTGCCATCAGACCTCTGAATTCACATACACGCATATAAAAACATAGCTAACTTCACCCACACGGGGGAGACCAGTTAAAATGATACCACACCCCTCCCAAAGCCTCCACTCAGCTTCCTAGGTCTTCCTAGGCCGTACTGACATCCTCTTACTAGGCTTGTGCAATTTAATGATATTATCAGTAAGCGACAACGACAGGCAAGTATCCCAGTGTCCGTGTTTGACTGCAACTAATGGGTGATTATTGCCTTTGTCTGGGAAAAAGGCTGAGGTGGTTTATTCAGAAATGTGGCTGTTATAATTTTAGTGTCTAACAAGATCTTTAAAGCGGGGGCCTTATTTACAGTGAGAGCTAGTTCTACAAATAAATTGGCCAGGACACTCCTGTTCCTCTCATTCAGCTGGGGGGGTGGTGGGGGGGGGTCATCTCCTCTCAGCTGAATCTCACCCGTACAGCCCACCTTCAGTATTTTCACCTATCTTCACCTGCCAAAATCAGTTGCCAGGCAACGAGAGATTTCATCCCCCCCAGCCCCAAACTGGCCACCTTCCATGGTTTGACATGGTGTGTGTCAAAAGTACACATGATCAGGTCTGAGAGCTCATTTCAATGCAGAAGCACATAGCAGGTCAAACCATCGCTTGGGGGGTGGGGGGGGGAGCAGCAGGTTTATTTAATAATAATGGAAAAAAAAATGCTGCATACCAAATGTGTTTTTTGTTATAGTAATGTTCAAATTGATTAAAATATAGGTCTGAAGCTGAATTTAGCTGGAAATAATTGCAAGAGAGTATGATAGAACACAGAGTACATCGAATTCTGTCTTTTAAATCAATTGTGGTACATTTCTATCCTCTTTTAAATGCAAATTCCCCATCAAGCCAGTCTGGTGGGAAAGCAAAGTCTGGTTTCAGAGTGGGGAGTGTGTACTGGCCACTGAAGGTCCTCATTAATGTGACCGACTGGTGGGGGCAGATCGACACAGTTACTGCCATGTAACTTTCTACGTGAGCTGCACAACATACAGACATACAAAGTAGGAACAAGGTCCCATGTCACCTGTACTTATTCTCAAACCAACAACCATCTACCCATCATCCATCCATCCATCCATCCAATCATCAGGAGTGTAATGTTACATGTATTTGGGCCAAAAATTTTCGGTACGGGTCTTTCGATTCAGTACGCATATGTACCGAACCAATAAGTTATGGCAAACTCAGACAAACTAGTACTCAATTAATATTAATCAATTAATTTTGATTTACGTCTTCTGTGGCCATTTATCTGGTACTGGTTTTCAGAGAGTCTGCAGCCTTTGCCAGGATGCACTGGGACAGAGATGCGGGACGCCAATGCGTCACAGGGCAGGCCCAGAGACACAAACACGCACACAAACAGCCAAACACCACGGGCAGCTTAGGCACACCGATTCACCTGGCTGCAAGAAACCACAGTAGGATGCTGTGCCTGTGATCAGAAGGTCGCTGGTTCAAATTCCAAAATCCTCAACAAAGTGGTTGTGTTATTGGGCCCTGATCAAGGCCCATAACCTCACATCTCCGGGGCTGTAGGTTCGAATCCCGCCTCCCTTCTGTGAGTGTTGTGTAGATTCTTTCCAAGTTCTCCAGACCCCCCCAGAGTCCAGACATGCCATCAGCCTAACCAGTGTCTCTAAAAATCACACGTGTTGTGAGTGCATTTGCCCAGTAATGGACCGGCACCCTGACTATGGTGTACCTGATAGGTGCCTTGTGTGAATGATAATTAATTGCCCTCATCAGCATCCATAATAGCATATTAGGAGGGGTGGAACAGCACGTGGTGAAGTGACCCCAGAATGCACCTGGCTGACGGCAGTGAGCCAAACCTTTGAAAACCTCCACAGGTGCCTGGCAGATGGGGGCAGGGGGCAGGCGTGCAAAATGGTACGTTTAAAAAAAAAAAAAACAGGGATGGGGGGTGATGGGAGGGAGGTTCTGACTGAAAATGGAACGAAAAGTCCTTTGATCCATTTAGTGAGGATTTCACTCTGCGGGGGGCGGTATGGGCATAAACGCTGATTAATAAGCCGCAGAGTGGAAAGTCGGAAGGCATGAATGGGATCATTGTGGTACATCTACTTCTGGAAGAAAGGGATTGCGAGCAAGAAGTACATCAAAGTACCTTCCAGAAACAGGGCCGGTGTGGACCCAATGTATGACCACCCCTCCAGCAACGCTGCCAGATGCAAGGACATGGGCACAGGTCTATATTATTATGACACGTGAGACATTTATGCTAGTCCTGAAAAAGCCAGGCCTAGCCCGAAAGAGGTACACAGGATGGTCCCCAGGTGGGCCCACCACCCGCAAGGGGAATGTCATGGGTTCGGTGTGATGTGGATCGGGTGGGAGCCAAGGGAGACCCTGGCGAACCGATTCCTGGCTGACTAAACTGGCTTTCGGGACATGGAATGTCACCTCTCTGGTGGGGAAGGAGCCTGAGCTTGTGCGTGAGGTTGAGAGATACCGGCTAGATATAGTCAGGCTCACCTCAACACATAGCGTGGGCTCTGGAGCCAATCTCCTGGAATTGCTTCTGGAGTTGCGGCGGGTGAGCGACACCAGGCTGGGGTAGGGCTACTGGTGACCCCACAGCTCGGTGCATTAACATTGGAGTATACCCCGGTGAACGAGAGGGCAGTCTCCCTGTGCCTTCGGGTCGGGGAGAGGTCTCTGACTGTCATTTGCGCCTATGCGCCAAATGACAGTTTGGAGTACCCAGCCTTCTTGGACTCCCTGACTGGTGTGCTGGTTAGCGCACCACAAGGGGATTCAATCGTTTTGCTGGGGGACTTCAACGCTCACGTGGGCAACGACAGTGTGGCATGGAGGGGGGTGATTGGGAGGAACGGACTCCCTGATCTGAACCCGAGTGGTGTTCTGTTGTTGGACTTCTGTGCAATGCATGGTTTGCCCATAACGAACACCATGTTCAAGCATAAGGGTGTCCATAAGTGGACATGGTACGAACATGCCCGGGGCTATAGCTCAATGATCAATTTTATAATCGTATCAGCTGATCTGCGGCCTTCTGTCTTGGACTCTCAGGTGAAGAGAGGGGCAGAGCTGTCAACTGATCATCACCTAGTAGTAGTTGGCTCAGGTGGCAAGGGAGGAAGCCGGTCAGACCTGGTAGGCCCAAGCGCATAGTGAGGGTCTGCTGGGAACGCCTGGCAGTGGCTCCTGTTCTCCAGATCTTCAACTCACACCTCCGGCAGAACTCCAACTGTGTACCGGGGGAGGTTGGGACATTGAGTCTGAATGGACATTGTTCCTTACCTCCATTGTGTAAACGGCCATACGGAGCTGTGGCTGCAGGGTGATCGGTGCCAGTCGTGGCGGAAACCCCCGTACCCGATAGTGGACACCAGAGGTGAGTGGGGCTTTAAAGCTGAAGAAGGAGGCCTACCGGGAATTATTAACCTGGGGAGGCAGCTGACAGGTACCGGCAGGTCAGGTGGAACGCGGCGCGGGCGGTTGCGGAAGCAAAAACCCAGGCGTGGGAGGAGTTTGGTGAGGCCATGGAATGTGACCTTCGGTTGGCCTCAAAAAGGTTCTGGCAAACCATCCAGAATATCAGGAGGGGGAAGCAGCTCCTGGTTCATACTGTTTACAGTGGGGAGGGGGTGCTGTTGACCTCACCTGGGGACATCACCAGGAGGTGGAAGGAATACTTTGAGGACCTCCTCAACCCTGCCTCAGATTCATCTACAAGCACTGCCTTCAAGACATCAGAGGGCACGCGGCCAGAGGGGGCTGGGGCGGACTTGCCCATCACTGGGGCTGAGGTTGCCAGGGTGGTTAAAGAGCTCCGTGGTGGCCGGGCCTCGGGGGTGGACAAGATTCGTCCGGGGTACCTGAAGGCTCTGGATGTTGTGGGGCTGTCGAGACTGACACGCCTTCTCAACAGCGCGTGGAGGTCAGGGACAGTACCGCTGGATTGGCAGACCAGGGTGGTGGACCCCTTATATAAGAAAGGGGACCAGAGAGTGTGTTCCAGCTACAGGGGGGTCACACTTCTCAGCCTCCCAGGGAAAGTCTTTTCCGGGGTACTGGAGAGGAGGGTGAGATCGATAGTGGAATCTCGGATTCAGGAGGAACAATGCAGTTTTCGTCCTGGCCGTGGAACACTGGACCAGCTTTATACCCTAGCGAGGGTACTGGAGGGAGCCTGGGAGTTTGCCCATCCAGTCTACATGTGTTTTGTAGACTTGGAGAAGGCTTACGACCAGGTTCCCCAAGATGCTCTATGGGTGGTGTTTTGGGAGTATGGGATTCAGGGCCTGCTACTGCGGACAATTCGATCCCTATATGAGCAGAAGTTTGGTCCGCATTGCCGGCAATAAGTCGGACGTGTTCCCAGTACGTGTTGGGCTCCGCCAGGGCTACTCTTTGTCACTGATCCTGTTTATAATATTTATGGACAGGATTTCTAGGCACAGCCGGGGTGTTGAGGGTGTCCAGTTTGGTTGCCTCAGAATTGCGTCGCTACTTTTTGCAGATGACGTGGTCCTGTTGGCTTCATCTGCTGGGGACCTCTAGCGTGATCTGGGGCGGCCGAGTGTGAAGCAGCGGGGATGAGGATTAGCACCTCCAAGTTCGAGACCATGGTTCTCAGCTGGAGACAGGTGGATTGCCCTCTTCAGGTCAGGGAGGAGGTACTACCTGAAGTGGAGGAGTTCAAGTATCTCGCGGTCTCGTTCACCATCCCAATAGTCACATTCCTGAGCTCTCAGACCAGTCACCCACTGGAATCCCAACAGCCACATTCCTGAGCTCTTACACCAGTCACCCACTGAAATCCTGTTAGCCACATTCCAGAGCTCTCACACCAGTCACCCACTGAAATTCCAATAGCTACATTCCTGAGCTCTCACACCAGTCCCCCACTGGAATCCTGTTAGCCGCATTCCTAAGGTCTCACAACAGTCACCCACTGGAATGCCCATAGCCACATTTCTGAGCTCTCACACCAGTCCCTCACTGGAATCCTGTTAGCCACATTCCTGAGCTCTCACACCAGTCCCCAACTGGAATCCTGTTAGCCGCATTCCTAAGGTCTCACAACAGTCACCCACTGGAATCCCCATAGCCACATTCCTGAGCTCTCACACCAGTCCCTCACTGGAATCCTGTTAGCCGCATTCCTAAGGTGTCACAGCAGTCACCCACTGGAATCCCCATAGCCACATTCCTGAGCTCTCAGACCAGTCCCTCACTGGAATCCTGTTAGCCGCATTCCTAAGGTCGCACACCAGTCCCTCACTGGAATCCAGTTAGCCGCATTCCTAAGGTCTCACAGCAGTCACCCACTGGAATCCCCATAGCCACATTCCTGAGCTCTCACACCAGTCCCTCACTGGAATCCTGTTAGCCGCATTCCTAAGGTCTCACTACAGTCACGCACTGGAATCCCATGAGCCGGAATTCCTTCCAGGATTTATCGCCAGATCTTCCGCAATCTTCCAATCCCATGTGACCCTGAGGGGGCGGGACTTCCCCGAGGTTGGCATTTCCAGCTTCTTCCAGCGTGTAGCCTTCTTCCAGTAACCACATGTCCAGGAGCGACCCGACGCTCTGTTAGCGGTGGGGATTTAGCACGGCACACACAGGAATGCTGATTAGCTAGATGTCCCCTCAGCCAGGAACTGGACTTCACTTCCCGAAATCTTTATGTGACCCGACTATCATTAATCAACCGCCGCGGGACACTTGAGCCTCCAGTCTGTTCATCTGTCACTCCGTGCTATCTGGATGCAAATTTCAGCTGATGGGAGGAACACCAGCAGAGATCAAGGGAGGGTCAGGGATCCAGGTATATGGGGGTGGAGCACATTTCGGCTGGTGTAAAAAACCAAGTTTGGGTACCAGAAGGTGGTTCTCCCTTTCCACCGGTCTGTAGTAAACGAGGACCTGCAGCTTTTCAACTAACGGTCTTTAATGGAAGCACATCTAGGGATCATGCCAAGAAGTTCTGGGTTTTACCAGAGCGACACACAAGCAGGAACAGCTGAGGCCTCCTCACCGGTCAAGAGGAGTTCATCATGTAATACTGTGGTAAACTCTGAGCTACAGCCCCGCGTGCTCCCGCACGCACACAGCTCCGTTTATGCCCCATCCAGCTTCCCTCTCCTCCTCACATCCTGCCTCATTATGCTTCACATCTCGAAGGTCTTAACTGCTGCGTGTTGCCAACGGCGCCGCCTAAGCTTCCTTAGATTTCCCGCAGTGAGACATACAGTAACTTCATGGCGCTGGGGCTTCCGTTGCCATGGTGACTGATCACTAGCTCTAGGCCCTCACATGCCTCAATTAACAACATCCAGCTGGACCAAATTGCCATTACTGGGAAAACTGGGGGATATATGGGGCCTGCTAGCCCGAATCCAGGAGACAGGCTCTGCCAGAGCAGGAAGTGAGCTTCTGCTTGGAGGAGCTTCTGGGAATTGAGGCTTGT
This sequence comes from Mormyrops boulengeri, assembly GCA_026781065.1. Classification (NCBI taxonomy): domain Eukaryota; kingdom Metazoa; phylum Chordata; class Actinopteri; order Osteoglossiformes; family Mormyridae; genus Mormyrops; species Mormyrops boulengeri. The sequence continues at coordinate 4,199,741 of JAODLD010000101.1, forward strand.
AAGTTTTCTGTGCCTTTTCAATTATTCTGTTTACGTCTCTGGAAACAGGTATCGACCCGACCCCATAGGACAGGAGTGTTTGTAGAGCGTGTTCTGATGTGTGCATGGAATTCAGCGTTTTTAGGACAAACCCAAAGAGGCAGACCGCTGTTCTACAAAGTGGGGTGATTATTAATGGCTTAACTATTTTAACTTCCCCCATTTTAAGACTTAGATTTATTCATTTAACAGGCCGAAGTGACGTACAGCTGAGAAAGCCGGGTCAGACAGTCCCCAGAGCAACTGGGGTTATGTGGTCCAGTGGAGAAACCTCTCGGCCAATCACGGGATATGAACCAGTGAACTTCTGAGTCCTAAACTGCTGAGGCACACTGCACCCCCCATCACCCGAGGTTAATGCCACCTCTGTTCCCAAGGTTATTCTCTTGCTAAATATTTGGCGATACTGTGTGTGAAAATCCACCCCCCCCCCCCGGGGTGGGATATGACTAACACTGAGCTGGCACGGCGGAGGCTGGAGCTCGTCTAGGGGCCGGTGACCTTGCAGAGGCCTCCTGCTCCGCCCGGGGCGCCCATCAAAGCCTCTGCCCAGCTGGGCTTAAATACCAGCCTGAAAAACAAAAACTGGCTGAGCGAGGCCACCCGCGGCTAATTACCTCCGTTAATTAAGCCGTTCACTTAAGAAGGTCACAAAGTTAGGCCAGACGGGATTTACAGCTGAATTATTTAGGTGCTGCTGCTCAGAAGGAGGTTTAATGAGGCCCACTACAATGGCCACCCCCACCCTATCGCCACCCCCCCAGCACTCACTCCTCTACAGGCCGTTTATGGAGCACACAACAGCTTGGCTAGCTAAACCGTTACCTTCAATACAGCTTTTAATTTTGGCAGGTACAGTGCTACCACTGACCCCAGAGAACTCTCACCCCATTGGCTGCCTTGGTCACATGGGCGTGTTGTTTGTGCCATGTAGCCCTGCCCCCTTTCTTTTAGGGTAGGTCAACATACAAGTCGATCGTGATTTAGATCAAAATGATGCAACATTGAAAAACTGGATCTCAATAATGTGATTGTCAGGTTAAGAGCATGTAATATCTGTAGGTAATTAATTTAAATGGTTCGCCCTGCGGTTTTTATCGGTTACAGGTAGAGATCCGCAACAGCCATGATAGCAGGAACATTAAAATTCACTGGGTCGAAACCAGGGCTTTTGATTGTGGTACCAGCACATGGAGGGGGTCCACTGGGAAGTCGTCCTATACACAAGACACTGATGGGTTTAAAAATGCACATGTTCACTGGCCAGGCCAAGGTCACCGCCACCAGGGGAGGACGCCCTCTGCGTAGCTGTGCTCTATAAATCACCACTGGAGTGGCTGAATCCATCATCCATGTGCCTCAAATGGGCCTCCCCAGTGCATGTTTGTGAACTCAATGTGCAGTGCACCAAAATCGACAGGAGGGGGCGACAAACAGGGGAGGTATGTTGTCATTTGGTCCCCAGCAAACTCTCTCACCTCACACTACACCACAGACTCCTATATTCACTAACTGACCATAAATAATTCCAGTTATTTCTACAAGAGAGCACATGAATGGATGGGCACTCAATTTGATCTGTGCTTACGCACCATATCTGGGAGATGTTGCCAGGGGGCTTGAGTTTCCATGGCGAGGACCTCACACTTCACCAGCCATCCTCACCAGTGACTGATTTCCCTAAACCGTGCTCTGAATTACGCTGCAGGGAAATCTGGACCCTATCTCAGGCAGAATAGGGGACACCTGGAAGGGATGCCAGTCCATCACAGGGGACAAACACAATGCTATAGATTGGACTGGCATCTATTTAGCTTGACTGCATGTCTTCCTACGTGGGAGAACATCTAGACAACACAAGGAGATCATGCAGATTCGATTCGAACCCCTAACCCTACATCAGGCTGTCCTACCTAGACTCATCAGAGCTCCAATCACCCACGCTGCTGTCTGAACGTATCCAAATCTCACACACACGCACCGAATCAACCGGATCAGCAAAAGGACAAGTGATTGGACAGAGAGGTGGCTGAGCCGTCCAATCATATACCACACATCAGCTGAGCGAAAGGCATGTGGGGCCAGCAGTTCCAGTGATGGCTTAGGAAGGCGAATCATGGGACCCACACCCCGAGGCGGGAAACGGGAAGGAAGGGTGGAGGCGGAGGGGGGCAGCAAGAACCGGAAAGGGGGCAAGGAAATCAGCAGTGCTGGGAGGTGCAAGTGTCTACCAGAAGTGTGCAAGTGTATCATGGGTAAATAAATCTGACAAATTGAGCAGAAAATTCCAAAAGTCACAAAGGATAACCCCCCTGAAAATGAGCTACAAAATGGCCTTCCTATTGTGGCCTAGATTACAGGGGCAGCAAGGGACTAGCACCTGACCCGGGGAACCAGCCTCGCGCCCCACGCCGGCTCTCAGGCGAGGCAGCGGGAGATGAAGGCCGGCTTTGGAAAAGCCACTCCGCTTACTCTGGGATTTCAGCCAATGGCCTTCTGCTAACAGCCACAGCATCCGAACTTGCTGAGCCGTAGACCAGCCCCATAGCGGGTCCGGTCCTCGTAGGGGCTCGTTCAACCACATTTACTTTCCAATTTACCAGGCTCTGCCAGAGTGTCACACATACTTATTTAGGTGAAACCCGTATAAGATGGACATACGAGACAAATGTGCTTTTAAAATGATAAAAGGAGAAAAAGAAATATCTATTCACATTCATGCACTCACTGTGCACCCTGGACAAAAAAGTACAAGATGTGAACAAATGTATCAGTTATTTAATTCTCCGGGGGCTTGGAATAATTAAAACTGGCATCTGTATTCATTACCTAATGAAGTATTAACCAGATTCATATTTTAATTATAAATGTTTATGGACCGTATTTACACGAGAAAATAAGAGCCTCCAAGGCAAGCTTTGAAAAAACGGGGGGATTTTCAGAGCAGTCAGAATTCAATCAGCATCCCTGTCAGGCCTCATTAGCTAATTAAGAGCTCAGGCAGAATTAGATGGCGTGCCTCCAGAGCAGGATGAAGGAAAGCCGTCCCATATTAATCAAAAGGGAGCATTTTCCCACTTGACCGAGTTAACGGCATGTGACAATGCAGCAGATTAGTGGGCGGGGCAAATGCTAATTACTGCCGGAGGTGGGAAGATGTGAAGAGCTTAGTCAGGTGACATCTAAGCAAAGATCAGCCCCTCGACACTAAAGAAGGGAGCTTTAAAGATCTTCAGAAGGCAGGAAAAAAAACACACAGACACAGACACACAGAGACACACACACACGCAGATACACACAGAGACACACACACACGCAGATACACACAGAGACACACACACGCACAGACACACACGCACACACACACACACACACACACAGACACACACGCACATACACACACACACACATACACACAGACATGGACACAGACACACACACACACAGACACACACAAACACACAGAGGCAGACACACACAGACACACAGAGACAGACACACACTCCTCTGCTCCTCCTAGAGGAATTTTAGGGGCATTAGCACCGAAATGGGGGACACTCACAGCCCGGGGGAAGGGGGGCAATAAAGTGTGAAATCACTGTGACTGAGCAGCATGTCAGGACAGGAGGAAAACCAGACAGAAAGAGAGCCATCAATGTACAGGAAGAGCTGGGGGGGGGTAGTGGATGCATCAATGGTGAACAATGCCAGCATGCTTTTTTTTAACACCATCTCAGACGGTCTGAGAAAGGCGTGGCCAATGGGAAAGGGGCGGGGCTTGTGGGTATATGACAGAGGCTTGCCTGAGCGCAGTCCTGCTCTACCTATCCTAATGGAGAGATCCGGGGCATCTGTCTGTCCCAAAGGGTCTTCCTGCTTCTCCTTTGTGGGCTTAGATTCCAGGGGGAGGGCCAGGGCCAGGTGGGGGTCTTCTGCAAATCCCTATGGGAAGAAAAACAAACAAAAAAAAAAAAAGATGAGCACAGAGGTCTGGTTGTGGGCAGGAACCAGGCTGGTAACCAAAACCAGAAGTGGGCTTTAATACCCTTCTGCAAAAATAATTTCCATAAAATATCCAGCGGGATCAATGGGGAAACCGCTAAACACCATGCTTATCCTGGTGTGGACTGCAGTGAACCCTGAGCTGGACAGGGGACATCCCGTAAGGGACGCCAGGCCGTCGCAAAGAAAACACTCACACACAGTCCCTAAAAGTCTCTAAGTAAGGCTTTTCAATCCCACTGTCCAATAAATGATCTTTTCAAGTGTTTTTAATTTGGCAGGATTTGCAGTAAACAGATCGATATTTTAAAAAATGAAATGACCTTTAATTGTTAAATATCAAGCGCAAATAAGCCTCGTGCAGAAAGGACACCTGACTGCAGCGTTAATCGATGCACTCGAGCACGCCCACCACGTCTATCTAATACAAAGCTCGTTCTCAGCTGCGCACGAGCCATCTAATGTGTAATCTGTGACAAGTGATTAAAATACACAGGAAAATCAGCAGGGACAAGCAAACCACTAATGATGCTAACTCTGGTTTAGCGATGCCGTCCCGCAAATAATTTAATTTGGCATGCTTCTATTTCCACTCCTCTTAAATATACTTAAATATTCATTTTCAGTCCGGCAACTTTTCAGGGTCATTTTACTCTAATCTGGTTTTAATTCATCTCTTACTACAAGAGGTGGGAGAATATTTTAAAATGAACTTGAGGAAGCACTTCTTCACACAGCGTGTAGTTGGAGTATGGAATAGTCTTCC
>JAODLD010000101.1:4222818-4237812 GCA_026781065.1 Mormyrops boulengeri
CCCCCCCCCCCCCCCCCCCCCCCCCCCCCCCCCCCCCCCCCCCCCCCCCCCCCCCCCCCCCCCCCCCCCCCGCAGCCGTCCCTGGTGGGGTGTCCATACCCCCCAGGCAAACACACTATGATCACTCGCCTCTGGGGGCTTCGACCTGACATTTAAATAATAATGCGGCCTTATCGCAGAACGACATTCCCAGATGTCTCTCCTGCTGCCTGGGGAAGTGAGCGAGATCCGCTAGCCCGAGCTCCGAAAGCCCCCACCTGTGTGTGCGCGCGTATGCGGGTGTGTGCGCGCGTGTGCGGGTGTGTGCGCGCGCGCGCATGTGCCTGTGCACTGCGATTCCACCAGGCCGGGAAAAGAAATAATGCCACTTAATTAGATCCTCAGAAACGTCAATAGCTGCAGATGCCTGGAAATGAAAGGGAGCAGAATGAGGTGGGAGCAGCACGGGAGCCAATCAGGTTTGGCGACGCAGACCAATCAGGTTCGGCGACGCGGACCAATCAGATTCGGCGATGGGGGCCACATTCATACTGGAACAATGAAACACACACACTCCTACCCAGCCGTAACTTTAACCTTAAGTAACCAAAAAAATTAGACTTTTAGCATTTTCAGTTTTTTGATTGCATTTGCAGATCTTTGTGGGGACCTGAATAATCTCAACATCAAAATTAAATTTTTGGTCCCCACAATGTAATATAAATATAATCTACACAAACAAACACACAGTGTCCGGCAGAGAACTTCAGAGGCAGTGAGCCATGCTGGCCTTCAGAACCAGGCACGGACAAATTTGGTAATGATCGGGTAAGATAAAACGCAACTTTCTCGAGCCACGCTTCAAGCGAGACGAGAAAAACTTCAAAGTGTGCTGATTCTTGAGCTGTTCAGAGATGTTAATCTCATTAAGTCCTGAGGGACGAAGATAAGGCCGAACTTGAGGACTATTTTAATACACAGCACTGGACTAAAATCTGACAGTCGCTGGGGAACACTTGGGAACCACTGAGGTACCCTGAGCAAGGTAATGCTCCCCAAGCACTGCTCCCCGGGCGCTGAATTAGCTGCCCCCTGCTATGTCACATTGTCACATATGGATTAAATGCAGAGGACACATTTTGTTGTTCTGCACTGTGTGCTGTGGTGTGTCAACACTGATCACTAAATTCAAATTCTAAAAAGTGCCACATAACACATGGCTCATCACCGAAGGCTGTGTAGACGCTTAACCTCCGGCGACTCCTGGAAGGGCTGATTCCAGGATTTTTTTAAGGTGGAGGTCATAAGAGTTGCCAAGTTATCATTAGCTAATGATGTGTTTTGAATCAGTGTGTGATTGGAGGGTGGGCATTCGGGGGGCCAATCAGCTTTCAGGTCATGGCCAGCGCCTCTGTGGGCCCGCCCATATACAAGTCTGTGGTCTTGGTCATTCCTGCTGACCCCTTGAAGGTGTTAAACATTTCTAAATGGGGGGGGGATGGGCCTGGGAGACACCCCGGGAGGGTGGGGGGAGATGTTTACCTCACTCTAACATCCAAAAAATCCAAGATGTCTCCCAGTCAGTGAGAGAGGAGCATATGGGAGCAGCCTGCTGATCTTCAGGAGAAGCTTGTGGATGCACCGGCAGAGCTGAGTCAGCGTGTGACTCACCCGCCTCAGCGGCCCGGTCCTGACCTGAGGCCACCCCGCCAGGCTGGTGGCTGCGGATCCGTCACAGGTGGGAAACGTGGTGAAGCACACAGCCGGACAGATCACGCGGCGGCAGGGCCGGCCGCGGCAGGCCATCTGGACTGAGATCGACTCGCACACGGGGGGGGATCCGGCAGACAAGCATACCTGCAGGACCCCCCCCCCCCCCCAAACACACTGACCAGATCATACCAGCCCACACGCGCGCAGATGACATGTTTACCTACATGTTAACAGACACACACATGCATTCATGCACATACACACACATACAGCAGACGCCCGCGCCCATGGACGGTTTCACCACTGGCGCCCCCTGTTGAAGACACAGAGAAATTGGCTCGCTAATTCTACATTCCCTCAGAAAATAGCGCCCTAGGCAGCCGCCTGTGTCGTAAAATTTGTTGTACAATGTCTGACTGATATCCCAATGTTTACCTCTATTACCAAAGCCAGTGAGGTAGAGAAACCTGCATCACGGTTACCACTTTGCACCAGATCTGGCAACCTACATCTTGACCCATCCATAACTAGTGTGACCCCATATGAACCACGATGGATCAGCATGCATGGCTGATGTACTTGTAAACAACACTGTCAGTGTGACGCTTACCGCAGTATTCACCGCAGGGGAAGTTTAGAAAAGCGAACCTGATTTAGGCTCTTCATACGATCAAGCTGCAAGCGCACGAACAAATGGGGACCAAAGTGGACAGGTGGGACCGTTTGTGGTGTCCCATGTCTGAGTGATACCAAGCTATGGCCTCACCAAGATCATACTAGAAGACCCCAATGGTGCATTGTACCAAGACTACCAGTGGAATATCTAGCAGGAAAATTATATTGTCTGGGTCGGGAAGTCCTGTAAAAGCTAACTCTTAGAAAAAATGTTCATATTTGTCCCTGTAAGTTTCTGTAGGAAAAAAAGCTCATCCTGTCAGGCACCACCCACCCCGGCCGGCGGGGGCAGCGCCTAACGATGCGGCCCATTCGTCAAGTCCCTAGGCAGTGCCCGTCCTACCTGCATGTTGTCAAAAGACGATTTGTTGGTGACGTCGTAGAGCAGCAGGAGAGCTGGGGAGAGAGGAGAGCGAGAGTCACAAGCGAGAGTCACAAGCGCGGCCCTCGAGCGAGGCGAAGACTGAAAGGCACAGGCACTCGTGGAATCACTCGAAGGGCATCGCCTGCTGCAGTTCGCAGTTCAGCCCCTCTACCCCACAAGACACGAGACACAGATGCTCAACAACTTCCTGCCGTCCTGCAGATCACATGCTCGGCTCAGACGCTTGGACCCTCTCCTTCTCCCGCTTCCACAATCCCGCTTTCTGGAGTGGTGAGAGGCTGCGTTCGGCTGTCAGAGGCCTTCCGTGTGATGGATCGTTTTCTCTGAGCTGTGGTGTTACCCGGCTACTCGCTGCGAACACACACGCATGCTTTGGGATCAGGGGACCCCCGACCTCATCTACGTCTCTCACACTTTGCTTGGGAACCAGTACCAATCAAAAGTTTGGACATACCTACCCATAAAAATGATTATTTGAACAATTCTCTACATTTTAGAATAATTATAAAGACATCAGAACTATAAAACAACACGTGTGGAATTCTGCACTGACCAAAACAGTATTAAATATAAAAAAAAAAGCTGGGGGGCATCTCTGTTGGTTGGCACTCAGAAGGTTGCCAGTTCAAATCCCTGGATCAGCAGTGTGCCCCCATTAGGCCAGGCCCTTAACCCCAATTGGGACTGTCAGACCCTACTGTCTCCTCGAAGCCATTTTCATGAGGTGGCCTCCTGAGATGCTTGTCCTGATGTCCTAAGGAGGTCCTACAGACATGCTGAGCTCTCATTGGCCGCTTTTCCTTCAGTCTCTGGTCAGACTCCTCCAAAACAAATTTCTATTGAGTGTATGTCAGGTGGCCAAGTCATGTGACAAGACATGATCCCTCTCCTTTATAGGTGGCTTGGCATGTCCAAACTTCTGACTGGTACTGTATGCTACTTACTAGAGTTAGTCATCCCTCTGATGGGGCATTCAGCCCCGACACCCTGGTGGACGCCTCCTAAAATGCACATTACTGTGTATCTGAGCTGGGACAGAGAGAGCCTGCAGCTAAAAGAATTTCGGTCCCAGGTGGGGCCGTTATAATAAACTCTTACTAAAGCACTATACGAGGGAAGTATAATGTGATGAATCAAGAAGACAGGACGGGGGGTGGACACGAGGCTGGCACAGGGGACCTGGACACGAGGCTGGCACAGGGGACCCGGACACGAGGCTGGCACACGGCGTCCGGCATCCGGACACGAGGCTGGCACACGGCGTCCGGCATCCGGACACGAGGCTGGCACACGGCGTCCGGCATCCGGACACGGGGCTGGCACAGGGCATAGGGCATCCGGCATCCGGACATGAGGTTGGCACAGGGTTTCAGGGCATGATACTGGGATTCGACTGGGGCAGAAACACTAGGAAAAATACACTGTGTCTGGTTTTTGCCTTAAACAAAGAGAACCAAAACTGGAGGGTATAGAAAGTGATAAAAACTAATCCATTCACTCCATCCACTCCACCCACTCATTCACATTTCGACCCCATGTGCTGGTCAGGGTTACGGGGGGAGCATACACTACAGGCATGGTCAGTGAACCCAGCTGCACGTCATGGACTGTGGGACGGGGGCAGAGTGCCCAGGAAAAACCTGCATGTGAGGGAGAGAACGTGATGTAGGCTCTGCCCACACGACGGGTGCAGGGCTCCAACACCCAGCTGTGGAGGTGTGAGGAAATGATAGACAGAATGTCTCAATACCACAGCAGAGAGCTGAAGATACCGGGTGACTCTCCAGGGCGTCGTACCCGCTTCCGTTAATTAGTCAGCTGGGGGTCATTCATTTGCAAAGGCTCCTCTTCTCGTGTTACCTGGCAACCTGGACACAGGCCAGCCTCTACACCCTCTTCGGGGTTAAACAATACAAGTGTGCTGTGATCTCTAATTGAAGGCAATCAGTGAGCTTCATTAACTGGTCACCCTTCACAGGGTTAGTGCATTACTGCCAGTCAGTCACCTCACTTCCGTCACTCCGAAAGGCGGCACCTGCCTCTCCGAACGAGCCCCGCCTGTGATTTGTCTGCTGATCAGGCTTCTCCTCCCTCCTGAACACCGCAGAAAGCATGATACTCAGTGTCTGCTCTCCAATGTGTCTCTGGACATTTTTCTGAATCAGCAGTCGGAGGCAGAATGGTTGAGACCCAGACTGAGACCGGACCCAGGATTTCTGGGCCGGGTTCTGCACTGATACTGAAGCTAGAACAGAGAACACAGAAGTGAAATCTTATCGCCGTGTCTTGATGCATGGCCCAGCCCTACTGGGCACTGTGTGGCTCTGCAGGTTCGGACTCTGTGCCTGTGATCAGAAGGTCATTGCTTCAAATCCCCAGGCTGGCAGATTGATGGCTCTGCTGGGCCCCTGAGCGAGGCCCCTAACCCCCAGCCCCAGGGCTGCCGCACGCTGGCTGATCCTGCGCTGTGACCCCCAAGCTTGCTGTCACCTGTAAGTGTGTCTGTGTGTCCCGTGGAGAGCCAGATGGGGGGGGCAAAAAGAGAACTTCCCCACAGGGATTAATGAAGTTTCACTATTCTATTCCATATGGATAAAACATGAATGAATGACCCTTTGCTTTATTAAGCGCCTTACAGACTCAAACCACTCAGTCTCAGGCAGAAATAACCAAATACCTGGGCAGCACAGTATCTTGAGAAATGAAAAACCTCCAATATATATATATAAACAAAAGGCTCATTGACTTGTCTTTTTAAAACAAAAATTATATATCAGTGTATGTGCAGTGCAGAGGAAATACCCTGAAACACTGAAATCACTGAAATATTTCAATCTGTAAATTGATATACAACCTTCAAGGCTCATCACTCTCTCACTGTTTGGCGTTTTTAAAATTACAAAACACATCAAGGGAACTTAGGCCTCACGATATTTTAACAGCATTGAGTCCTGAGAAGCACGGAGCAGTAAACACACGCAGCCAGTCGTCCAGGCCGGCGTCTAATAACCTTACACCTTCACAAATGATTAATTGCAACTGGCAATTTAATTTGCAACCATTTCAGCAGCAGTGCATTCTGGGAAATGGAGGTTGCCAATCACTTGGCCTGTCAGATGGGTCGGGTGGGTGAAGAGGAGGGTGGCAAACAAGCGCGACTTCTAGAAAAATCATCCCTGACAACGCTGGTCACCATGGATTGAAAAGTTTGGCGTGACTTCCGTCGTGGATCTCGCCACCGCACATGCTGCAAACAAAGGGCGGTGTTTAAATTTGGGAGACTCAGTGACACTCATGGTGACCAATGGAAGGAAAAACAGCACTAATGAGATGTGAAATGCTGATAGTTAGCGGACTCGCCAAGGCCCCAGGGATGAAAGCTAAACTAGTGCCTGCAACTCAGTCGCCCACAGTAACCGATCCTGCTATTACTCCAAATAAAATGAAAAGCCGCACGACAGCCAGCCAGGGGAGTATCCGCAACCTCTGGATCATGGAGGATTACATCAGAACGTGTCACGGGGAGGAGGAGGAAACACACAGGGTGGGTACGGGAGAGTTAGCCGGCTGCAGCAGCTAGGCTGCACTGACTACCGCTTCTTGCGCCTGTTAGCACTGCGCTAATGCTAAGACGCTACACGAGCCTGCGGTAATGATGCTGGTCCCGGCCCAAGCTGACCACTAAGGAGGTCCCAGCGGAGTCAGAGAGGCCTCGCACGTGTCCGAGCACCAGGCTGGCTCATTACGCATGGACGACAGCTGCTTCACCATCATAGGAAAAGCCGTCCCGTCCCACTGATAAGTACTGGGGGGAGGGGGCTCATTAAGCACATATAACGATAAAGCTTCAGAAAGAGAAGCGAGTCATACATTATTCAGGAAGAACCAGATACCCAGGGCTGTACCGCGGTAGCTTATTAGGCTAGGAACTAGAGAAATGTTTTCACCCATCTCACAAAATTAAGACTGAAGTTGTGGGTGGGAGAAGGGGGTTGGAGGGGGCTGCATTCTCATCACTGATTAATTTATTTCCCCTCGTTTCCTGCCTTTTGCTAACCTCAGTCACGTTGAGTTTTAACCATTACAGTGACGATAATGAAGATGCCCCTTCCCTCCAGCAGAGGGAGACATATCGGGCTTTGGCAGCAGGTAACGGATTAAACGCCTGCCTAATAACATTACAAATAACTGATGTTTAATGGGACCGCAAACCAGGAACGTCTCTGCCAAATCATCGTCGCCCTTTATAGGTTCTGAAAAGGCAACTGTCCTGTGAAAGAGTAACAAGTGGCCTCACTCACAGAGAGCCAACGTCAGTCCGTGAGGTCATTCATCATCTATAAATACTTCTTCTTACGTCCGCTCCCAACCAATCCGATTCTCACAAACAGTAATTGCGGTCAAGTAATTTCTGTGGAAGCCAGGGGAACGGGGGGCATTTATTGATGCCCCCCTTGAAGATAAGTCACCAGATTCAATTACATTCGGTGACCAGTGTGAGATGTTTTAGGAGGTGGAGTGTAAGTGTAATTCAGCTGTAACGATAATAACCGGAATGGCAGGGGATACTCTGATAGGAAGTGGGAGCAAGGAGTCGCCGCCGAGCCATGACGAAGTCCGGAGAGCGGAGAGGACAGGCGGCAACTTCGCAGCAGAGGGCGGGAAACTGCGGCAAGGTCTCAACCAATCACGGTGTGTGCTTTGTGGGAACAACTGTCTGGGGTTGGCGTGCGGCTCAGCGGGTTAGGATGCCGCATCTGTGATTGGAAAGCTACTGGTTTAAATTCCAGTGTTTACACTGCTGGACCCCTTAGCGAGACCCTCAACCCCAACTGCTCCAGGGACCCTCAACCCCAAATGCTTCTAGTTAAAGTAAATAAGCTAAATGTAACAAATACCTATAAAGGACACCCGAATTCCATAAACGTTACCCATTCTCCACCCACTTGCTATCTCTCCACCCAGTGTCTAGCTGGACCAGATATTTATTCGATTTGTGACCTCCTGACTACAGTCTACAGCACAGGTGTCAGACTCCAGTCCTGGGGTCCAGAGCCCTGCACATTTTTGGATTTCCCCTCGTTTAACACACCTGATTCAACTTCTTGTGCTAATTACCACATAGCTGTTGAGCTGAATCATTTGTGGTGGAACAGCGAAAGAACTAAGCTACACAGGGCTCCGGCCCTCCAGGACTGCAGTTTGACACTCCTGGTCTACAGAGTAACACCATCTATACACAGCCAACAGAGCATCAGCGGAATCTCCACATCAATGCATCCATGAAGGAAGAGGGAGCCGTCGTCTGCTAACATTTTAAGGGGGCACTTTTTGCTTGCATAACCCCATAATTCAGGAAATCAAACGAGTCCTTTTGAAAGGAAACTTTGCTCATTTGGGCCAATTATCCTCCCAGGAAGGTGGGGGGTGGGGGGGGGGGCAGAGCAGGTAAGGAGAAATCAATAATCTGTTGTTTCAAATAACGCAGCATCTGCCCAGCACATACCTTCCCATCTGTGCGTATAGGGGCGAACAGAGCCGTCGTCGACTAAGTAGCATCAGAAAAATTACCACTGCAGATTATTTCCACATATGTCCGCAGGTTCGTCACACGAAGGAACGGCTTCCAAACAGGCAGTCAGGCTGCTCCATGGCTTCCGCATGTGACCACGAGTAACTGATTGCTATGGCTACCGCTTCCTATAATCAGCATGCCAGCTCTCAGATGCTTACTGCCTGAATCCCGTGCTACACAGGCATACGTTATTGGGTCTAACCCCACGATGACAGGCACAGCCGGTCCACCACCACCCAAAACTGAACCTGCAGCACAAGTGGTTTGCAAAGATATTTTTTTTTTTAAAAAATTCCTCTCAGAAAACAAAATACACAAAAAAACAATGTGAAGTATCCCCACTGAACTATAAAGAGGAGATTATGTGAAACCTGCCCATTATACTATAAACACACAGCCAATGATGTGAAACCTGCCCATTATACTATAAACATACAGTCAACAATGTGAAACATCCCCACTGAACTATAACAAAGCCAACAACTTCACACCTTCCCACTGAACTACAAAGACAAAACAACATTAAATCTTCCCACTGAACTATAAACATACGACAAAGGCCACCACCATTTCCCCAGTATTTCGTATTGTGTATAATTCTTTTTCTGAGACTGATTTCCTCGTGTAACCTGGGCCATGATGACCAGACTGCCAGGTTCTTACTGCCTGGAATGGATGCTGACAATGAGGACGGTTTTCCGAACAACTCGAAGGGAACGAGACCGGGATAGTACCAGGATGATATGGAGAAAGGTGTATGTGAGCTTAGGGGAGAATACAGGGTTAGGCGAAGTGAGAACATCATCTGTTGGACCAATAAAGGGTCAAAGCCTTAGGCGTTGGATCTCCTCACTGCCCCCTCCAGAGAACCAGGACTAATCAGCGAAACATCAGAGCAATAGTCCAACAACTAAAATTACATGACCAAGAATGGGGAAAACTTCCAACTGAGCTACAAAGAGATAACAGTGCAATGTGTCAGACACTGGCCTGGGAAACAGGAGTCCTCAAGGGAGCCGGATAGAGAGCCCTCAATAAGTATTACATACTCAGGGAAAATACTGTCAGTCACTTTAATTCCAAACTTTGCCCTAAGCACAAAACTCAGGAAAAAAAGAATGAAGTCCAGCCTCATTGTTCATCAGCACAGGAAACTATGAACCTCACTGCAATACAACTTATTAAATCAATGTCACATTTACGGGGGCACAAGAAAAACATTCGCGCCCAGGACTTTCCTCTGTGATGAAAAGTGACCGGAACAGACAAGCCGTCTTTAGCTGCGTGAACAACGCCGAACACATCCTGGTGCGGATGAGAGTACGCTGCGTGCGATTTGGCTGCCGCTTCTCACCGGTGTCTCTCTGCTTTTGTTTTTGGTCCCGTTCGCTACGTCCTCTGCCGTGTTTCATGCCGTTTATGTCTTACGGGCGGATTCTTACTGGATTCACGCCGGAGCCGTACTCTACTCACACCCTATTCCACAAGCCCTCTCCCACTTTTCTCTCTCCATCCTGGCATAGCTGGTGAGAAGTCCCTTCTTTTTTAGCTATGTTTATCACTCTGGATCTTATTTCTTTCACTGGTTTGCAGAATGTCTGTACATCTGGTTCTGTCATTGGTATCTCAGATCACAAGCTGATTAAATTTAATTTCAATTTTCCTCTACCTAAATTAAGCCAAAAATCTAAAATAACCTAATGTAATATTAAGAATATTGATGAATTACCTTTCTCTATGTCTGTCAGTGCCTCTTGTCTGCTTGATGTTTTTGAGTTATCTTGCCCTATGCAGATTCCATCTCTGTATAATTCCTCACTGTCACAAGATTTGGACCATCGTGCACCTATGAAATCTTTGCTTGCTCCTGCTACCTGGACCTCCCCATGGTTCACAGCAGAATTGCATATCATGAAAGAAGCTGGTCGCCACTTGGAGAGATTCTGGAAGAAGACTGGTCTGGCTGTTCATGCCTTGGCTTACACTGAACACCTGTAGGAATTCAGCCTTATCAGCTGCATGTTCAAAGTACTATCCCACCCTTATCAACTCTAGTACTTGTCGCCCTAGATCTCATTTTACTACAGTCAACAGACTTTGTCAACCCCCTGTTAAAACTCATAACCCCTCTGAGTGCTGTAATTCATCTCTCGACAATTCTCAGTCAAAAATTATGACTATAAATCAAGGTCCTCTACTACCCATTCCTCACTTCTGATGACTGACTCTACTCCTAAATCTCCAGTTTATCTAAATTTAACCCCACTACACCAACTTATATTGTTGAGGTAATATCTAAATCAAATCACTCTACTTGCCACCTAGATCCCACCCCTACTCTTCTTATCTTCCATTTATGGCTAAGATCTTAGAAAAAGTTGTTGCTGCTCAACTCAATGATTATTTAAAACTTGCATAACCTGCTTGAACCTTTTCAATCTGGATTCAGATAGATAAAGATCGTCTTTATTGTTATTGTCATTTGAACAACGAGATTGAAAATGCAATCGACTCAATGTGAGGCAGAAAAAGAGTAATAAAATATATTAAAAATATACAAATTGCACTGGATATACAGACTGCACTGATGAAATATAAAAAATGAACCGTTCTGTTTTGCATTTAAAGCCATGATTGCTTTGGGATAAAAACTGTTTAGGCGATTTGTCCTGGTTTTCATGGCAAAAGCTGAAAGAGACAGTGACCAGGATGTGATGAATAATGTAAAATGTCCGTAGCTTTTCTCCGGCATCGGGAGGTGTAGATTGTTCCAGGGTATGGAAGGCCAACCAGTCGTTTTCTCCGCTGCCCTGACGACCCTGTGGAGAGCAGCTGCCATAGGTCTTCATTAGGGAAAATACATCTGCCGCTGCTTCACTCATACAAGGTGTCCCTCAAGGGTCAGTTCTAGGTCCAATTCTTTTCAACATCTACATACTCGCGTTAGGTGAAATTATCCGTCGATTTGGTCTCAGCTTCCACCGCTATTCCAGTGACACACAACTGCATGCAAGTGTTGGTCCAACTGCATCATCATCACCAGCCTCACTGACTGTGTCCACGAAATCAAATACTGGATGACAGCTAACTTTTCATGATGTTGATGGGATTCTGATAAAACCCTCAGCATCAGTCTGTAATTTGGGTCTCATCTTCGATCCGCTTCTTACCTTCCAACCACACACCAGCTCAGTAATACGCACAGCATTTTTTCATCTCCACAACACTGCACTCTTTCCACAATGTGAAAGATACTGAAACACTAATTCATGCTTTCATCACTACCCTTCTGGACCATTGTAATGCATTATTTCATGGTCTCCCTATTAAATATATCAATAGATTACAGTATGTTCTGAATTATGCTGCTCATTTACTTACACACAGTAAAAAAAAATCAGCTCACATCACAGTATGAAAACCACTATATAATAATAATAATAATAATAATAAGTTTTATTAATTATTATTAGGTGTAAAACTCGTGCCTGGTGATCACTGGTTCTAGCAGGAAGGAAGGGGTGTCAATGGCAGGCATCCATAAGTATCCAGGTCTGTCACTCGAGTGCCAGTATAGGATAAACAGACCAGCAGATCTGCTAAAACCCCGAAACTTCCCAGCGTTGGTATGAAATCTTGGGCTAAACCACTTTCCACAAACCGACATGCCGGTATCTGCTCGAGAGCCGGCGAGGGTCAGTTAATCCGAGGTGGATGAGGGAAGTTTTGGCAAGCTTTCGATGGAGACAGTTGGTAAACCATCATAAAACCAGTGTCGTCACTTGTTTAAGGACATCTCTCATCCACGCAGTGAGGGCTGGGGGAGGGTTGGGCATGCTGGGAATCTGCCTCCCATGAAGTGCTGTAATGAAATTCCCACCCGTTCACCCAGCCCTGGCACTGGTTTCTGCGTCCACAAACATGGCCCCCAGCAACAGACAGGGGACCTACAGGGGGGTCTGCAGTTTGCACAGGGGGGGCCCATGAGTGCCGTTGCCACAGTGCTGGGGCGGACAGAGAGCAGTGTTCTGGGAACAGGTGAAGTCGGCTCTTTTTCCCCCACTCATGCCCAGCATGAATACCTCCGAAGAGGGAAACAGAGCAGATGTCTGATGGGTTGGGTGCTGCCCTAAATCACTTTTCACATCCAGTGGGGTGGTTAAAAGTTCGGACCTGAAGAACGCAGAGGCAGAATAGCCGCTGTATCCTCATGAACTTGGGTTGGGGGGGGGGAGGCTGTAATTTGAGCCAAGAAACACTGGCACAGTTTGGGTCCAATTATTCAGACTTAAGTGCTAAATGTTAAACCAGCAGCTGTGCAAACAGTCAGCAAAGCCCAGACAGCCCACCTATACCCATATACACCCCCCCCTCCCAAAAACACAAACACACAGACACGGGGGCAGCAGTCAATCCTCAGATTTCCTGGTGCCTTACAGACTATCAGGGTCAAAGGCAATGGGTGGATGGGGGTTGACCCCATGATATCAGGTTCTACAGGTGTCAAGGTGGGGGGTATAATGTCAACACACACCCGTCGAAAGGCGCACAGATGCAGACACCACAACTTCCAGCACTCCGGCTGTTATCAGGTACCATCAAGCTGCCCTTGACTCCTGGCAACCACGCAGATGACGTTTCTCCGGAATGTTCCGTCCGGGTGCTCGGGTTCCCAGTTGCTTATACAGTTCTATTAGCAATTAGCCCCCCCACCTGCAGACTCAAGAGCAAAATGCAGGCTCCATTGATCTTTATACCACCTCTAACAGGTGAGTAATGAGTTGGGAGGCGGTTGCCAGAGAGACGAGATGAAGAACAAGCATCTAAAATCAGGTCAGGAACCAGGCACAGAACCAAATCCAATGGGTCTGTGACCCATTTCCCAGTGGGAGCTCCTTACTGGCTCCAGTGTGATATGGGCTCATAATATCAGACCCACACTAGCTCTGCTCTCCACCTGTCTCTCCAAGGGGAGAACGGCAGAAGGCAGGCCACCCATGCTCCCCTCCTGTAGGTGTCGCTATTCACCCTAAACTGATTGGTTAACGCCATCAAACCTGCCCCAATCATTAGGATAAAGCTACCATAGATGTGGTCAACAACAAGCCAGTGTCATGAAAACAGGTCAGGGGCATGTACAACTACACATTTCTTACCCCCCCCCCCCCCCCAAGGCTGAGCTCCTCTAAAGAGAAGGGGCACCATCAAGTCACAGACTCTCCAGGTAGGTTGTTCCATGTTACCATGACTACCAGCTGACCAAAGAGAGTAGCCAAACAGCTCACCAGCGCCGGCATGAGGAGGTCGGCCAGGTAGACGAAGACGGCACCGAGGCTGAATCCCACAGCTACGGGGACGAAGGAGAAGGCACCGTACTTCCCCGAGTCCTCGGCCATGTCGATGGCGGGGGCCAGCAGTGACCAGTATGAGGCGGCCAACATCACCTGGGGAGCACAGAGGCGTGCAGAGTCAGCATGGATGCAATGACACCGCTACGCACCAGAGTCTCACACGGCAGGAAGAGCAGCGGAATGAGAATCCCTCAGCGGCGGAATAATGAGACTAAAGACAACTTTAGGAAGGTTCCAGAAGCCTATGAAGGCACAGCAGGGTCCGGGTTCCTTAAGCTCTCCAAACCTTCTCATATTAAAAAAAGCAAGGTCTTACATCTTACAGATATATTTTACAGGTTATAACGAAATATAAAAGGAGCAGAGGCAGGGGAGGGCTGGGCTCTCCTCTCTCTGCCTGCTCTCTTATTTTTGAGAGCCTAAAAAGAGTTCTCTGGGCTCACTCCGTAGGCCCCCCAAGCACCCGAATGCCAGGGAGTTCCGAGCAAACTGCAAATGCACACACAAATTAGATTATAATAAAGCGTGAATCCATATTTAAACGATGCAATTTCCATACTAATCACCTTGTCCACAGAATAATGAATCAAAGCAACTCAATAAAGACCATGACGAGAACAACGACCTGCAGGGTGGCGCATGGCAACAGGAAACCGACACGGGGGAGCGTCTAAAGAGGACCACTCAGCTCTCACCCCCCCAGAATGTGCTGATGACCACAACCGCTAAAAAGGTATCCTGCTTCATATCAAGGCCAAAAAGATTTCTACTTATTTACTGAAGAACTGGAATGGATTTTCTGAAAGCCAAACTGGCTAATTATCATCTACCAAAGATATTAATTGGAACTCTGTGTCTACGGCGCGCCCGGCAGAATTAAGAGCGTAGTGGGGGCACCCTTGGTTTCCATCCCTGAAGGGTTCAAATTTAATGAGAAACATGACTTACAAATACACTGAAGGAGCGGTAAAGCTGGATATGAGACCTATTCTTCCTTAGATACGTGGCCTGGTGCTCAGCCAGAGAGATGGTCAATTAACACACTATGCAGAGATCAGGCGGTTGGAAACCATTAACCCGATAAGCAGGTTTCCAAGGCGAATCGTGCGAGAGCCAAGCTGGGTCACTCTTCCACAGATCTACAGGGGGCTGCTCGACTAACAGCCATCATCAACCAAGTCCCATTTGGTTTAGGGCAAAATAAGTTCATTAAAAAAAAAAAAAAAAAAAAAATCATTTAAAATTCTTTTCGAATATTGAACGGGGGAAAAATTAAAAAAGAAAAACTCAAATTTCTTCACCGTTTCAGAGACCGT
>JAODLD010000101.1:4253283-4272955 GCA_026781065.1 Mormyrops boulengeri
ACAGGAAGAACAAGCAAACTCCACACACATGAAGCCATGGCAGATATTCAAACCCTGGTTCCAGAGGCGTGACTGTACCACTGGCAATATACCTTTTACCATCTATTAAATTAGTGAATCGACAAATCAGCAAATGCTATAAGCATTTAGAAGCATTCACCAACAAACATGTCATTTCCCAATCTGTTTTGTGTTTATCCTTCACTAACTAGTTTAATTCACCTTTAACCATCAGGTGATAACCATTACCTCATTGTGATAACCATTACCTCATCGTGATAACCATTACCTCATCGACACTCAGGTAATATGACCCCTACCAACAGCTCCCACCCTGACAGACTTTGTGCAGTCATGAGCTACAAATGTTGTATGTAAATGGAAGAAGTTTATAACTCAAAAAAGAATGAGATCATCCTATATGCAGCCAAAGGAGCGTTTTCACTGTAAATGTAGAGGACATCATGGTGAACCACTGTATCAGAAATGCTTAGACGATTTAAGTGACTGATTTTTTTATTTAGTGAAGCATTTTGAAATGATGGGAAAGTAAAAAAAAGAGACTAAAACTACACTCACTCATCACGCCCATGAGTGTGTATGGTTTAGTGGATTTGGATGTTGTGCCTATGTGAGCAGATTGTTGCTGGTTCGAATCCCATGGTTAACTGAGTGATTTCACTGTTCGAATCTTGATCAAGGCCCTTACCTCCTGTTTGCTTCAACGATTGGCTTACATCACTCTCTCAATTATGTCTTGGGGATAAAAAGTGAAAGTGATTAGTTATCATTACTAACACACCACAATGCAATGTGTCCTCTGCATTTAACCCATATGTGACATAACAGGGGGCAGCTAATTCAGCACCCAGGTAGTAGTGCTTGGGGGCGGTACCTTATTCAGGGTACCACAGTCGTATCTTACGGGTCAGGGATTCAAACCAGCAGCATTTTGATTACCAGTGCACTTCCCTATCCATTAGGCCACCACTGCCCATATAATGGCATTTGATAAATAAATATGAAGTGCAGGATAGGATAGGCACACATCTCTGTGTTAAGGCATAATGTCAACAGTGAGGGTCCTACTGCCAGCATGTGGGGATGCGTGCTACATCCTCCCGGTGCAGAAGCCAGCCACGCTCCATCCACTCTGCGCCAGGAACTGCAGGGAGCCCACAGAGTCAGCGGACACCAGGAGGCAGGTTCACCGCAGATGGCACGCCATTTGAGCTGTGCTTAACCCACAAAGCAAGACGTGTACAGATGTTCAGTGGGTCGTATCCCTTAGAGTGTGCGCTTTGGAACAGGGTCGATCCTTTTCAAAACCCTTTAAAACACACACAAGCCACACAGACCTCCAGTGACAGGTGGACAATGAGGCACAGCCACCCAGCTAAGGTAAGTCTAAAGAGGCACATTGGAATAGCCTTTCTTAGAGTCTTTTTTAACAATAAGCTGAGAATACTAGCCATCTCAGCATTATTCTGTTGTGGAAATTTATAATCTGGCCACTTCAATATCTATGTTTTATGGGATGCTGTTTGCCCTAGCCTTTCTGTATCTATGTTTTCCTGCTGCTGTTGAAAGAGAGAGAGGGTGACTGAATGGGCATGTTCTGGGTGGAGGTGCATGAAGATGTTCTTCATTCCTGCTCCTCCCTCCATCCTGGCGATACCGCAGATGGAGCTGGGACACTGGGGAAAAAAATACATGAGTGGGTGTAACTGCCCTGCCCCACTAGTAGTCTGGGGGGGGGGTTCTGATAAATGGCCAACCCTACCTCCTTCAGAGGTGACCAGAGCACTGATGTATGGATCCAAGGACTCAGCAGCTTGGTATTTACCTGAGAACAGGTGTGGCTCCTCAGAAGCCAGGTAGGATAGAAAACTTACTGGACAGTAGCTCTCCAGGACCGGAGCTGGAGATGCCTGTAAGGTTAGCTTTGTCACCTTCATGGCTCCTATTTTAAGGGCATGATTTTAACTCTAAATCAGAGGCATGAGGCTAACCTGGGTGCAATGGGGCAGGCACATCTGCGAATATGCAAATGCAAATTACTGTCCCATGGAAAACATAAAAAAGCAGAGGAGGGGGTAGCTTTGTGGCGCCCCCTGCTGGTCAGCAGCCGCTCCTCAGGTTTTACACGCTGGGGACTATTTATTATCCACAGGTGATTTTCTGAACACTCAGCCCAGGTGTACAAAATGTTCACAAGTATGTGAAGCCAGCCAAGCATTTTTAACCTTGAAAACGACTCAACACGGGCTGATCGAAGGCGCGGCTTCATGCTGATTTTCTAATCCTCACACGAGACAGGGGACACCATAGATAGGGCATCGTGCTGACACATTTAATCACACACTACAGGCAATTTACAGACACCGATTGCCTTAAAGTGCATGAATCTGAGAGAGGACCTTGGGGGAGCTCATGCAGACACGGGGGGAAAATGAGAACCCCTACCGTCACAGAGCCAGAGCAGGAATCGAACCCAAAACACAGCGGTGGGAGGCCTCACGTCTGAGTTCTTAGCCTTAGCACTTAACACTCCTCGGTCTGGGTGTGAGCCTAAGAGAAATCACGTGACGACGGCACAGCCGTGGGAGACCGGCGCAGCGACGCGCTGCCTTGCAAATGAGTCTCATCGCGTGCGACCTTGATGATAATCTGCAGCCACATGCTGGCGAGGCCTCCAAATCAAGGGTGATTGGCGTTATACTTTTTCACTGATTTGTGCGATTGTTCAGCTGTTTTAATTTACATCTCCGTATAGGAATTCCTGTAATTAAGGAAGAACGTGGATTTATTTGCATTAAATTATGAGTGCTATTCAGTGGTTTAGAGCATACTATGTTATACCTAAAACCATTCAACTTCTAATCCTACATTTTGGTTGCGTGGTCCCACCTATGTAAGTTGCAAATACAGTTAGCAACAATGCTTTTGGGAAGCGCCCCCCAGGTCAGGGATATAGGGGATCGAGTCAGTCCTGGTCATGCACATAGTACAAGCAATTTAGGAACGGAGCTACCCTCCCTGTCGGTTCTTCCGCTCTGAGAGGAAAGTTGGTGATATGGGGAGAACATGCACGCAGCGTTTGTGTGTTTTCATTCAATTTAATTAAAATCGGCTACTCCTAATAAACTCGCCCCCCATACCTTTTTTGTGATGCTCCTGTTTTGAAACTAGTTACAGTTCTTAGTAAATTAATATTGAAACGTAGAATGTTAACAGTCAATCAGTACCTTTGATATAATACTTCTATATCTTACTCTAAAATGACTCTTTGGGGGACTACAGCTGAACTCGGCTCTGGATGCGCCATGCATAATTTACTGGAAATTCATTTTAAGCACAGTCTAGCCTCATTAGCTGTATGCTTGCGACGATCTGTCGCACCTTTATATAGATCGGTCCCCGCCCTTTTGCATCTGGTCTATCACACTAACTTTTCTGTGACAGCCATTTGTACGGAAAAGTGTAATTTAAAGGGCATCGTGCCGACGGAGCTGTTGCACAAACTTTACTACACATTCAGTCTAGAATTAGGACGCTTGAAGATCCGGGGTCGCGGATCAAGACCGCGTGGATCAGTCACTCTTCTGGCTCGAGGCTGCGTCCTTGTCGGTGCTGCGGTGATTCGCTCCTATTTATGCACTTTTGCCTTGACTTTTCTAATAACTCTCAACTTTCATTTCTCTTAAAAACAAAACAAAACAAAAAACAGTATGTCAGAGTACACATGTTGTAATTTATAAGAGTTAATCCAAACTGAAACAAAGTGGAAAAAAGTAAAGACTTGGACATTCTATACAATTTGTAGGAGAAGGCATTATGAAAACTTTAAGAAGTTGCCGTTCTTCGATATACAAGTCCTTTGGGACATCTAAGCTTGATGAGTTCGGGGAGATCTGTCCCTAAGCTATTAAGTTTAACGTTGGCTTTGAAAATGCAGTGTCCGTATATTGCACGTCTTTGGCGTCATTTTCATTGATTTGATGCGCAAACATTTCAAAGAAATGAAACAGTAGCAGGTTTTATGCAAAGCTTGTTCCTCGCAAACATTTGCGATCATTTTGAATTGCAAAGTATTATAGCAACCCCTAGAACAAGACTGTTAACAGATCCCACGCCCTTGAATCCGTGTGAAGACTATTGAGTTAATCAAGGCTGCGACGCTTGATGTCACCGGTAGGAAAGTTGGGTATCGATGCTGACCTCCAAAACGCCCCGGCTTCATAGGCACGTGCAGACTGAACCGCGGAGTCACGAAGCAGCCGGAGGCGAGGATACGATCGGACAGAGATCTCCAGCTCCAGATCCCCCATCTGCTTAAAGAGCAAATGGAAATATCACCCGGGACCACGAAGCTCTCTCACCCCTTATAACTGCAGGTAGTGTTTGGAGTATAAGCAGAAGACCGTGCATCAGACAGATCACGCCAGCAGTACATGTCTGCGTATTGATGACTGCATAGGCTTTGTCATAAGCGACCTAGAGGCGCACGGTTCCTTTGCGGGCTGTGCGGAGCGCCCGTTCGCAGGCTGGGCAGCACTCCGGGCGCATCTCCCGGCAGATCCACCGGCCGCAGCATGCTGCCCTCCATCCGGATTTTTCCCGTGGATACACAGCAGCGTTGATCAACTTTTACCCAGCATATGTCTCTCAAAGCGGGCTTGGACTGCAGTTAAAGTTTTATTATAACTGAAGGTAAGGCGTCCAATTATCTTCCCTGTTAAATTAGCGTATTCTGTCTAAAAATAAAAGCGATATTCTTGTATGACAATAATTGGTTAATACTGAAACTGGTTTATTTGGACATTCGTCCATTTGCGTAATTTATAATTCCTTTATTTGTTGCACGTAAGCTCGATTTGCAACAATGTTTTAACGTAGTCTAACGTTCAGTTTGGGGAATGAATACGATCTATCTTATGCCATCTCACGTTTAGTCTAGCCACTGTCAGTGTCGTTATTCGTTAATTATAATTTTACTCCATTTATTTGTTGCCAAGAAACTGCAGATACCACATTCTCCTGTCATGCGTTAACTGCGGCGATTCTTGCTTGATCTCTAAATAAAATTATACGTTGAACCTTAAAAAAGCCGTACGACGACAAAAGTTAGAACTTAGAACCTTTTCATGTTTTAGAAATTATGACTGAGACGTTTAAAATCTCTCCCACCGCAAAGCTTTGCTGTAAAATGTAGCAAAATAGAGAAATTATATGGAAAAATAGACGCCGAAATCCAACCTGTGATCGACTGTCCGTAAATCTGCGTCTTGGATATGCATTTAGTCCTGAGATAGGATGAAATATGTGCGTTTTTATGTCTTCATGTGTTTAGACGGGAACGCAAAAGACTAGCTTTAAACTGGGGATAGGATCTCCATAATCCGTAGTTTTACTTGACCAAAGTGCAGTTTTAAGTAGATCGTGTTATCGATCCGGTCGTGCCGTCGTGGTATGGTTCGTGCACGTTAGATTTTACATGCTCACTGGGCATCTCTAAAGTTTCAAGCGATAGACGATCCTTCATTTATTTTTTTTTTATCTTTTTAACAAAGGACTTGGTATAATGCTCATCAAAATTTTAAAAACATACTATTAAACCTCCGCATACCCAGTGAACTGCTTTAGATAGGTTAGAATGTATGTATGTACACAAATCCATCCATCCATCCACTGCAGAAACCAGCGGCGCATCCCGGATAGAACTGCACTGTATGGGTTTCCACTGGGAACAAAATTCACGCATTCTCTGGTGTTCCTTCATGCCTCTGCAATAAAAAAAAATTAACCATAATAAACACTGTAGCATAAAAGCTATTTTTCTGAGCCAACAGTTGTCATTACATTTTATTATTGGAAAATGTTATATGAGAAAGATACATCTTTAGTTCCGTCATGTGTTCCTGAGAGTGGGAGACCTGAGATTAGGGACGTTGCTATGTATCGTCCCTGAAATCAGTACTGACAAACTTAAAACATAATCTTTTGGAGATTTATGCCATTTCTTGCATTAAAAAAAACAGAAAATCACATGCATGGTGGCCAAAAGGAGTGTTTCTGTTCGCCTTCTGCACAGAGCGCGTGAAAACCCGGTTGTAGCCTACGTTAATGCATATTTATTTGCTTGTGCAGAAACGGGGAAAGCATCCGCTCTAGTACAAACAGGCTTCGCTGTTCATTTACACCGGGTACTGTTTCAACAGTAGGCGCTAGAGAAATATTTGCCCTGTCCAGCGTCGCCGGAGCGCACCTCCGGTCTAAACGGAGCAGACACCGGCGGATCTCACACTGCCTCATCCAGCCCTTCTCTGCACTCCATTATTAAGACGTCGAAAGCCGACATACACAAATTTATCTTTTCTCTGTTGTAACGGTAAAGAGGGGGAAAAAACAGCATTTCTGGAAATTTTACAATATTGCCACGAATTTAACGATGAACGGATTTAAATGAATATAAAAGTCTTCTTGTTCATCCCGAAAAAAAGGTGTTTATGAATGATGGATCAACTGTTTATAAGTGACAAAGCAGAGGAACGTAGGAATGTTTATATATTGGCTCTACTACGAAAGATATGGATATATCGTTGTGAAGTTAAATGAAGGCTGGCGATTGCCCACTGCATTTCAGAAGTCAGTCCATCCCGTTTTAAATTCATGCATTTCGGTTAAGAAGTAGAAAAGGGGGGTTTCGGGGGCCCCTCGCGACCCTTCACGAGACACACAGTCATTCATAGACACTGACGCCGCTGTAACTCCATGAAGAAACGGAAGGACTTCAATAAGACCAATTACATACTTAAAGGTATAATGGGAATGGCGTGAAACATCAGCATGCGGTAGGCGGGTGCGTGGAACTGGCACAGCGAGACCCGAGAAGGTGCTAAATGTCCGTCAAGCTGCGATGTGCAGGTTTGTTAACATCTAAAACGTGAGCAAAACATGGACACAGACTTCGAACACTGACTTGACTGAACTTCCAAAATGAAGGACCTGATTTTATGGATCAACATTTTTTTAAGCTCAGTTACACAAGTTCAGAGGCAGAAAGGATAAATAACCATCCATCCATTTTCCACACTGGTTGTCCTACGCAAGGTCAAAGGAGTCCGGAGCCCATCCTGGATGCTACAGGTACAAGGCAAGGAATAACTCAGGATGGGGCGCCAACCCATCACAGGGATGAATTACCAAAACTGTGGAATAATATAGAAACTTAGAGGAAGTAGCACAATTTTTAAGAGTATTTAATATACCTCCTGTTTTGTCTGAGGCGAAAATCAGAAAGTGCAAACTTTCCGGGGACATCATCAAACATTTAGGGATCATACTCTGAAAGTTATAAAGTTTATATGTAAAAACCTCTGCAGTTTTGCTTTTGCACTCAAAAAATCAAGAGTGTGTCCAGTATGTCTGTGGTTCTTAGTGTCCATATCTAGTAGGTTGTGGGTTCAAATCCCATGGTTGACAGAATAGCCATAGATAGCATCATTGGAGCCTTGACCCCAGTTGGCCCAGAGATGCTGTCTGACCCTGTTCTCTGCTCATCACTTGCATATTGCTTTGGCTAAAAGTGTCTGCTCAATAAAGTGATGTACCCCACTTAATGGGGACCTGTGGACAAGCACCTGAGAGACTAGGTCACCATCTGCCAGGGCTACGGCCCTCGTGTTTTATTCTGTGCAGTGGGGCATGTTTCCTATAGTGTGAGGTCATCCTCTGGGCAAAAAAAACCAAAGCAGCCTAAATGATGATGTCTTTGAATCATCGTAGTGATGTCGAACACACCCAAGGTCATGTGATGTACCTGGCGATCTGTTTGAAGAAGTGATTGTGGAGAGTGTGTTGTTTTCACTACAAACAGACATCACTGAGACGCCAGCAACTTTCTATTAAAAGAAGGGGTGTGATATTAAACAACTGTATTAAAACTATATATTTTTATTTTTATGACCACTTTTGTCAGTGTGGTGCTTGTTGGGACAGTACAACGGCAGCCACAGGCAAACGTAGCATGTTTGTTTAGATGACTTGTGAATGTGGACATTCTTCCAGACTTCTTGTTAATTAAAAGAAAACTTCCCTTTTCCCAACTTTTCCATTTTCTAGAAGCTACACCAAGCAACATGGCGGCAGCCTGAGACAACGTCCCGATGGATCCGTGGAGCCTCCTGCCCCCCCTCCCCAACCTGTCCGAGCCCCTAATGTATGACACCTTCTTTCTGGGCAACGAGTCGGACACAGGACCCAGGAACGGTACCCCGGAAGGGGGCCGACACACCTTTGACAAGACCGGCACGGCGGTAATCACCTTCCTGTACTTTGCCGTGTGCACCATGGGACTCTGCGGAAATGCCCTGGTCATCTACGTCATCCTTCGCTACGCCAAGATGAAGACGGTCACCAACATCTACATCCTGAACCTGGCGGTGGCCGACGTCCTTTGCATGCTCAGCCTCCCCTTCATCGCCATCCAGCTGGCGCTGGTCCATTGGCCTTTTGGCGGGGCCCTGTGCCGGGTCGTCATGACCGTGGACTCGCTCAACCAGTTCACCAGCATCTTCTGCTTAACGGTGATGAGCATCGACCGCTACCTGGCTGTGGTGCACCCCATAACGTCCACTAGGTGGAGGAAGCCCCGCGTGGCCAAGATGATCAACTTGGCCGTGTGGGGGGTGTCGCTGCTCGTCAACCTGCCCGTCGTCATCTACAGCAGCTTGATGACGACCAAGGACGACGCCCACTTCTGCACCATCGTCTGGCCTGAGCCGCAGGAAGCATACTACACAGCGTTCATCTTCTACACCTTCCTCCTGGGCTTCTTCCTGCCGCTCGCAGTCATCTGCATGTGTTACCTGCTGATCATCATCAAGGTCAAGTCTTCTGGGATCCGGGTGGGCTCCTCGAAGAGGAAGCGATCGGAGCGCAAGGTAACGCGCATGGTCTCTATCGTGGTGGCCGTATTCGTGCTCTGCTGGCTGCCCTTCTACGTCTTCAACGTCACCTCGGTGACGGGCACCATCAGCACCACGCCGGCACTGAAGAGCACCTTCGACTTCGTGGTGGTGCTGGGCTATACCAACAGCTGCGCCAACCCTGTCCTCTACGCCTTCCTGTCAGACAACTTCAAGAAGAGCTTCCAGAATGTTCTCTGCCTGAGGAGGTCGGGTGGCCTGGACGAGATGGAGCGTAGTGATAGCCGGGTGGACAGGACCCGCGGGGTCAATGAGAGCGGTCCTGAGATGCAGAACACACTGCTCAATGGGGACCTGCAGACCAGCATCTGAGAAGGACGTTCCTGTCAACCAGGGCTGATGCTCTCTCGTCTTCACAGGCCATAATGTTTTCTTGGAGAGGCACACTTCCTTTAGTGAAGATCTGCTGCCTCTGGGAAAATATGGGGTCTCCGACCTAAGTAAACAACTCCTAAAGTTTTGGAAACCCCTTCTCCCATCTGGCATGTCTGAAGTCTGTTTCAAAAAGGGTTTCAGCAGAGTGACTTGTTTTATTTTTGAGCTCGACAAAAAGAAATACAAAAAATAATTCATAGGCAAAAAATGCTTCTTGTTTTTCTGGGGGCAGATCCTATCAGCTCTCGGACTGTGAGATCGCTGCATGAAGTCACTCAAGCCGCACTGGAGCCAGGACTGGCGCGGGGTGGCGGGACGTCCAAAGACAGCGGAATCGCGGCGTCGATCTGATAGGTTTCCTCGGCGTTTTTTTACTGTTACTGCTTTGTCACACACCAAGCAGAACGTGATGATTCCCCTTCAGTGTTACCCGCATTTTATTTTTAGTGGAAAATTATACGTCCGAATAATTTTCACGTATATGCTTTTTGCGCATCCTCCTGAAATATCAGATAAGTTTTACCGAAATCGTTTTGACAAAAACCTGGTTTCAACTGAAGCCTTTTTCAGGGTTCTGCTTTCAACGTGAGGCTTTTTAAAGGCTCTGTTTTCGATGCAGGGCGTGTTCAGAATCTTCATTATGCTACAAGTTTTTCAGTTTCTCCAGGGTCCCGGTTTTCGTGTAAGGTTTCTTCACAGAATTGGATTTCTTTGTGTGTCAGGCGTGTCAAATCAGCTTCGGTCGATGTCCTTCTGCTACCTTTCGAGTAATGTGAGCGGATGTGCGTTGAGATCGCGCTCACTATTAATTCAGCTTTTTCTGTGCCTGCTTACGGACACGCCAGGGCTGCTCTCTGTGCAGAGATGAACACAGAAACCTTTGCCTGTCTTCCCCCATTTCCTTCGTGGGGTCCTCATACTCTTTGGAAACTGTCATTCACCATTTGCAACCTGAAAGCAGGAGACGTATATTACAATTACCGTTCCATCAGTCTGCTGCTTCGACTCACGTCGGACTTCCTGTTTTGTTTGCGTCTGGGGAAACATTTACTGCTAATTATGCATTGCCTGATAAAAACAGTACTAATTACTCGCCTTATTAATGTTTTTTGTTCTTTTTTTGCCCAGGTGTTATTTTTTTCTTTTTTCCCCTGAGGGGAG
The DNA here is from genome assembly GCA_026781065.1 of Mormyrops boulengeri. NCBI lineage: Eukaryota > Metazoa > Chordata > Actinopteri > Osteoglossiformes > Mormyridae > Mormyrops > Mormyrops boulengeri. Next base: position 4,263,810 of record JAODLD010000101.1, read on the forward strand.
CCTAAACACAGCCTCATTGCCTTGGGGGGGCTCTGATTCACGGAAGACAATTGATGGGACACACAAAAAGAACAAAATTTCAGTCTGTATGTCTCCATTCATGGTGACAGTCGTTAAAAAGCAGGGCATCAAAAATTATGCCTCCTTCTGGCGGTCTTTTTTGCGCTGACGCTTGGAGACGGAGTCCTGCTACTACCTGGGAGACAGACCGTCTATGGCCTGCCGCACAGCAGGGCTACGGCGCGACACAGTGCCGCATCGTGATACGCCCGTTGACCTGTCACTTTCACAGCGAAACAGACGTAGACCTATGACTCAGCGTTAGCTAAAGAGACCCGCCCACTTAAGAGTCGTATAAGATGAGCACCATGCTTGCTAACAGACTATGGGAATGGAGTATCGGCGCCTGTTATAGCTGGTTGTCTTGTGATTCAGGGGGCGTTGTCTTTATGAGGGCAACATTCCAGTCAATGGACTAGACCTGACGAGTCGATGGACGATACTGTACAGCCACACCATTGTTTGACCATAGAGTGACATCCCGTAAGAGAAGGTCCATGTTTTAAATGCGCAGTGTGTACAAGTTACCTGGAGTGGGAAGGGGGTTACATGCTGGGTCTAGAGGGGTCACATGTGGTGTAGTGTTTTGCCTGAAAAAGCCCCCCCCCCCCTCACGTGTACATGTTTGTAACTGGGGTAGCACCAGCTGAGTAATGCAGTCCGATGCCAGTACCTATGGGGAGGAAGCAGTGTGGCTAAAGGAGATGTTGGGATGCAGACTAACTTAAGGTTCACCTGTGTGCGTGGTCGGGATGCCCGTGTGTTACACACGTAGCATCTTAATACTATGGTGTGGGTCAGGCATGTATAAGCTTCCTGCACATGTACAAATTTATTCATTCAGTGATGTCAAATGAAAATGGTATGATGTCACTCAGCGGTGGGTCCCCTATTTTCTTTCCTGTCGTTATCGCCGAGCTGAGCCGATCACGGCCTTCGGAGAGATGGCATGTTGTCACGACGACAGCAGGCTGCCTGTCAGCCACTGTGTTCTGTCATTTCTCGCCGAGTCCCTGTGACATACAGCTGCCCCCGGACAAGAAAACCACTCTACGGGTGTGCAGCTGCCTCTTTAAGCTCTTGGTGGTAAAACGGCCACCTCTGAAAAACTACAGACCGACAGGTCTCCACGCTGTTACTCTCCATAATCGTATTTCTGACGTCTTGTGCTCTGTCCTTCAGCAGATTGCAGAAGATGCCACATGTTACTAAAGCTGCTTTCTGAGGAAAACAGAGACTTGGGAAGTACCCGCACTGACAGCGTCATAATGCTGTTAAAGGAGTTACCAGCTGATGGCTTCATGCTTTTCTCATGTACAGTGCTATGCAAAAGTCTGCGGCAGCCAAAGAAAATGACATTTAAATGCGTCAGCTTAGCCATTTCAAGGCCTCTCTTAAAGTATTTGCAGCAAGAATCCAATACACCCATGTATTTTTTTGACTCGACCACTAGTCTTAAATGTCTAATCAATACCTCACTGAGTTATTTAACTAATTAAATTGATTAATCAGTTGAGCTGGTAGTGAAATTTAGCGAATTTATGGAATTGCTGGGGTGCCGCTGAGGAGAGGTTTGGGAGCTGAAGCGGTGCTCATCTAGCCGTCCAACTAGGTGTCAGTGACTTTTTGAAGAACAGAAAAATTCTCTTTAGTATTTATTGTGTTACTTTAAATTGCACACGTTTTAATGTTAAATTGTGTATTTTTCTGAGCAAATATACACTTAGTGCCCAGAAAAATAGCTTTAAACATTTCCTTAGACTGCCTAAGACTTTTGCACAGTGCTGTATGTTCCTGGATGAGTTCACAGTGACACCCCCCCCCACGGTAGGCAGGGGACACGGAGAGTCACGAGTTCATCTGGCAGGACACTGAAGGATTCCCAAAAGCAGCCCACTAGAACATATGGCTTCCATGCATGCAACAGCGCCACCTGCTGATCTAAGAAGATGTCTGGGTTAGGTTGTAACACTGGAACGGGGTAGTGGGGTAAACGGTGCGTGGAAGCTCCATCAGCACTTACATGTTGTACCTTCATGGCTTTGTTTCCTTGGAGATTATTGCCGGGGGAGGGCAGGGGGGCGATTGCAAGTGGTCTGACAGCTACGGGGGATGGAAAGGAGGCAAGGGGGACTCTAAGGGGGCTCAGTTAGAGAGCCTGAAGAAACACACAACCACACACATGGCATTAAATATGAAGTCAAACTATAAACTGTACAGTTCACATTTGTTATTTATGATGTGTTACAGTGATATGAATAAGTGTGTATGTTATAAATTCACTACATACGAAGTAAAACATATTTGTTGCCTGCACACATATTGTATAATGTCAACAAAGAGTAATAATATTCTTTATGGTATGTGAGATAATCTCTTTCAGCTACATATTTCTAATGTATAACTTGTGTTTAAATATTATATAAAAATGAATTAATTCAAATATTGAATGATTATTCGTTTTTTTTATTATTTAGGATTTATTCTTTTATTATATATCTTGTTTGTTATTCCAGCACTCGTGCAAATCTAAAGGTGTTAAACGGCATCCTGAAACGGGACAGGGTCATTTATCACCCTGGCCTTGAAATTGCATTTAGGTCGCTGGCAAACCCAACAATTTTTAAATGTTCAATTGACTGTATTTAGTAGTTTTATTGCCCTCGCGATTTCTATGCTTGAAAAAGGTGCCCCCAAAAACAATTATTCGTGAAAGCAACTGAACTATTATTAGCTTTGATATGATTGGAATACTGTTGTAACGCATTAGAGTTTTGAAGAGGAAGGTTGTATAATTGTTATTCACCACTGTACCAAATACCGCGTATCCCTCCTCCGCTGTTTAATGAGATTGCTCTTTACTGAGTCACGATCGCTCACTTCTAAACTCTATTGCCATCTACTGGCGAAATGCGCGCACTTTCGTTTTCCTCGTTTTAGATGTAAGGTGAGTAAAAAAAAGTACTGGACAATAGACTGCTGGGTAATAAAAAAAATCACGTTGGCCTACATTTTTACTGACCTAGCCCAGATGGATAGGAGCAAAAATTATGACGTTCCACCCCTAGACATGACAATTTGTACTTGAATCGTGATTGTGAAGATTTTGTAAATAAACTTTAATTTGGCGAAGATTTCAGGCATACACAGTGATCTTACAGTGAGTTGACGGATATGAAATGTTTTTACGCATCCATTAACATTAACGCTTTAAAGATTCCCGACACCTCGGACAGTAACACTGGCCGCACGTCTACTTTCTGGCATAACTAATATAATGCAATTTCTTTCAGGCTTGCAGCATTTTTGCAGGAGCATACCACGGGTTGCGAATAAACCTCGAATCAACGCTGCAGCCCTTACGCTAAATGTGTTTTTAAGACGGTCTTCATATTCATCTGGAAAAATAAACTGCTGAAACTCTTTATCATATGTCCGCACAAAGACTCTAATCAACTGCTTTTATGTCCTACAGCAATGAAGCTCAGAATAAATCAAACATTTTAATAAAAATTCAATTTTCACTGAGCGCAATGCAGCAAACTGCCCTCTTATAATGATATTCCTTTGCCATCCCCTCTATGTCCTGTTTAGTCCTGTTTATGACGTCCTGTAGGGGGCAGCAGCCGCAGCTGGCCACAGGTCCGGCAAGGTATGACCATACCCGACCGCTAAAGGGTATTTCCACGGCTAATTAAAATCCCAGTGTGTTTGTTTAATTCGCATCACGTGCAGCCGAGGTTAGCCTATATTGACCGCAGTTACTTCTGCAATATCCATGGGTCTCGTGTGAATTTCGTCTTTATCAGAGTCATCAATTCGCGCCTGCACAGCACGTTAGGCTATGTGACACCTTGGGTTTGATGTGCGTTAAATTTTCTCGATTTGAGCCAATGGTCCCAGTCCAGAAGCAGAATGCAGTTAAACTGAAAGAGAAATGTGCAGAATCATTTTTTTTTTCCATGAGATTTGACTAAGCGTGCGTTTCTGTTCGGTCTATTCTGAGCATTAGTAGGTTTCTGTAGATTTCTCTGAGGTATAAGCAGGCACGACTTTCTACCAGAAGTCTGCTTTCGCGTGGCAGTAAGCGGCGACATCTGCGCGGATGCTTTCTTCGAGAGTTTTTTTTTTGTCTGATGTCTTTTTCCCATTTTCAGTTAAATGACTCAACAAAGGGAAAGAAATCCATCAAGTTTCTGTGTATACATTCTGTATATAGCAGGGAGTCGGCTGTATTCTTTTTGCGTATATGAGCTGGATAAACGCAAACACAAACGCCCGTACAGTGTATGTACAGGTATTAAATATATAAGGATTTTAACATATAAGTATTAAACATATAAGGATATTTAATCTTTACCACAGGATTTGTTGGGTATTATTTACATGTGATGTGTAGTTTATGTTGAAAGGTACTCGATGTTTTCATGTGAGAAGAAACAGAATAGTATAGTTCGGGATTAAAGTTTGAACACGACCTCGGGGTTGGTTGTCAAGGTCAGATCAGCACATGGCCAACGTCAAACTGGTTAGGCGAAGCCTCAGCCAATGACGCACCATGCTGGGCCGCCGATCTCGTAAAAACTGGCATGTAAGAGCCACATGTAAGAGCCAGTTGCGCTTATTTGAGTTTATTTGAGTTTTTGAGTCTGAGTCAGACTCAAATACTCAGACGAGCGCTCATGACAGCTGGATTCATTCTTAGGTCAGTGTCGTCAGCCGCACCAATATTTGCCTGCTGATTCAAATAATGGCAATTCCAACTTTTCTAAGGAGTAACAATTAAACATGGCCCCCCTGTGTCATCTCGACCACTATAGAGCTCGTTATTACAAGTGTTCAGTGTGAAATGAGTAGGTATGAAATGAGTAGGTGTAAAAAGATTTCACATGTCTGACTGTCAGTGACGTCATGGCGAACTCTCTTGTTATGACTTGCTGGAAGACGCGGCGATGAGAGAAGTGCAGGAGTCCAGGAGTGGGGGGATTTATTCAGGAAGGACACGATCGGGAGCACAAGAAACACTAGCGATAGGAAGACTCCACAAAACGTCACACAACGTTAATGACCGGACTTGGGAAACATACTCGAACGCAGACTTAAATACACAGGACTAATTAACAACAATTAGAAACAGCTGGTAACACGGGGATTCCATACGAGGTAGCGAGGGGGCGTGGCACACGGGAGGATCGGACGAGCGGGGCATGACACTTTCCACCTTTACCTCTGAAGTGGATTCTGATAAGGGGGCCTCAGGATGCAGTGAGATGGGTGTCGCTCCCTCCCTCAGTCACCACGAAGCCGCCAGGCACTGGGGCCCCATGCACATGCGACGGCTGAATGATTACACCCTCCCCCGGCGGGCCTGAACTCCCCAGTGCCCAAGTGCAGCTGGCTGTAGGTCTCGCCCACAGCACCCAACCCCCACCTCAGAGAAACTGCAGAAGAACTGAATGTAATAGATGTCTGCCTACACCCTAACAACAGGCAGTTTGTAAAGGGGGGCGGGGGGCATGAATTATATCAGTCTCAAAGTTCATTAATGATAACATGACATGTACGACTACATATAGGCTCTGAAACCATTGAAAATGTTACAGTTTTACATACAAAGTTGGTGTTTAAAGGCATCTATAAGCATTTTCTAAAAACATACAACAGGAATCCTTTCCGCCCTACACTGTCAGAAAGAGTACCAGTTTGTACCTTAGAGAGTATGATTCCTTGTCACTGGGGCTGTACCCTCAAGGGTCTGCCAGTTGTACCCTAGCTGTAGGTATCTTAAGGAAGAGAAATGGACTCTGAGGCACATTTTTGTACCAGTGAATTAATGTTGTTTGTGTTGGGGGGTACAGGTCTGTACCCTCTTTTCTGACGGTGTAGAAAAGCAAAACACAGTAACTATGCTGACACTGAAAAAAGTATTTCAAAGTCTTTTGACCCTCCACCCCTATGTGTGGTAGGTAAGTAAATGGTAGTGATTTCTTGGAAACCGAATGTAGCTGAATTACGATATTCTGTCACAAGATAAACCAGAGCCTAAGAGGCCGGATTTCAGGCAAACTCAATTTTGATGAAATACACAGTTCATCAAACACAGAAGTACACATGTGTCATGTAGCGTAATTTAAAGGTCAAAAAGTCCAAAAGCAAAGGATTAGGGGACTTTTTAAAGAGATAAGATGACTCTGGAAAACACCATGGTTTAAGATTAATGGACCTTCTGAAGCTCTTGGGCCAGGTGAAGGCATCGGAGACAGAGAGGGGATTTGGCTCATCCTGGCCTGTCCTGAACAGCAGAGCAAAGGACATAGTGATTGCAGAAACTGATGCTACATGGTATCCATCCATCCATCCATCCATCCATCATCCATCCATCCATCCATCTGTATTCCATAAATGGGAATGTTGAACAGCCTTCTGGAGGCAAGGAGTTAAAAGGTCAGGTTCACTGTGGCTTTCCGGAGCTTCACTGCTCACAGACAAATAAACTGTTTTCCAGACAAATAAAAAACGTGACAATATTAATTTTCCACTGAAGCTCTTCATGCAGACTGAGATGACTGCGGATAAATAAATAATAGTGACTGAAGAAAATTAACGTGACTCAGAAAGGCAGTAGATTTTTCTGAACGCAGGAGAAACTATCCTTCACACTAAAAATGTACACATCCAGCATACAAATACAAAAATAGCTACAATAATAACGTGCCTAGATACGAAAGGGAACAAAATATACGAATCAAAGTAATCCATTTCCTTCCTTATGGCCCATGTTGGCGTCCTAATAACAACGATATCTGTATGACTGTAACTTTTAATGGCGACCTCTGTGAATGTCAGCATATTGGATATACCATATATTGTTAAGGTGGAAAAAAACTGAAGTATTATCCATACGTGTTAGCTATTTAAAGATGGTGTGTTGTAATAATACAGGTCAGATGGCGAAGTATCCATCTCACGTGTCTTATCTAAAACTATGCCATCATTGCTTAAATTAGTTCTAAGTTCCAAACTAAAGAAATTAAAAATGCCGATTAATCGCAATTAGGGCCGCATGGTGGAGGGGGTCTTCAGGGGAAGTACCAGGAAACGCGGTGAGCAACAGTACGCAAAGCGAACTGCTCGCACCCCTTAAATACGACATGCGAGCTGAAGTGCGCGGCGCCACAGCACCGTTTCGGGGAGTTTCGGGATACAATCTTTGCAGGTAAGGCTGGCCACCCTCCGACTATCCTGCAAAAACATGAGTGTGTTATTTATCTATTAAATAGTAATACATAGGCCTATAGTGAAGGCTGGTTTGCGACTTTTTAAAAATATCCGGGTCAGGGGCAAGAAATGCATAGCAAATCCGTAAAAAAAGACACGCAAATAAACAACAAAAGCAGCGAAGCACGTTGTTTCAGGTATGAGAGTGCGCGATCACAGCCCCAAATGTCTGCACGACCAGCGCTTCGAGCTCGCGCGTTACCGTGGGCTGATGGTGCGGGCGCGCCGCCGCGGCTCCTGTGCGCTCGTGTCCCCGCGTCCCGGCGGGCGTGTGCGTGTCATTGCGACTTTTTGAAGCTTTTAAATACAACTCTGCATTTTACGTCTAGATTCTGCATATGAATTTCACGAAATAAGTTTCTCATCATCCTTGTCATTCAGTAGTATTTAGTATGTATTGGATGACAGAATATCGACTGGGTTTGTACACCAGAAAACCATGATGAATCCAGTCAGCTACAACAATATAACTGGGGTACAGGGAGGGTGGAACTTAAAAATGTGGCTACTAACCAACTGGACTAGTTAAGTAAAAATGTAACTTTCTTTTAAACCAGCGGGCTACTGTTCCTTTTTTTGTACTTGCCCTTCATCTACAAAGATCCACATTCTTCGTCTTAAGCGAGTTGGTGACCATCATTTCTAGCTGGATAAAAGCGGGGGTGTCGCTACGGCTGTTTTAGTGGAACTGTCGCCCCCCAAGTAAATGTACACTTATACCTTTAATTGCTGTGCTCTCATTCGTTTTCATTAAATTAATCTTATATCGATTTCTTGTTCTTCTTTTGAAACGTGTGGTACGGTTGTGCGTACAACCTATCTGGGCTAAATTCAATAAAATATCAATCAATGCACAAATAGCATTCATTTGTGTGAATTGGGACTTTGCCATCTTGCTCATTTGACTTCCCCTGCCGGCCCCCGGAGGATGGGGTCCTCCCTGGAGTCTGGCTCCTCCCAAGGTTTCCTCCTACTGGGGAGTTTTTCCTTGCCACTGTCCCCTCTGGCTTGGTCACTGGGGGCTTTGGGCAGGGATCATGTAAAGTGCTTTGAGACAATGCAATGTTGTGAAAATGTGCTTTTCAAGTAAAATTGAATTGAATTGACTATAAATGTGCAAAACAGACATGCACGCAACAGGAAACGATTATGTCTAAATTAATAGGCATTTTCAAATATTTATATACTGAGCATTCTCCCGTTTGGTCCGCTGGTCTATGGGCCGCCAAATTCATCTTTAGAATTCACCTTAATCTAGGCCTGCCTATTATGAATGGGTGATACCACTGATTTTCTTTCCGACTTATTTTCAGTTCGATCTAAGGTTGGTATCATTTTGCTGATCCCGATCCAGAGATTCAGTGCTGGGTCTGTCACTGGGGCCTTCATTTAAAGGGGTGTACAGTCGTCACCCCCCCAACTGCTATTAAAGAAAAATATGGGGGGTGGGGGGCTCTGACCCTGTTGATGTGCCACTCTCTGTAACAATATAAACATTTCAATGAGCAGGTAAAAGTCGACATTTTAACGTTAGCATCGATCCTCAGAATGAAAGCATTCAGACAGAAAGGTTCAGGATTTCAGTATCGACCTATATTTGGCACCTGTACTCAGTCCTGAGGTCTCAGTCCTGAGATGAGTATTTGGAAGTACGTGGGGTAGCCCAGTGTCCGTCACGAGAGTCCGTCCAACCTGCAAAGCCCAGAAATGTAAAGACAGAAACGTAATGCTGTTACAGCAGCAACAAAAACGCCATTTTCAGCCCATTAAATATATATATATATATATATATACATATGTGTGTGTGT
>JAODLD010000101.1:4273055-4284825 GCA_026781065.1 Mormyrops boulengeri
GCTAGGACAGTTCGTATCAGGCTCCTTGAAGCAGGACTGAAGTCTCATAAAGCAAGGAAGAAGCCCTTCATTAATGAATAGCAGGGAAGAACCGGCCAGTTTGCAAAAAATATGTATCATTCACAGACGCATACCCATAAACTGAGAAATACGTGAAACAAAAAACCGTGATGTGATCTTTTAATTTTTTCTACATCTGTGTACACACACACACACACACACACACATATAACCATATAAAAGAATACTCACTGGATCTGTAGACTTAATATATGTATTTGTATTAGATAAGAACCTCTTTTATAGACTGATTGTAATACATGCAGGATGGTTTGTGTCTCACACCTTTAATTTAAATATATAGTACACTACTCTTATGTTTCTTATCTTTACACTGACGATTGTGTTTCGCTGGTGCGCTGTTAAATATGGTCTCCAGCTGTGTATTAATGGCCGCTTTAGTTTTCCTTCCGAATGCGAAGTATTACATTCGCTCATAGTGAACTGCTTTCATGCGTCTGGTCGGTGCCCGCTGTATGATTCGGTCTATAAAATGACAGCCTGAATTTCAGTGATGGTTCATCTATGAAGACAGTGGAGTTTTGTGAAAGTACAAGGGGCGAAAACGACGACCCCCGGCTGCCTGACCATTTCCGAATCCCTCACAGCGGTTATTTAAAATCAAGGGATTGAGTTTCTAATCACAGATTTCTAGATGGCCGTAAGTCCCTTTTCACATTTCACTAACATCATCCACATCTAGAGTGATGCCTCACTAGATCACGGCACATTATATAGTACTGTCATATTAATAGCGACCCCCAAATGTATCTCATTCACGGACTCTAAATGTCACCATGAAAGGGGGAGCATGTCCAGCCAAGCCCGAATGCTCACGGTGGACCCAGCCTTCGGCGAGGGGCACGGCCGAGCAGAATGACTGGCGTGGTGGAGTGAGTACGGCTTTCAGTAGTCATCTAACACTCACCCTGGCCAAAAGCGGGTTCCTTTCTCAGCAGTTTAGGTAGCTGCCCCACTACACTGGGGACTGTTTACTCACACCTTGCACCAGTAGCCAGACTGACGAACGTCACTTGCACTATTACTCAGCATATGGCAGTATGCTACACTGGCACCCTGGAGTCCAGACCATTCTGGACCTGATCCTCCCTGATTATAGCTGGAAGATGGACGCATGGTGTGGCTCTGTGGGTTAGGATGCTGTATCCAGGATAGGAAGGTTGTTGTTTCAAATCCCAGCCAAGTGATTTCGCTGTCGGGCCCCTGAGCAAGGCCCTTAAACCCCCCCCTCCCCCCGCAGTCGTTCCAGGGACGGGCTGAGCCTACTCTCTCAGTTGTATGTCGCTTTGAATAACAGCGTCTGCTAAGTAAGTGTAGATGTCTTCTTAACGCATCAGCAGTCTTCCTTAACTTATCCAGTTCACGTTTGCTGTGAGCCTGGAGTCTAGCAGAGTGCATGAGGAATTTCTGAGTAGGATGCCAGTCTATCGCAGGGCTCACACACACACACACACACACACCGAACACCAAATTAACCTAAAGTGTGTGTTTCTGGACTGCAGGAGGACACTGAGGGGCAGGTCTGTTGTTTCTGTATCCAGCCCCCCAGCTGTTTCAAATAAATAGGTAGCATGTGAAGTCAGAAGATCAGAGCAGAACATGCTGCTTAAGCATCTCCTGAATTAGGAACGCATTTAGTGTAGTGACTGTGTGTGGCCTACGGGGGGGCGGCAAACCTTGGGAGCCCCATGCTAACGTGAGGTTTGCGAGGTGGCAAACGACACTGCTGAGAATCCTGGAACACTTTGGGAGAAGCCGGTGGAATCGCAGAGGACATGCAAACTCTGCACACACAAATCTGGGCGGGAGGGGACACGGGAGGTGTGAGGTCACAGTGCTGCTCCCCGAGCCTCCACGTCGGCCCCAACCGCACGTGGCCACGCCATCGCTGCCTCTGGGAATGGTGTTGATTTATGGAAAGCCCCTGACCCGCCCCGTCGTCCCGTTGACAGAGCCATGGCTGGAAGGTGCCACGAGCGGGAATACTGGGACCATCTTCTCCGGAAGTGTATGTCCTGTCATACCCAATGTGCCCAGCCATACCGGCCAGAGAGATGCAACAGCTTCTGTGGTGAGTCCCCCCCCCCCCAGGGAGGCAGCACCTGTGCAAACGTGAGCCGCACCCCAGCGCTTGAAAAAAGAATGATTGACAGGAGATGTGGTGAGAAGGTCCATTAGCGTGATTGTATTAGTGCTGCTTCATCTGCGCAGAACCGTCCACCCATTTGGTCATTAACACCATTTCTATACCATGAAATCAGTTTCACAGGAATTTTAAACTGGGAAGGCTGAGTGATGTCACTGCTGGGGTTCGGGAATATGGCCGTTTGCCCTAAAGCCGCTGCGTGTTGCTCATCTTCCTTTGTCCTGGGTGTGGCTACATGAGTGAACATTATAGCGTTTAGTTAAGCTAAGAACCGGCGCACAGAACCACCACACGAGCAGAAAACCCATCCTCTCTACGAGTTCGCTGGGCCCTCACTACGCGCTCGCTGGGCTCTCACTACGCGCTCGCTCGACAGGTGGAGTTTTGAGACTTTTGAGGTGGGAACAGTGGCTGATTTCTCCATTTCATTGATGGGTGACTTTCAATCCTATGATTGGCAGTTTGTTCTGGAAGAATTAGAAGATGAGCGTGAGCATGTAGAGAGGATGGGTTTCTGCTGGTGAGCCCGTATGAGCAAATGGTTTTTGAAACTAACTAAGCCCCATAGATCATCCCTTTGTACCTGTTGCACTTATAAAAACAATTATAAAACAATTTCAAGCACTTAAGATTGCACACCTGCTCAACGGTTCAACAACTTTACCAGAAATATTCAGATAGTTTTCTTGCCATAATGCTTTCTAGCCCTCTTTATAACTTAATACAAATTCCTTCCCATACAAGAAGCCTTTTTAGGTCTTGAGGGTTTTTAAGGCTGACCTCAGTATGACCTTTCCAGAACCTCTTAAAGGAACAGTGCGTCTGATTCTGGTCTCCGTTGTGACCTCGTCTCGCTGCACCTCTTCCTCCCAGTGGCGATAGAGTGCAAGAGCGTCACGGGAAATTTCTACGACTTGCTGCTGAAGCGCTGCTTACGTTGCTCTGAGGTGTGTGGGCGCCACCCCTTGGAGTGCTCCCAGACCTGCAGCAGTGAGTCACGCCGTCCCTACCTCCGCTACTCCGCTAAACGTGAACGCTACTCACCAGCTCAGAGGCACCAGAAATCAGACACTTAGAGATCTATGTAAGCCTATGTCCAGAAGGTTGTGGGTTCAAAGACCTTAGCTGCACAGCGATCATATCATCACTGGGCCCTTGAGCAAGGCCCTTACCCCCACCTGCTTCTGGCTCACTCAGCTCTCTGTCCCCATGCTTTCCTTATCCAGGGCTTGAACAAACAACCTTCCAAGGTCATAGGATAGCAGCTTCAGTGGGAACTTTCTCCCTGAATGAGTTGTACTGAAACTCCTTATTGACACTCCAGCATAAGAAGGGAAAATTAAGCCACAAATTATGTTCAGTAAAGGTTTCTCATAAATAGAAATCACAGTGGTGCTATAATTTATATGTGTTGTATATCTTTACTAACAGCTAAGCCCACGACCCCGAATCTGTCCAAGGAACTGCCAGGCAAGCCTTCAGTACAGATCGCTACCCGTGATCGCCCTAACTCTGGAGCGGAGTACCACACAGTGCTGATCTACTCTCTGCTGGGCGTGTGCCTGGTCATGCTGGTGTGCACGCTGGCCCTGGCTACACTGGTGCTGCTGCGGAGGGCAAGGCTCCGCAAGCAGACCGCGGTCCACAAGGGCGGCGACACCGCCCCCCAGGAGCACGACAGCTCCTCCAGAGGTTCGTGTCAGGACAGTTCCCCTTAATCACGCCCTTCAGTTCTGCTGCGCTCTCGCTCTTGACCTTGGCTGGTGATGTTGTAAGACGAGTATGACAACTACGGATTTTTAAAAGAGGATTGGCTTGCTAAGTAAATCAGGAATATCATGTGTTAGGTTTGTTACTGCTATGCAAACAGTTCTCAACTTACATAATCCATCCCACAAATCCTTAAGTCACATTTTACACAAGTCGGATTCCCCCCAGCATTCAAGACATCTTACAGCAAAAAACACATAAGCCAGAAATACTACTAATATATGCTAAAGAATGCATTTAAAAATAAAAAGACCATGTAAATTTACTGTCAGGCGCATGACTCCTGTAAAGTCTGGGATATTTTGTGTTTAAGTCCAGATTCACGCAAGTCGGTTTTATGTAAAATCGAGAGCTGCCTATATACATATATTCCCAGGAAGTCTGCCTGGCAAACCCTCTTTTTCCCCGTCCCCAAAATTAAGGTCTGCGAGTATCTGCCACTGCTTTAGCAGCAAATCCTTCAGACCCCCCCCAAATTGTGAGTGACTCTCCCTGTGTCCACAGACCGCCTGCTCGGGGCCAGCAAGCCCCCACTGAAGAAAGCATCCCTGCCCACGGAGACCTGCGTCCACTGCTTTCCTGAGCTCCGGGGGCCGGCCTGCCGTCCCGAGAGGGAGCCCCCCAGGCAGATCCCCACTACGACCACTCTCTACCAGCAGGCGTCAGTCACAGGACCTGCCACTAGGGGGTCCCCCTGCTGTCTGCAAGGGGGCGCCCCCTCCGTGGAAAAGGACAGACTGAGGATTATCTGTTCCCCAACACAGAGCAGCGTCTGACTGCATCTGGGGTTATGACTGGGGTGGGGCAGGGCAGGGCCGAGCATCGAAGCATAACTACTTCCATGGCATCATGCCCAGGATGCGATGTGCCCCCCCCCGAGAGCATGCTAACAACTAGGGACAAACGAGCAACTCTGACTTTTGATTCTTCGTCCCCAAACTGGTACAGAGAGCCTACAGGCATAGAGTTTAGAACACGGCCGCCTCAACCCAGCCAGCCAGCCCCCGGCTCACAGATGGGCTCCATCTGCGTGTGAGACATTAAGCTTCACCCCCATCCTCACAGCGTACCACCCTGAACACTTGTTAAAATGACATTACATGACAAACCACCAATCCCATCCTCCTAAGGCTCGCACCGGGAGCATCATGAGCACTGGTGTGACAATACAGGAATGTAGACGGGGGAAAAAAATAAAGCGCGTTTTCCCGTTTGTGTCTCACGGTCGCACCCCTGGCCTGGTTCCTGAGAGGATCTCGCCATCTTCTCTCTCTGTGAGGTCAGGAAAACGTGATGGACCTTCACCAACTTATTTGCACATTCCTTAGATGTGTCTTTTTCTTTACACATCACGACGAACACACAAATGTACACATTTCTTACAAGTTGGGAAAGTCACGCCCCCTCCAGCATTTTTTCTTCCAAATATTTTTCATAAGAACTACATGACAGCAGGTGGCGTTAGGGTTTAGGCCAGGAACCGGAACGTCGCAGGTTTGAGTCACAGGAGGTGAGCCGCTCAGAGAACATAAGCAGGTCATTCGACCTGAAGAGCCAGAGTAACCAGCCATAAAGTAGAGTAACCAGCCATGAAGTAGAGTAAGCAGTTTTCAGATAGAGTTTCAATACAGCTCAGCTCATACGTTCTGGAAAAGTTTTTTTTTCCCTCGCACCTATAATCTTACTTGTGCTGGTCCTTCTCAAGGTCATAGCTCTTCAGGACTGGTCCACAGCGGGGTGCTAATCTGCAGAACGATACGCATCCTGACAGGTGACAGCGACGTGCCGTGGGCGAGGGAGACGGCTTATCCGCTCACTGTGACTTATAAGTGCACATTCTTTTTTTCTTCACCGTGATGAAGTTCACACACATCTTCATAGGTCAACCATCCTGTACCCCACCCCAATTATGATGAATCAGTAGCACAGGGATCAGAAACCAGGACATAAATGAAAGTAACTCAAACTCAGAAGATGTAGCTGGTTCAACCAGCTGTAGTCTCCCAAGTGTCCCTTAGATGGCGCCAATGGATCTCCTTTTGAAGCGTAATTAAAACAGATCTGGGATAGAGGGCTGTGGCTGTACAGCTGTATCACTGTACATTCACCTTCCCAAAATCCCCCACTCCAAATCACACAACAGAGAAAGAATTTGCAAGTTGCAAGATGAGTTGATTCCAATTTAACGCTCTAATCACACCCCAGCCTCTCCGCGGTGACGACGCCGAGTGTGGCCGCAGACACCTCCCATAGTGACCCCCCCACCCATACAACTACAGCCAGAAAAACCATAATGAATTCAGCAGCCTTCTTGGTGTTTCTCACAAACAAGTGAGTTCATTTCAGCATGACATAGGCTCCACAAAATAAAATGAAAAAACAACATCGACATCCTTTCCACCGCATCCTCAGCAAGGACAGCATCGCAACACAACCGAAAAGAAAAATAAAGGGTACAGATGTGGAGAGGGCCAGTCATGGGGGTGGGGGCAGGGCGGGGGCCATGGGAAACTGTAAACAGGAATTATTTTCTCAATGAGTCCTAAAAAAATATAGATATCCCCTGCCCTCAACCAAAGAAATGAGAACAACAGAAGACGAGACAACTGAGACAGAGCTGGGGGGTTCGAGTCTACCCCAGTCTGTCTACTGGACAGGACAGATTCACGGAGCAGCCCGCTGGGGCCTCGTCGACGCCCCCCCCTCACCCCGCAAGCCCCAGACCGAGGATTCTCCTTAAAAAATAGATGTACTAGATACATACATTTGTTTGATACTAAATTCACAAATAATGACATTTAATGTTCATAATAAAGTTCTTGAAAAGTCCGTAATACTATTCCCATCGTGCCGGCGCCGTGCAGTCGAACGCGCGTGAGAATAAAACGATAGTGAAATGACGTCCTTCCAATGTGACCCAGTAAATGCGTGATGTTCTGGAGCTACATGGGGAACTGTGGCGATTACGGGGGGGGGTTAAATATGGGTCACTATGGAAATGGAAGATGAGACACCCTCTTTGCCCTTCCTGTGGCCCTTCCCTGGCTCGATCCACAGCCGGTCGGACGAAAGCGATGGGTGCCCCTCTTCTTATTTTTGGGGAGGGGGGTTGCTTTCCCTATCAGCCCCCCCTTCGGCCCTTGCTGTTGTCAGGAAATGGGGCAGCCCCCATCCTGTGCCGCTGAGCCCCCCCATCCACACTCTAATCACCTTTTCTGATCATCTCAAGTAGATAGTTGCTCAGTGCTGATATATTTTTTTGTCTTAAAATTATGCATGATTTTTTCCCATTCCCTCCTCCCCCACCCCCATCCCTAAGAGTTTCAGGTAGGCTTGTGTGTCGTTTTTTTTTAGTTCATGTTTCTTTTTCTCCCCAGCGTAGCTGTAGCTCATGTGTCGATCGTCACCAGAAGGCCCCCCCTCCATCCGACGGGCTACTCGTACTCCAGGAACTGTTTATGGTAAAACAGCAGGTACCTGCACAGAGAAGCAGAGAGGTCAGCTACAAGAAGGCGGCACACACTCAGAAACAAACTACCAATCGAATCATGACACACTGAGAATCGGCCAATCAAATTCTGACAAATGTCCTTGGGGGCAGGGCCACTCGGAATAACCGGCAGCCAAAACTTCACTGTTTCACAGCTGAGTGCTTTTAGCTGGTAAATAAGGGATGTTTTGCTGCTAAAGGTCCCATGCACACGCACACCCCCATGCCCCTGGCCACGCCTGCCCACCCTTCGCTGTCCAGCACGTCCTTGATGCTGGCCTTGGTGATGATGGCATCGTCACATTTGAACCACTGGTCCTTGTGCTGCCGGATGAAGGTGGTGTAGTGGCCGCTCTCCAGGGTGCCCTGGTGATTCACCACCGCAAATAGGGAATACCTGGGTGGGGGTCAGGGCTCAGGTCAGGTCAGGGCAAGCAGGCTATTGCCCCCCCCCCGATCATCTTGGTTAAGCTGCCTAGTGGTTTAAATCCCAGGGGAAACACTGCTGTTGAACCCTTAAATTTGCGTAGACCAAACAACTCTTGGTGAATATTAAGGTTTGAAGCCCACAGGTATCTGGAAGGCTCACTGGACAGGCCAGGACTGGCCGTTTGGCATACTGGGCATTCTTCCAGTGTATCGTAGGGGCCCCGAAAGTCCACAGCCAATTATTACCTCCAGTCCAGCCCTATCTCTGGACAGTACTGCCACCTCACACCTCCAGGATTGTGGGTCGAAATCCCCAAATGTTTGTTATATGGAGTTTAGGTTAGTTTAGGAATTAGGTTAGTCTTTAAATCGCCTGCATTGTGTGGGACCGTTCGAAGCGCTGCCATCCTGTCCAGAGTGTTCCCTTGACCTGTGCTCTATACTGTCTGGGATAGGTTCCAGGCCCCCCACCCCCCACAACCCTGACAAGCTTTTCAATGTTGAAATAAAAGCCCAGACTGGTTTGTTTCATCTGGAGAATAATATTTGCATTTATGTTTAGTCATATAACATAAAAATGAGTGGAACATCACCGATATGGAAACTTACTTGTTGTCATTGTTTAACGTGTCCACTGGCTGTTGGTACTGTCCGTTCATCCTACTCTCCTTACTGCAAGGAAATGGGGGGGAATAAGCCGTCAACAGCTGCATAGCCCCTCCCTCGAGGGAGGCAACTGCATATTTGTGTACGGTCAACACACCGCTTAACATGCCGACACGAGCACATTCTCCAGTCACCTGACACTGCCAACACCCTCACGCCACCTATCGACATGTCCCTCTCGCCCCGCCCACCCATCACCCCGAGAGACTTCAGGACGGAATCTAACACAAACATTGCTAGGACCACATCCACTTCACCACCCCCCCCGGACACTAGGTTGTGTGGGAGATAAAAGAAAATATTTAATAGAAGAGAATATGGCAAAGGTGGTGGGCGGGGCTTACCTGGAGGCCATGAAGGGCGTCATGTCCAGCTCCAGGGGGAAGGACACGTAGGTGGTGATCTTCCTCCGCAGCTTGGCAGAGTGCTCGAACCGCTGTGGGGTCGGTGCAACAGAGAGGAGAGCATTACAGGAGTGTGGCCTCAGGCTAACAAGAAAAGGGAAGCGGACCCATGACCAGCAGGCGGCGTGGCCTCTAGCTGACAATGAAAGGGAGGAGAACCAACAACGAGCAGGGGGTGTGGCCACTGGCTGACAACGAAAGGGAGGTGGACCAGCAACCAGCAGGAATGTGGCCTCTGGCTGACAGTGAAAAGGAGGAGAACCAGCAACCAGCAGGGATGCGGCCTCTGGCTGACAGTGAAAAGGAGGAGGACCCTCAACCAGCAGGGGGTGCGGCCTCTTGCTGACAGCAAAAGGGAGGTGGACCAGCAGGGGGTGTGGCCTTTGGCTGACAGTGAAAGTGAGGAGAACCAGCAACCAGCAATTACAACAACAATAAAAAGGAGGCGGACCCACCACCAGCAGGGGGTGTGGCCTCTGGCTAACAGCAAAAGGGAGGCAGACTAGCAACCAGCAGGGATATGGCCTCTGGCCAACAACAAAAAAGAGGCGGACCCGTGAGCAGCATAGGGTGTGGCCTCTGGCTAACAGCGAAAGGGAGGCGAATCAGCAACCACCAGGGATGTGGCCTCTGGCTAACAGTGATAGGAAGGCGGACTCGCGACCAGCAGGGGTGTGGCCTCTGGCGGTACAGGTCCGGTTTCAAGCACAGTTTTTTTCCCCTTAAACTACATGCGCCTATACAGAAACACACTACAATGTTAATTTGGTCCAAAACCTTAATTCCTCGTGAATTCCTTGACAACAAGGTGATAAGTGTAGTGTTACGAGCCAATAGGCATATGTCGAGAAATTCTGTTGTACCTCTGAATACGGCATCTGATGTGACTACCTTGAAATGCATAAAAGCATATAAAGAACAAAGGGATATGGGTGGCGGCAGACCCCAGAGAACAGGAGACACAGCGGGTGACTCACTTTGAGGTGGAAACACGCCACAATGGGCAACTTCTTCATCGTCAGCTGTTTGGTGGACTCCTGGTAACTATGGCAACCGCTGCACTTGATTTTGGCACTGCTCCCTAGGTGCTCAGGTCGAGTGAACCTGTGGGAGGAGGGGAAGGGGGGCAGTATGAGAGCCGCAGAGTGTGTGCGTGTGAGTGCGCGTATGTGAGGCTGAGGGATCCTGTAATTCACACACCCATTAGCGTGTCTTCGTTATGAAGAAACACAGAATGAATGTTTAATGAGGGGGCCAGACTTGCTGTGAATGCAAATGACAGCGCTAGGCTGGGCGAAGTAGGATTCATTCATCACGCTGCACTGCATTACAGTACCAACAGGCAGGGGAGGGGCCTCTGTCTGACTGGGGAGAGGGCGGACCTCAGAGAAAAGGGGCAGGACCATCTAGGCAGGCTGCTGCGGTAGGGTGGATCTAACTGAAAAAGGGGCGGGGCCTCCCGTAGGACAGGGATGGAGGGTATACACGACGTCACAGTAGGCGGAAGTCACTGCGGTCGCACCCACCAAGTGGCACGTGTAGCATTAGCGTTCAGCTTGGATGCTGCGAAAACATCTAGATTGGGAAAGAGCTGTTGTGTGACTGATTGTACAAACTGATTTAACAAGAAGCACATGGATCACTGCAATCTGCAGCAACTGCAATCCAGACTCCGAGACGAGGATTTGCGGTTGTCATTCCGTGTCAATTATGTTGGACTTTTGGGTAAAATAATACCGTAAGTTACATACTGTCGACTACTGATCCATTAAATATTTAGCACCATTCATTTATATTCTGCACAACTGAGAATCTGTCAGCATTTAGCGGTGGATAGCAGCGCTGCTGCGATTACTCGATGCTGAAAATGCGTCGACATCAGTATTTTAAATCATTTTTTAATAAAATTACCTTTCTTTATATTATATTACTTACATTTCTAACACGCTTCAACTCATTACAACAAATGTTTTCCTTTAGTATCTCTACGTAATTATGGTAGTTGTTATCCCCAAAAAAGGTGGTTTTACACCATGCAAAGGGTGTCTAACAGAAACGGGGCGGGACCCCCGAACAGTCTTCCGGGGACTGGGTGCGACAAAGAACGGTGGCAGTACCTCCGCAGACAGTCTGTGAGAGTGGTTGCCCCTGAGACCTGGTTCTCCCCGTTGACCACACCGCTGTCACTGCCAGGGCTCAGAGGCCAGAAAGGTGTGGAAGAACCAGGCAGGTCCAAACTGATGTCCCAGAAGGGGTCTATCGTTGTGGAAACACCACTGGGCAGAGAGAGAAGAAGGTGTCAGTTTCAGGCTAGCTTTCACTGAGGCCATCATAAAGCAGGAATACAAGCACAGACTAGCCACAAGAGGGAGCCATAATGTCAGACTGACAGGGCAAGCAGAGAGCCTGCAGCAGGCGAGAGCAGCGTGACGGGCAGCTGGCAGCCATGGAGAGAACCCTCATGGGGGAAGGGATGCAGCAAGAGGATAGGGCGGGGCATGACAGGGACCGCCAGGGTGCGGCCACGAGCACGCACACACACACGTGCAAAGCTTACTGGCAGACTTGGCAGGTGACGTCGGACTGCAGGCCGCCTGTGAAGATTTGGTCGATGATACAGTTGCAGTGGTTCGGGTTGTTGGCCTTCTTCCCGTTGTCATCACCTTGGTGGGGCCGAGGTGGGGGGGGGGGGGGGGTGGGGGGGGCCAGACAGTGGGGGAGTGGGAGTGGGAGGCACAGCTCGGAGCCCCGCGGCGGGAGAACGAGGAGCCCCCGAGCACGGAG
>JAODLD010000101.1:4293214-4304224 GCA_026781065.1 Mormyrops boulengeri
GACGGAGCCGTTGGACTCGGCGCTGCTCTGGGACGCCTGGGTGCAGTCAAAGGCCAGCTGCTCCACCCCCGGAGCGGCTAAGTGATGTAACAGGAGCACAATCAGCCTCACGCCTCATTACTACCCATAAAGGCGGAGGGGGATCCCACTGGTGGCCGAAGGGGGCATCGCCCTTGCCGCCTGCTGGCTGCCCAGACGCACTTCAACAAAACGGAACACTCACGGCAGCGTTTCATGCAGCAGGGTGGGGGGGGGGATACCTCAGGGAGTTTCTTAGTGTGTCTGGTGTGTGCGGACAGAGCCGCTCCCAAACATCGATCCTGAAAGGCGCGTTTCTGAAGCCAGAGGACGAAGCCGCACCCCCTCATTTTGTGACACCGCGCCTAAGGTGTGAGCTGCCACGAAAGACCGCCTGCACGCTGCGATGCTCATTCGGCAAATCACTAATAAATAAAACACGGTACATGGGACACAGACACGCATGCCCCCGTGGACCATCCAACACAGACCCCAAAACACATACTCAGACTTACACCCCCTGACTGCAGAGAGGCCCTCATGTAACCCTTATAAGATACAAAAGATCGGTTTCCTGAAATTGGACCAAACCAAATGACAATGGCAGTGTTTCTATGACAACAGTGCGCTTGATCTGTAGACACAGCAGGGTGCAGTCGGGTGCGGTGTTCAGGCTGCGCAGACAGACAGGCGGTGCAAACGAAACTCCGCAGCTGGCCCCTCCCACGCAGCTGGACCCAGGTGCGGCTAATCATTGGCAGAGACAGCCTGGCCAACACCTGCCACCTATGACAGTCTGAACACCCTAGTTACTCGACCCCCCAGCTGCCCCATGGCTGCACCAGTCTACCCCTTACAGGACACAATCTGATAATCTGTGTTCCCAGCCCCCCGAGGTCAAGGACGAACAATCGTTTATTATTTATTCTAGCACTTATTTAACTGACCTCAGCCGCCGCACTCAAACCTGAACCCGCTCACCCCGAATAGCGAACACAAAAATAAACAGAACGAGGAGAGCAAGGGCGGCGTCAAGAACGGGCTGCTGTGGTCTCCGAAATGCCACCATTGTCGCAGCAATGGAAACGAGGACAGGGACCAACTAAAACACCAGAGTTGTGGGCGGGGCCTGAGGGGACCCATATGTGACATCATACCAGCACAGCTATAATGGCGACGGGCCCAGTCGAATTCAAGTCCAACAAGGCGAGATAAACAAGTGCTGGACCATCTTTACTTTTTCTTAAGTCATAACTGTACCCTCAACAAGGCCCCTCCCCCGTCCTCCAACCACCGCAGCAGCAGCTCGCTCCCAGAATGCACCACCAGGTGAACTGCAAAAATGCATACCGGAGCGTGCTGAAAGTCGCCACTGCACCGCTCAGGCCAAAAGGAGGAAAATAATATCTACAAACCCCCAAAATGCACATTCTATGAAAAACCACGATTCCGGCATCCACGTGCCCTGTGGGCCTCCAGAGTCAACGAGTATGTCTGGGATTCCCTTGCCCACGGCTCGCGCAGAACCACCAACCCCACCCTGCGTTGTGTCCCACCGCAGGACCAGTGAGAAAAATAAAAGAATCCAACGGCATTGTGGGTCGGGGCTAAACCACAGTAATCCTGTCTCACAACAATGGCAGCTTTTTAAAGAGGCTTTTTTTTTGTCTAGCCCGCACACAAAGGCCTGGATTTCGGAATGCGGCTCAGTGCTCCAACACGGAGACAGGCAGCCGGCTGCGACACAGAGGCGCAGTCACATCCCAGGAGGGGGCGCTAGGCTCACAACCAGGGGGAATAAAAAATAGGTGAGCTACTACAGCTAAATATTCACCAAAACATGAATGATAAAATATTAACCCCGAGGGAGGGGTTATTTTGTTGCTCTGGGGTGGGGCAGGGGGGGGGGGTGTTGTTTCACGTAAAACCAAGAGAACTGGCCTCACCATAGCAGTCTCCCTGGGATACTGGCAGGATCCGCGCAACATGTACCCACACGAATGCAACCGTTTCACCAGGATGCTCTCCTCCCTGGCAACTTAATGGTCACAGCTACACTGGTGCCCCCCCTCGCCCCCCAGTGACCTGGTTCTGTTGCGCAGCATCGCCGCAACGGTCGTGTACCCAGAGGAGAGGGAACCAGACATAACTGGGAGCTGGTCGACCAGAGAAACCAGACCCGACTGGTGACCTGGCGAGGCGGACAGGCTCCACCTGCGGTCACCAGCATGTCAACACCGCTCCAGTGACAAAAAACGCCTCAGCGCTCCATATCATAGGCTTGCGGGGGGGGGGGGGGCTTCGGAGGAGCTTTTTAATCAGAAGAAAAGCCCAAACCATCTCCACTGCCCTTAACAAGGGTAAGAGCCAGCCGTACAAAACGTAAAAGGCCACATGGATTTAAAAACATCACTTGACCGGTAAATCATTACAGAACTGACCCCCAGCAGCACTGCAGGTCGTGTAATTTTCCTGCAAAGAGCCCCCACCAGCACAATGCTACTGAAGGCCGATTCATACCTGGCCAACTGAGGATCTCTGGATCTCCCACAAAGCCCCGCACATATTTACTGCCTAGAGAATCAACAAGGTCCCTCAGCCTTGGTCATAGACATCCTTGGCTAGGCATTAACACAGGAACACGGCAGAGAATCAAAGACAATGAAGAACTGGTGCATGACCAATGAAAAGAGGTGGCACAAGAGAACGTGTCACTCCCCATAGAATAGAAAGGTAAATAAATACGTGATAAAGAATAGATCCAGGATCGATGGCAGAGAATCACTAAACCTACAGGTAACGCGGAGCTATCATGAAAACGCGGATCGCAGGCGCAAGTAGGTGGTAAGAGTGTTGGGAAACGGGTAAGGCAGATTTAATGGTGGGTGCGAGAAAAATGAAACGGGACAAACTGTGCTGTCAGTAAGAACCGTCTGGGTAGAGACTGGGAGTCGTAAAGCACTGCGGAATCCGTCCGTACGGTGAGCTCATCGTCCTTTTGGGAGATTAGCAGGGTGTAGTCCGCGTGACCCGGTACCGCTGGTGTTTGTAATAAATAACAACAACAATAATAATAATGATACAAAAAGCCGACAGAGTGCCGAACAGCTGCAGATTATATATCACAGTCGTTACAGCTCAAGTACAGATCGTCGCGTATTGTCTGACACGGGGGCGGCGATGAAAGCAGACCGAGTGATGAAATTTATAATGCATAAAAGTGTGTATAGGGCCTGATGGCGGGCGCGGGCACGAGAGCGGGAGCGCGCTCCTCGCCGCCAATCAAACGGCCGGGACCCGGGACGGGAGCAGGCGGCCGGCCGCACTTAGGGTCAGACGGTACACAATGAAACCGAAAGTACGGCGTCTCGCCTGATGGAGAGTGGGCTGCGGGAAACCGGGGACCGCGTGAATCGGTATGCAACACTGGCTGGTCACCTTACTGCCAGCGCACAGTGCTGAGCATCCGTGCCACAGGACGGGGCCGGGATAGCCGGCTGGGCACCGCGGTGGGGATGGGGGAGTTTACCCGCAGCGGACAGGCAACGCGGGACGGGGGTGCTGCTGCATGCATTCCCACTCCCATCATACAACAAAGCCAAACGGCCGAGTCCGACCGTCTCAGCACCCCTCGCAGGTGCCGATCCCCCACACCCAACGTGTCTACAGCGGATACAAACACAAGGAGGATAACGGGACGCCTGGATGGCGCGTCTGGGTCACGCTGACACGCCGCTTGTCACCCACAGCGCCACCAAACCACCTTCTCATTCACACGCCCCCACCCCGTACCGGCCCCCAATTCCTCTCAACGGACGCTGTGTGCAGCACTGCAGCGCGGCGTATTCAGGGTGTCCGAGGCTGATCTTTCACTGCACGCACACCAGAGGTCCATCGCCTTAACGTCTGTGCGGGTCTAGCGGACCGCCGCTGCCGATGGGGCGGGTGTAACCGCCCCGCAGTAGCTCCTGGACCTGCGTGAAGGTAGCCGCTGCTGTGGTTTGGTGTCTTGCTGTTTTTTTGTTACCTTGCGTTTCCTGGTTTCGGCAGTCCCGCTCCACACAAAGCACTGGTATATGACCCGCAGGTTCTGCTTCCAGTTCTCCACCTTAAAGCCGCTCACGTGGGCGCAGCCGGCCGGACTCATGACGGGAGCGACATGCAACGTTTTCAAAAAGACGCGATCAAACGTGCCTGGGGGGGAAACCAGAGGCTTTTTTTCACACGGCCAGATACGCTCCGATTTAGCCAGCGCAGCCGCTAGCCCCGGAGCCAGGCGGCGTAGGATCCATGCAGGGCTAACATCAAGCTAATTGGCCCGTCGCTGTCTGTAGTGGCTGCGCGCCCCCTCCCCTCACTTATGCCCCCAGTTGCCTTATACCGCTGGCTCCTTTACTCGAGAATTGTCCAAGACTCCTACTCCCGATTCTTTTTAATGGTCGGCAATAGGTTTTAACAGAACCACGGCGAGCGTCGCTAAGCCCCACCTTTCGCCTGTCCTGGTAGGCCGAGGCGGAGCGGCGCTCGCGTCCCATAGGTCCATGCGAGTGTCATTTCCCGTAAAGAACCCGCCCTTCACGCTATAAACTTAGATTCGATTGGCTCTCCCAGATGCTGTTTTTCATTACAAGGCGGAACAGTTAGTCTGAACGCTCCAATTGGTTATATAATAAACGCGAAACGAGCTCTTTTATATGTCTTTGGTAATGCCACTCAAAAAAAAAAAGTTTCCGCCCTCTCACACTAAGTTCCTGGTCAGTGGGGAGCTATTAATCGTTGATTATTTTGGCTTGCAGCTCACAACCTGATAAGCTTAACAAACTTAAACTTAAAGTGTTTGCGTCACTCTTTATTGACAGCCTTTGGTTTTCAGTACCACCCCAAACACCTCGTCTGGACGATCCTACGACGCCACCGCACGTAAATCGACGCCACTTCCGGTTCTAATTTACGCAGTCCTCGCATGGAGTTTGCATTTTTGCGGCCAAATCGTACGCGATGTCCAACGAAATGTTCCCGACGTCCTTCTTTACCATGCAAATAGTAAAGTAACAGTAAGAAAATCACGATTTATGCTTATACTCATCTATGTACCTTGCCGTGTAAGGCAAGCAGTGTTCCAGTATTAACATCCTAAAACGTAAATGTAATGCAACTTTCCAACGCCGCTCTGCCTCAGAACTTATTTCCTCCCAATCTTATCACAGGGTTGTTCATCCAACCCCAAGGTTAAGTCTCCTTTGCATGATCTGATTCTCATTTAACCCCCCATGAAAGTGAATAATGTGTACTCTTTCAACATTTCTCACATCTGATAATTAAAATACTGCACTGATAAGACATACAAAACACTAAGTTCGTGAAAACACTTTAATAATTCAAACATAAGAAATGTGGCGAAATGTAAAATATGCTCTAATTAACGCAGCTAACACCCCTAAACGGTCAGCTGAGACCCTCAGCGATTTAAATTTATTTTTGGCGCATTTCTTACACCCTCCGGTTCTCAGTCTATTTAATAAACATCCTTACACGCAAAACCACGGGCGACCCCTAGAGGCTCAAAGAAAATCTGTTCTGCCCTGGCAAAAGCATCTTCGTCATCTTCAGCATGCGTGAATCTCCCTACTTCCGGTGCTCTTGATTTATTTCTGAAATTCTATTTCACATACAGACCGCCGTAGCGTTTTCATACTATTCCTCTTCACTGATTAGACACCTAGTAAGTCAAATATACCAACCAAAATAAAGTGAAAAACATTTTCACCCGTTATTTTTGAACAAATAAGTCCAGTTTTTTTATTTTCGTATTTTATGGCAATGAGGCCTCCATCTGAACATTGATAAATAAAACACTGACAAACTTTGTTTAGTTTTCCTCGAGACATTGTGTGACTTTGTGTTTTCTTGAACAACGTCCAGGCTCAACAACAGAATTTCCCTCCTTTTAAAAACGGTCTTCTTACAAGAATCTGATCTGAGACTGCGTTTCCTCCAAAAAACCAAAGCAAAAAAACGAAACGAAAATCAAACCAAAGAAAAACCCTCAAGAGTAGCTTGATGTCTTGCTTCCGACGTCGTCCTCTTGCGATCCCATACTCTGCGATGGGAAACATGGGGTGGGAATTATGGTCTGTATCACTCAGGCTCTCAGCACAATGACAAAAACAACAACAGAACGAACAAACTAAAAGCATCACGGGACCCGAACAAGAGAACAGGACAGGTAAAGAGAGATGAGTGACAGTGAACAGAAAACTGATACCAGGGGAGGCGACACTAGTAGGTGGTGTTCAGAACCTTTGTCTGACTATCCCAGTGTTTCCTAGCCCGGTCCTCAGGAACCCACAGGTGGTCCACATTTTTGCTCCCTGCCAGACAGTCCACATTTTTGCTCCCTGCTAGCTCCCAAAACAAGGACTGCCTGTGGATCCCCAAGAACCAGATTGGGAAATACCGTAAAAAGCATCTATTATCCTTGAATAAGCCATATATATAAGATCTGAAACAGGTTTAGATCAAAATTTATCATAAAGACAGAATGCAGGTACTGAAAACGAAAACTGTGGACCCAGTGCTGCTGGGTAGATTAGGAGACCTGCCATCCATTCAGACCGGTCTGTTATTCTTTTTCCTGGTCTCTGTCTTATACAGATGCCCCTCGATTTACAACGGTTTGACTTCACAATGGTGCGAGAGCGATGCACATTCGGTAGTCATCAACCTTCGAATTTTGATCTGTTCCCAGGCTGGCGATATGCCATACGATATTTTCTACTGGTACTGGGCGATGGTAGCGTCTGCGCAGCCATGTTTCCAGTCTTTGTAGCCATCGTGGGTGTAAATCATCTCAGTGTTTAACAGTGTACTGTGCTCTGTTTACCCAAATAAACAAGTATTCATGTAATTAGTATTCAACTACTGTTATTTAGGTAGTTAAAATTATTTACTTGCTTATTCAGTGACAGTACTAGGAGTGTAACGGTACGGAAAAGGTTCAGTACGGGTCTTCCGGTTCGGTATGCATATGTAGCAAATGCAGAACCTTTCTGTGTTTGTGTATTTCCCCCGAGCGACATTCGGAAAAGAGCGGATTAAGCCGCGCCGCTACGTATGTGCGTGCACGTCATAATGTGAAGCTGGAAGTTATTAATGTGAATACAAGTACAGCACAGGTATTTTTTTTAAATGCTGCGCCATAATGGATATTTATTTTGTTATGCTTTGTATTTTTTGAGACGATATTTGTGTGGCACAGCTCTAATATGAAGCTGAAAGCTGCTAATGTGACTACAGTACAGATCGGGTACAGTTAATTTTCTAAATGTGCACCTTAATGGATATTTATTTTATTTTTGTTTACTTTAGAAAATATTTATTCTTATTTACTTTCCAGTAAATTTTAGTTTTTTATTAGTAGGTTGCACCAGTATTGACAAAGACTTTTTAAGAAAAACTGCCATATTCTGTTCAGTAAACTATTGTTTAATAAAGACAAAAAGAAGGACTTTATGTTTTGTTTCTTTTGCCCTTGCTGTACCGAAAAATTACTTACTTATTAATTTATCATATTTATTTCAATGTATCTATTTATTGGTATTTGTTACTCTGCTTACGACGAACTCATCGGCGCGTAACCCCATCGTACGCTGAACAGTATCTGTACATTATATATAATAATGTTAGCTCAGGTTTGCGGATGTCACCTAGTAAACGACTGTAGAATGACGCCCACTAGACTTGGGTTAATAAATCAAAATATTAATAGCCCCTACTCTAAGTCATGGTCTGCAAAAATAAAAATATTTTTTAAATCCTCTAGGCAAAAGCAAAAGAGTTAAACTCTTATAATATAAAAATAAATGAATGGAGTTGCTTAGAAATGTAACTGACTTCTTAGACTGTAAGGACTTACAGTAGCCCGTTCTATTCTGATGTTCTCACTGAATAAAGTTCACCGTAAAGCTCTCCGTTCAGGGGCTACGAGAGCATGGTCACTTCCCAGGATTAGAAGCTGCCGCTTCTGCTCCAAAAGCCTGCTTCTGCAGGATGAAGCCCCAGCCACCTGGCTCAAACATCTCACCTTCTGCACAAACTGCGGGTTTACAGTGATCTCCTGATCCATGGCTTTTAGCTTCTCATCCAGCTGTATACACTTCAGCATCTGTGTGGGCAGGGAGGCGGGAAGGGAGGGAAACAGGGAGGAGGGAGGGAAGGAGACAGGGAGGGGGGCAGAAAGGGAGGGAAGCAGGGAGACAGGGAGGGAGGTAGACGGCGAAGGGAGGGAGACCGGCAGGTCAGCAGACGGACGAGGGAGGGGGACAGGCAGGCCGGGAGGGAGGCAGACAGAGGGGGACAGGCAGGCCGGGAGGCAGACAGAGGGGGACAGGCAGGCCGGGAGGGAGTCAGACGGAGGAAGGAGGGAGGGAGACAGGCAGGCCAGGAGGGAGTCAGACGGAGAAAGGAGGGAGGGAGGCAGATGGCGGAGGAAGGGAAGGAGACAGGCAGGCCGGGAGGGAGAGAGGGTGTTTTGTTTTGATGAAGACCCATCCAAGCAGGAGAGGAAAAAAAAAACAAAAACAAAAAACACACACAGACAAAGGGAAGAAAAATCATTATCAATTATCCTATAACAAAGAGATTATTAACGGAGCGGCTGTTTCCAAGGGGATTTTACACACATAAAGATATAACCCTTATATGTAAGGCTTATAATTGCTGAGGCCTGCCTGTGCTTCTCCCAAACATAACACATCACTTTTAGGGAGGAAAAAAAAGAATATTCCTAAGAACCCAGCCTGCTAGCAATCAACATGCAAATTCTGCACAGACACCATCTGAGCTGCAGGAGAAGTCTGCTTTCTGTACTCATGCATAATCTGTTAGCTGCTTCCATAGTCTGTCGTGGCCCTTGTGAAAACCAACTACGTACACACACCCAGACCCCCCCCCCCCACACACACACACGTGTGTGTAAATTATTAGTAGCTACATCTTGGAATTCTGTAATACATCCCCCTCCCCGCCAATCACTTTTGGCCATTACACTCATGACATCGCGTTCCTGCTTCTGTTGTAAAAACACAAACGACAAGACAAAACCTGCATCACTCATTTTCAGTAAGAGAGATTCTCAGAGATAATTTATGAATCAGGTCTGAAGCAGCAAACCACTCAGGACTCAGGTCTGAAGCAGCAAACCAATCGGGACCCAGAGGTTGAGTCAAATAACATTTTTAAAAACTACCAAATTTATTTCTAGAAGATGCTCAAGACATTCATTTGCGAACAGGCTTCACCTCTTGGTCAATTTTATGCAGCATCGCAGGGTTGTTGTATTTTTCGGGGTTGTCATGGAAACAGACCATACCATCTTTCTGGTTTATACTGGCATAGATCTCACCATCTTCAATCTATAAAAAAAAAGGGGGGGGTGGGAGGGAGAAACAGTGATAAACCAACGAGGACTACCTGTTCCCACAGATTCCACATAAATACACTCAAGTTATCCAGGACAGCTTACTCCGTCCCCAGGTTTAAAAGTGCAAAGTAACAAAATTACCATTGAAGAGTTTTCTGTTAGATATGAAGATAAAAATAATCTTTTGAAAAGCTAATCATAATAAAGAAGCAGGTCAGGGTGAACAGAAAGATACTAATCTGCACAATCGCCATGGTATTTCCCTCATTTGTCATACCAATCCAACAGGGTTACTGCGGAGACAGTCAGGTGACTGGGACCAGTGCGGGACGCGCCCCCCCGGATGCTCACCATGTGCAGCACATACTCCTCCGCTTCCTGGGGGCCCGACAGCTGCACTCGACTCGCCATGTCTTGCAAGGATAGCGTTAAGAAGGTCTATATGGGGGAGTCAACAAGTGACTGGTTACCATGGGTTTGTTACTAAAATCACCAAAGAGCCAGATGAATATCTCTTAATATTTAATCAGCAGAGATTTAATGCTAATCTGTCTAATACCTAACCAGGATAATTAATATATTTATTATTATATTAATATTTTTAACAAGCATGTGATAGGATTTTACAGGTTGGTTAAAGTTAGTCATGTGCTAGAAATGTGTACTAAAGCCAGAGAGATGAAACAGACACAGGCTGCACATGAGTTACATTCTGGATGAGCAAAGACCTCCATGCACGGCAACAACAAAAGATTGTTTGACCCACTTGCGCACCTCAGCGAGCCCGCAGGAGAAATACAGGCCAAGTCGGGACAAAGGTACTGCAGGCAGGAGCCAGCATGGCTACACACACACACACCCCTCGCCCCACCCATGCTGGACCCCAGGGGGCGCCAACCTTGGTTAGCCTCTGGATGTTCTTTTTGTAGAGAGAGGAGACACACTGCTTGACCAGGCCGGCGTTGCTGTCCCGTGTGAACGTCTCGCTGTGCTTGTTCACCAGG
Source organism: Mormyrops boulengeri (assembly GCA_026781065.1). Lineage (NCBI taxonomy): Eukaryota > Metazoa > Chordata > Actinopteri > Osteoglossiformes > Mormyridae > Mormyrops > Mormyrops boulengeri. The sequence goes on from JAODLD010000101.1 coordinate 4,303,658, forward strand.
CTCCGCAGCTCCGTGGGGTTGTTGGTTCCGTACACCTGGGCCAGCTCATGGTAGGCGTTGCTGAGGGGCTGGGGGCATGGAGACGAGACCAAGCACAGTCACGGCACAAATATAAGGGTGGGCTGATACCAGAGTAAGCATTTCACATACATGAACCGTGGGGCCCAGCCTGCCAGCTAAGGATGTGGACTTCGGCGGACAGATGGTTGTGTGGTCAAAGCCCAGGAGGAACCTTGCAGATGTGCCCTTTAGATGGGTCTTTAATTTATACCGCTGATGCAGCGAAACACGAAGGCGTGAATGTGTCAGTATGTTCAAGACAGGCTCCAAAACAGCTCTGAAAACTCACAGCTCTGCTCGTCGTGTTGTACGGAGCTCACGACCCCCAGCTCAGCCTTGGCCGGCCCACTCACCTTTATGAACCTGCCCACTATCTGCGAAGTGTACTTGGGCAGCTGTTGCACTTTCCCGTGCAGGATCAGAGAGACCAGGATGTACTTCTTGTAGGCTTCCAGCATGATGTGGCTGACCGCCATGGCAGGAGTGGTTATGGCCTGGGGGGGGGGG
>JAODLD010000101.1:4318934-4342923 GCA_026781065.1 Mormyrops boulengeri
ACACACCCCCCCCCCCCCCCCCCCCCCACACACACACAGACACTCCAGGTGGGTGAAAACTTGGCGTGAACATGGGTGAACAATACCTACAGTGAGGCAGGGAGCATTATCCTGCTGAGAGGCCACTGCCATCGGGGAATACCGTCACCATGAAGGGCCGTATTTAGTCTGCAAGAATGTTTAGGTAGGGGGTGTGTGTCAAAGTAACACCCACATACCTATTGTAGGCACTTTTAGCGGTGGACAGGGGTCAGCATTGGGGCTCTGACCAGTCTGTAGCTGTGCAGTCCCACACACAGCAAACTGCGATGCACTGTGTGTTCTGACACCATCTTCCATTGCTCCATGGTCCAGTGGCTCAGATCCTTGCACTTGCACATTTTTCCTGCTTCCAAGCACATCAACTTCAAGATCAGAATGTTCATTTGCCTAATATATACTGGAACCATTAACAGGTGCCATTGTAATGAGACAATCAATGTTATTCACTTCACCTTTCAGTGGTTTTAATGTTTTGCCTGATCAGTGTATTGTGAAATCATCACAATAAATTAGTACGAGTACTGTACAATCTCAATAGATGAGTTGCAGTGTCCGGGAGGAGCAGACATCAGCAGACAGGCTCCTCCCTGGACGTTAGGACATTAAATGCACATGAATATATTCTCCCACATAAATGTATCTCCTTTGCATATTCATGAGCTGAACGGCCACATCCCTGTCCCTTATTACTCATTAATCCCTGGCTGCCCACACAAGCGATGGCTTCATGACCACATGACTCAGTCCGGCGGAGCCAAAAGCGGAATTTGATTTTCAGCTTGGGCTTCAGCCAGGAGCAGAGTGAGATAGGAACATGAAGAAATGCTTTTTAATGCCAAATGTTTGGCCCATTCATTTACGTTTAATGTGTCCCAGCTCTGCTTCCCAGTGGGACAAGGGTCTAATGCCGAACACCAGTGAGAATTTTACCGAAAGTGTCCAGGTACCGTGTCTGTCAGTTGGGAGGCAGTTTGGGTATCCCCAAGGCTGCGGTCTTAACCTTGTAGGAAGCAGTGCCTCCTATCGGATGCAGGGATGCCACTGTGGCATGAATGTAAACATGGTGGTTGTTGTGTTTTTCGCGGTCGATTCAGGGAATTTTAAGCCCCCTGGAGGTGATTGGCAGTATTGACGTCACTGGAAAAGGTGGGGCAACATGGGGTGGAGGTCGCGGGAGATGGAGGTGATTTGGGTCACAATATTGGCAGTGCTTCGCAAATACTCCACAGCTACAGTCAATCTTTGGTCTGTCAGACATGGGTAGGGAAGACGTCCACAGTCTCTCCGTAAGCGCTGGCGAGGCCCTCGGAGGCTCATTCCCGCTGCAGTCTCTCCGTAAGCGCGGGCGAGGTCCTCGGAGGCTCATTCCCACTGCAGACTCTCCGTAAGCGCGGGCGAGGTCCTCGGAGGCTCATTCCCACTGACGCTGCGGGGAATTGCCGGATCTGGGCTCGGAGGCGAGCTCGCTGGAGAAGCGCATCATCATTCATTTGGTTGGCAGAGCTGTAGAAGACACCATGATAATAGACAGCTAACAATTAGGAGATAAATAGAAGACCCAAGATACACAACAGGGAGGAGAAAATGCAAAGACTGTGATAAATACAGCAGTTTGTGCAAATTTAATTAGTGCAATACTGAAAGCTGACACAGGAACGATACATACAACATGCATCCATACATATGGAGTGTAACACACATCACATGCAATGTGCCATTATAACCTGCTATAGCAAAGTGCAAATAAATCGTCAAGGGTCTGTGCTGTTGAGAATGTAAACATTGAAGAGGACCAAAAGTTGCATTGTTGTTAGATTACAGGCAGGGAGACCAGTTTGGGAGCTTGATCGCACTCAGAAAGCTGCAAAGGGCCTTGAGGTCTGAGTGGATCACGCCACTGTGGAGGTCTGACTGGATCACGCCACCGTGGCTCGAGATTTACAGATGGGAACGCCAACAGGGGCAAACAAAATGCAGGCGGGGAGGGGTCACAGATAACCCCCAAGCCCCCATCTTGTGACAGAAGAGGAACATGACCGAGTGAAGACATGTGAAGCTGCGAATCCTGTCCGTACGCCAGGCACGAAGTCACACGTGTCACTGGGACAAAACGTGTATGTGACTACACGAGGGAAAAGGCATTCCAGACATATGGCAGGAAAATATTGAAAAGCTGATACACAACTTCATTAAAAATGGAGAGGAAGTCGGCACAGATGGACGCTTACAGACAATTAACCCCGTTCAGGCCCAGTCAACAGCTCGTCCAAGGCGGCTCAGGTTAGGCGGAATGTGTGTGTCAGAGAAATAGAAGGAACGGCACAGCTTGGAGTTTCAGAAATCAAAGCAGAACTGTGGAAATGTTGCTGGACAGACGGACATGAAGAGTGGATCTGTGGAGAAGAGCAGTTTCTCTCTTTTAAACAAAGCACATCTTTCAACAAAGATTCATGTCTCTTTCCATACAAAATCTGTTTCCCAGTTATTAAAAAAAATTACGTTTTGCCCAAAGGTTGTAATATCAATGGCCTTTTCTGTAGGCCTCCCTGACATTCACGTTACCCATTTAAGCGATAAGAGTATCAGTGGTTCAGCAGCGCTCTGCTAGCAGGTTAACGGTGGCGCCACAGGGCAGGCGGAGGTCTTCGGGGCCAGTGTGGCATGCGAGAGACCTTGGCACATATCAGGGCAGGATAATGGCTGACGTCACATGACTGGGTGGCCCTGCTGGTGATGCTAGTTCACGTAAGTTCACACGTTCACAGGAGCGCATGTTGTACTGAAAAACAACATTAGCCAAGCTGACTAGTTACCAGGAGGTCACCTTGGCTTTTGTGGAGGAAATGAGTGTGGTCTTGTTATGATGTCATTGCGTGGGTGGGGTTTGTTCGTTTTCAGCAGCACCCCATACTCCAAGTAGTGTTTCTCTTTTTAACTTGTTCTGCAGTGACCTTGGGCCCCAAAGATACTTGCAAACTGCTTATCCAGTACAGGACCCTACCCCACACAGGATAAGGCAGGGGACATCATGCATGATAGAGTACACAAACACTCACGGACAGCTTAAAGGTGTCAGTTCACTTATCAGGGCGTTTTTTAGACCCAAAGTGAACCCAAGGTTCTGTTCTGAAATCCATGCAAACTGCCCGCAGCCACGGTCAGGAGGCTTGATGCTCCCAGCTAAAGGTTAAAGCAACCCTGAGAAATGGCTCTGAATGTAAGATTAGCGTTGGATGAAATCAATGACAGCTTATATTTATGCTGAAAATGAAGGCGTATGTTGGTCATGTCTAAGGCAACGGGGCATCTCCTGATACCTACGTTTCAGGGAGATTACCTGGCAGAACTCAGAGCGAATGTCACAGACGATCACTTTCCTGCTCTGTCAAGGCACCTCTGCTGTATTTACTGTTGCCATGGTGTTAAGGCCCCTGGCTGGGGGGCAAATCCGTCAGAGGCAAATCACCAGTCTCTCTGCGCTCCAGCACAGAGATGGAGGCAGGCGAGAGGGGCGAGCGCCAGCTAGTGTTTTTGGAGAGGAGGTAGGGATGGAGGAGACTGGACATTTCTCCACACTCAGACCTGAGATTCTGTTCTGAGTAGAGAATCCCTGCACGCACTCAGTGCAGCCTTCTCTGAGATCTGCGTTTGCTCTCTCCGCTGCACTATGACAGGATCAGCAATGCAATATCGTAGTTACAGTCCTCAGCGGTTGTAGTTACGGGCTACCTGAACACAGGCCTGAGCCTGAGTTAATTGCCCCTTGGGAACAAATAAAGTTATTTTGAATTTGAATTTTGAATTTGATTACACACAGGTACAAGAAGGAAGGGTGCTATTGTGAGTTAATGCTACATTGCTTACACAGCAGTGGGTGCGAGAGAGACCCAGTGCAAAATTCCAGCTCGTGGCCGGGGTCGGGGGGGGGGTCTGTGAGGTGCTGATTTATGTTAGAGTGTAAGATGTGCATTTGTAAGCTGGTCAGTTTGCCTAATCGTCAGCTGGTCAAAGTGTCACTTTAGTGCTACATGCTTTAAGGCACAGTCACTCTAGCTGATCCAGGTGCGGTATGCTGAAGTGGGCCCAGGTGCGGTATGCTGAGTCGGGCCCAGGTGCGGTATGCTGAAGTGGGCCCAGGTGCGGTTTGCCGAGTCGGGCCCAGGTGTGGTACAAATTGGATGCAAGTGGTGTCATTGCTAATGGAGCCCAAGCATGGAATACAGACATGACGTCAATGATGCGACTGGCACACTCATGTGCCACTATACACTATACCTGAACTTGACCCGGAAGGAATGGATTGGGTCGGCCGTACCGATCTGCGGCATCTTATACGTGCACCCAAAATGCCTCCTAATAAGCCCAAAGGCGGGCCCAAAGGCGGGCCCAAAGATGGGACGAGGAGACTGGAGAGTGCGGGGTGCTTAGGGCTGCTGGTCTCTGAGATATCAGAACAGGCTGGACTCTGTCTGATTGCATTTATCAGTTTATCATGAAAAAGGCCCATCTGGGCACAAGGCAGTTGTCTGCTTTTCCGAGAAGTGCAGGGCCCTGGGTCTGAGTCACTGTGACTATGAATAAGTGGATGGTGTATCATGCATGGTCATATGATTGGTGTTTTTGCCCATGTGACCTGGAGTGTGGCAGAACTCAGACGTCCTTGTCAAGAGTGACCGGGAGTCTCCGACCAGCTCTACACCTTTAAGATCCCTGAGGGACCATCACATATATCTAGTTTACATGACTGCTGCCCCCCACAAAGAAAAAAGTTCCAATGGGAGGATGGATATGTGAAAAAACATTTTGAGCAGATGGGTGCCACTGGACCACAAAGGTCTGGGTGTAAGGTGTCGTGTCCACGTTACCATGGCAACCAACAAGCAGCCCCCCCCAGTGACTCAGGTAATGAATCCCTGATGATGCAGACTGTGCTGATAACCTGGTCATGGTTTAGATGGGGCCAGCTGGGGTGAATTTGGGTGGTGTGTGTAGAGTGCGTGGAGCGGGGTGGCTGGATGTAGGGCCTCCCTGCTGTAGGGGGTTCGCATGTTTGCCTTTTGATCTCTAAAGGGATCACGCATCATGCTTCCGGCCGTATATCGTGGTGAAGGTCACGGTGAAAATTATAAGGAGGCATCAGCCACGGTTCTGCATCAGCAAAGAATAAACACAGTGATAGTCTGGGCCCTGTAGGCTGCGGGGGGGGGCTTTAATCCCCATGCTGCCTCTGTCCTTTTAGACCCACTCTAAACCTTGCGGACCACAGGCTGTCAACATGGCTGGTCAGATGGCAGCGTTGCTCCCTCAGCCCTGCTCCTGCGTGCAGCCTAGGGGCTCGCTGCTTGCTGAAATAGCGCTGCCTGTCACACAATGACGCAGAAAACTACCTTAAAAACATAAACAGTAAAACATCATAAATATGCATATCGATCTTGGAAAGCACAGCACACAGAGAGATGTTTGTTTTTATCTCTGGGACTCTGTGCATGAAAAAACAGTAACTGCCCTGAATGCCAGAGGGGGGTCTCGGGATTTTAAGTGTCTTTGTTTTGTGAAAGTCCGGCCCCCCCCTGCTAGCTCTCATGAGCTGCTCCATGCATCCCCCGTTAAGGCCAGGACTCCACACGTGTATCAGCTCATATTAAATAAACCAAGCGGACAGGTGACCCCCACCATTCCGAAATCCCCCCCAGGATCATTTCCCCCAGAGTCACGCCCCGCTCCCAACCTGACGATCATGCATTCTCCCCTCCCGGCCTCGTCAGGCAAATACATACAGATTCTGGGAATAAGTTTGTGCTGCACAAGATTGTCGCTAGTCATGTGACTTAACGGACGGCGTGTAGCTGATGTGGTACGGTGTGTTGCATTTTTGTGGTTGCAGACATACTCCACATACCTATAACCTTGTTGTGAAGTGCTATGATAGGACATGGATGTTTAGGAGGCGGAGTCAGCTCAGGGTTCACGCCCCTCAACTCACCCGTAAGCGTTTAATATAGTTTGCCATGAGTGTGAGACTGGGAGCGACGGTCCAGCTTTTAGGATTTAAAAACTTTAAAATCTTTATATGTTATTCAGTTTACCAGCCTGTCATACTACAAGAGTAGCTTGTACGATACTAACCCCTGTGTTGTATGGATGTATGTTATCCTGAACTTTGAGTTTTTTTTCACGCTTACCTGTGTGTACAGGTGTGTATCCCAGAATATCTGATGAAAATGTGAGTAGCCGTGAAGTGGGAGAGAACTGGGAGTAATGGAGATAGTACACATACACACACACACACACACACAGAGTCGGGTAAACATATCTTTTTGGGGACCGCTCATTCATTTCTGTGGGAAAAATACTAACGCTAACTATGACAACCTTAACCCCCACCCTGCCCTAACCTTAACCATAAGTAACCAAGCAAAATACAAGAGTTTTTGTATTTTTAGTTTTTTCATTGCCGTCACGGATTTTTATAAAATAGAGTTTTCCCATATGGGGACGAGGAAACTGATCCCCATAAGGTAAAAAAATGGGTATTCATCACGTTGTGGGGACATTCGGTCCCCACAAGGTAAGGTATACCTGGACCACACACACACGCAGACACAGACACTCACACACACAAACGCACACACACACACACAAATATATTCATCTGAAAAATATTAAATCAATATTAAATAAAGTGAATTTGTTTCTTGTTTTTGCTTAAATAATGCTATTACAACACCTTCATCTACAGATATAATTTGAACGAAGATTTAATACTGATATATTGCTATTTCTTAATAAAGAACTAAATATTTCATGGGGTGTCCTAATTTTTTCACACGGCTGTATTTAAATAAACGGTACAGGCATGTGTTTTTGTTTCATAATGTTCTCTTTGTTTTTATGACCTTCGATTAAGTTTACATTTCAGTTAAAATTTATGCAGGAATTCCGAAGACCCGAAAGGGTTCACACACGTTGAAGCGCCCCCCCGTCCACAGCGATAGCCCCCGCACGTCAGCAGATGTGACAGCTCTGTCCTTGTGCGTGCGGCCGGCCTTACCCCATCGCTGTAACGCTGTGGCCGTGAGCCATTCTCTTTATCTCTGTGCCTGTGAGCGGCATCTGGCCCCGGGACGCATCCAGCTACATGTCATCGCTTGCGTCTTATCGTTTGACAAAGCCGACTTCCTTGGGACGGGGGACGCCAACGGCGTCCAGCACTAACTTATTACGTAGAGTGTACCACACTCTGTAGGGACTGGGGGGGGGGGCAGCCTTTCACCTACAGAATGAGGGGGGTTCAAATCCCCTGTACGTGGATTTCCTCTTGAGGTCCTAAAACGTACAGTTAAGTGATCTGCTGTGTGTCAGGCAGCCCTGACCAGTACTTACCCTAGGCAAGCTCCACCCCCTCATCCTGCCCCCCCCCAGAAGATCCTGCCCTGCCATGGTGAGTGAGGGCTCCTGCCCTACACCTCCTGGGATAGACCCCAGACTCACTGTGACCTAGATCTGGATAAAAGATTGAGAAAGAAGGAGGGATGGTGTCATTTGAAAAAAGAAAGAATTTGAATAATGAAAGGAGGTAGAAAGACAGGCAGCTGTGTGATTTTTCCCGTTAGGAAGCTCACATATCTGCCGTGACAGTCAGACCACTCTCATGAGGGCTCATTCTTTACAAAGTCCTAGTGGTAGCTTGGCTGATGCAGTGTGTGTGTGTGTGTGTGTGTGTGGGGGGGGGGGGGTGTTTGTGTCGATATGTGTTTACTGCAAACTCCAGCTAGTTAACGGGGCAGCAGCTGGACTGGAAGCCATCGTACGAGGCTTCCCAAAAACGTACGCTTCTTTTCTTTTTACACACAACATTTTTTACTTTAGTGTAACATGTGAAATATGACTGGGAACAAAAAGTTCCGTCTCTCTCTTTTTCCTGTAAATTTAACACATGGATGATTAAAAGGCCCCATTTACTGTAAATGATTCATTTTGCACTCAGTATTTTTTATTTTTTTGTACTTTTTTTGCTTTCTTTTTATTTGTTGTTCTTTTACTAATTTTATCACAGAATGATATCCCATATCCATTTAGTGTCACTCGAGACTAAATGTTTTTATTTTTAGGATTTTTTTCCTGAAAATATGACCTTGGTTAGATAACAGGTCACCGAAAATGGATTTTTAAGCAAATAACCTTCTAAGAATAAAACACAGGCAAATGTTTGCTGACCTGAGGGCGCATGGTGGGTTTGTGTGCTCCTAACCTGTAAGGAATCTCCTAAATAAATACATGTAAGTACAGCTTGGATGGGCGCGATGATGCACTTTTTCCCAAGCGGATCATTTTTCACCTTTCAGGACCTGCGCACATCACTGATTGGCTGGTGAGAATTCTCCATCTTTTCTCATTTTGTGATAGGCTGACACACAGTGGCATTACGTTCAGGAGCACTTACACCACTGGGCGGCTGCTCATAAGGTCCGTAAACCCTAACCTACATCCGTGCGCACTGGAGCGAGGAAGGACGTGCTCTCACACACGCACGTCTCATCTGCGCTCCTGCGCCGTGTCTTAGAGTGTGCACATGCAATAATCCGTAAGGCGAGCAACACTAGACTCCCTAACCTCCATCCATCTTCTATACCTGCTTGTCCGATGCAAGGTTGTGGGGGTTCGGAGCCATGGACACAAGGCAGGGAACAACCCAGGATGGGGTGCCAATCCATTGACTGTGTAGACACCATTTGCACACACAGTCAGTTGGGTAACTCCAACTCACCTTAGCATGATTTTGGACTGTGTGGAGGGGGGGGGGATCCAGACAACCTGGAAGAAACCCCATGAGGATGATATGGGGAGAACCTTCAAACTCCATGCAAATGGAGCTGTGGCAGAGATTTCAGCTAAGGTTCCAGAGGTGTGAGGCAACAGTGGTAACCGCAGCACCACTGTGGCCCCCCCCTGGCTAGTCTTGATATATTAAATGTTTCAGTTCTCCCTTCTCCCTGGGGACTGTTGGATCTGTCCTGAGGGAGCTGGTCCAACAGAACCATACATAGGATCTTGAGATAATAACCACCAGCGAGGGAAAACTCAGAAATAGACAGAGGCTACAGGAAATGAGGCGTATAAAAACAGGAAGTTTATGTCACTGCTTTCCACATTTTGCGGTGCTTAAACAAGGTCATTTCCCAGGACCAGCAACCTGCAGGTTCGTCAGTCACTGAATGGCTGGTCACAAACTTTCTGAGAAGTCAGGCTGTTGTTTTTTGCGGGAGGGGGGGGATTGAGTGACATTGGGATTTCACTGAAATCTGACAAGCCACTTCCTAGGAAAACGGCACCTGATCTTGCCTAATGAGCAGAACCGGTTATAAAAGGGCCTTATCGGCACTGCGGATCTGCCAGACCGGCGGTGGACGACGAGTGGATTTCACTGGATTCCACATCTGTATGAGACAGCGGTATTCTGGGTATTATTTTAATGATGCGTTTCGAATCCTGATTGGATCAGAGACCAGAATTCATTGCAAAGGAGGATATTACCAGCATGAACAATCAGTCTGAGCAATGTGCAGCCATGCAGTGGAGGCGGCATCTCCAGCAGAGAGGATTTTACCCAGTAAGTTGTAGGTTTGAGTCCCAGGGGGAGCATTGCATGTTTTTCTGGTATGAAAGACTGTAAATCATCATATAATGCTAAAACAAATAAGAAAAAGAAAGAAATAAGTGCCACTGTCGATAGGATTTACCGTAAGCTGTCAATTACTGACCGGGTTAACCCTATCGGAACAGACAACTCTCTGAGGCTCCGCCCTCCATGGGCTTCAGAGCCCCACCTCCCTGGATGAATAAACCGGTGAGCTACATGGTCTTTTCCAGATGTAGGTGTTTGGCGGAACCCCCATGAAAATGTGTCATAACTGTGCTTTCCGCCAAGATTATTTATACTTTGTCAAGTTTCCAAGCTTCTGAGATCCTCCTGGAATGTAAAAAGAAATCCATCATATTAGGTTCTCCTGTCTAGCACCAGGTAGGACCCACTTTTGCCTCCAGAACCACAAGTAGATGGGTTTGTGCCCCTAGCTACGTATTCGGTTCAGGAGTTTGAACTCAACCACAGTCAGCAAAAACCTAAAGTCACAATCATACCATTCACTGTCAACTGTAGTCACTGTGGTGTGTAACTGAGACGCTGGGATCACCAAATATGGAGCCAGCAATCACAATCCCAGCACATTTTACAATCTCTTAGACCTGGAGTCTTAGCTGCTTCGCCAGACAGCGAGCAAACCAAAGAACGAACAGGCGAAACAGAAGTCCTTCTGTCTAATCCAGTATGGTTTCTGTATCTGCACCTGTAATTAACAGCAAATCTCTCCGCACCTATTTAGGGAGCATTTTTAGGCATCCTGAAGAACACACTCATCCCAGGAAAACAATAACACACGCATTCGAGGAAAACTCCTGTTAATCATTGTCCACTTCCTGCAGCCCGCTAAGTGTTTCTGCTTGGGTGGGTAAACCTGAAACTTTATTCCTGTTGTCATTTCTCAGCCCGGGTCACCTGGTGCAGGGGCATTGCTAATGATATTGGGCTTTTTGAATGCACATCATATTGGGCCCCCCAGTCTGGATCAAACCAGTTATATTTCATATTTTTAGGGCCCCTGTCATTCACGGGTCTTTGGAATCGTCCTAACGCCCACCCCCCCCTTATGGTGGCCTTGCGTGCTGACCCAGAATAACTGAAACGGGACTGAGTTCCAGATTTTTATCAGAGTTCAGTATTTTCACAGTTTCAGTGCGTCACTTAAACATATGGTGTTTTGGGGTTGGTCACGACTGTCTTTAATTAGTGCCGGGGATCTTATCTCCAGCTCCCATAAAGCACTAAATCAGCGGCTCATTTTAAAAGCAGCAAAACACAAATACAAAACAAGAAAATGAATCACACAGAATGAGCCTCTTTGCAAATGTTTTTCCACTGAGGGCTGGATCCATTCTGCCTAAGGGCTGTGCCTTTAGGGCTGCTTTAGGACTCTGTGTCCGTTATCAGAAAGTTGTCTGTTCAAATCCCATGGCTGAATGCTAGCTGAACCCGTACTGTGATCGATTCTTCATTTCAGATGTATGCATCTGTCACAGAGCAATATGGGATAGCTGAACAGGCAACCACTTCTTTATTCTATAAATAATTTAAGGAAAAGACAAAAAATTAACCACCTAAAAAAGAAGCTTTTCTAATTATAATATGGCTGTTGTGTTTGGATCAAAGTTAACTGCAGTGTTGAATGCCACAAAATCTAAAAAAAAAATCAGTTAAACCAAATGCTTGTGAACGCTCAGTGCTTGTTAAAAAGATTGCCAGGCTACGTGAGGAGTGATTCTGCACAGCCATTGTCGCTTTTAGAGTAAGTGTTATAACATAATGTAATTTTAGTTAGATTAGTAATATTTCCATATTACGCACTCCGACACATAAGTTAAATATAACTTAACCCTCCAATGTGGGCTTTTTCATTTTTTTTTCCCTCTGATTATGTGTGAATGGCACATGATGGATGACGTCATCATTGGGGGACATGAGCCTCACGTTGCAGCGAGAAGCTGGTATGGCCAAGTCAGCCGCATTGTATCCAAGACGACGCGGACACCCAGACCTGTGACTAAGACTGATTGTGCCAGTTTCCAGCTCTGCATCTCGCAGGTCTTTCGGAGGAGGCACTTTCATATCCTTTCTCTGTTGCTGTTTCAGAACATCTCTTTAATTAAATGGGGCTTTGGTTCATGTGGACATGTCAGCCTGACTGGCAGTCAGAAGCATCTAGTTGCTGGTCCACAGTAATGGGTGAATTCCTCTTCAAACACAATCACACAGAATCTTCACTGATGCTGTAAACTGTCTCTACCACTCTGTTTATGAGTGTGAGTTGTGTGTCTGAGTGTCGGTTGTGGTGTGATGCTGTTCGGTCTGTTTATGGCTGTGTTTTGTGCTGTCTCTGTTCCTCTGTGTGTTTACACATGTGTCAGAGTTCAGGTGTGTTGGTGTGCGCCATTTTGTGTTGGTATGCGCTATTGTGTGTTGGTGTGCGCTATTGTGTGTTGGTATGCACTATTGTGTGTTGGTGTGCACTATTGGGTGTTGGTGTGCGCTATTGTGTGTTGGTATGCACTATTGTGTGTTGGTGTGCGCTATTGTGTGTTGGTATGCACTATTGTGTGTTGGTGTGCGCCATTGTGTGTTGGTGTGCGCCATTGTGTGTTGGTATGCACTATTGTGTGTTGGTGTGCACTATTGTGTGTTGGTGTGCACTATTGTGTGTTGGTGTGCTTACATATAAGCAGCCCAGGTTCTCTGTTTGACAGTTTATCACTGTTGATAGTTTTGACTAACACAGATCACCATTACAAATATATGAATTGTGATTTCATGTGTACTGAATCTATATTTAAAATATGTAAGTATTTTTGATCTCACACTTTAACACATGAAAGGGAAAACTTAACACTTAACTCATTGGAAGAATAATAATAGAGCCTGGATACATGACACATTCATCGCCCACAAGAGTCAACATGACGCATAAGAAGGACCTAGAAAGTACTTGTCAGCATGTAGGGAATCTGCAGTCAGTGACTGACAGGGGGTGGGACCAACAGGCAGATTGTCCAGTGTGTGGTGAGTTTGTTACAGTGATTGGCAGGGGGTGGGACCATTGGGGAAGTTGTTCAGTGTGTGGTGAGTGTGTTAGAGTGATTGACAGAGGATGGGACCGTTAGGCAGGTTGTCCAGTGTGTGGTGAGTGTGTTAGAGTGATTGACAGGGCCTGGGACCATTAGGCAGGTTGTTCAGTGTGTGGTGAGTGTGTTAGAGTGATTGGCAGGGGGTGGGACCATTAGGGAGGTTGTCCAGTGTGTGGTGAGTTTGTTAGAGTGATTGGCAGGGGGTGGGACCATTAGGGAGGTTGTTCAGTGTTTGAAACGTCTCATTAGTTGAGAAGGGTGGGGCCACACACACACGAACGGACATATACACTCTGACAGACAGAAGGACACTTATGCACATATTAATAATTGCGTGGACATTGGTTCAATGCCTCTCATCCTCATGAATTGAATGATCTCTGACCCCAATCCTCCAAAACTCAATAACAAATGGAGTCCAGCATGGTGAAGTACCCCAAAATATGTTTTTCAGAAGTACATTGACAGGAAGACACACTTACGCTTTAATTGCCTGTATTAGTGAGGACCTTCCCGGTTACTGTCAATAAATGTCCCTGTTCCACAGTCCAAGAACTCAGGAAAAGGTCAAAACTGAGCCCAGTATTTTCCGTTGTTCATCATCTGACCAAGATCTCCAGCAGACATTTGACAAGGAAATGGGGGAAGGGTTTTATCTGCCAGCTAGCTTGGGAGTATGTGGGGCTCCCCCAAAACAAAACAGTATCCGTGGGTTTGGAAAGGCAGCTCTGCCCTGGCCTGCATGCTACCCTGCCACCATGACCCCCACCTGGAGAAGGGCTCTGAAGAAGAGGGAAGAAGGCCCAAGCTGATAACAAGCAGAAAGGATTTTCATTCGACTAATGATGTTTGGGAGGATCATGCATGAAGTCTGTGTTCTCAGGTTGTTGTGCACAACACTGGGAAGCGTCAGTGTCTCCCTGCCCATCCACCTCCCACACGACAGACCTCCTGCACCAGCTCACGCCTCCTACAGGCGTTCTCCAGTGACTCCTCCATTGTGGAGTGCATCGGCGATGGAGGTGAGTCACAGTATATGGTGGACTTTGTCTCGCAGCGCAGGAAGAAGCACATGTAGCCCAATAGCAGAAGACTGTTGGCGTTGGAGCTTTTCTGGCCTGCAGATGGTGTGGCTGGCTGGGAAGGCAGCGTCCAGTCAGGTGACACCAAACATCGGAACAAACTCATCAGGAGAATGAATCTCCCTTTGGGGTCAATAAGGTAAATCATCTCTCTACCCATGCAGGTCCATGCGCTCACCAGGCAGCTAAAAGTCTGCAAGCAGGCTGGACGAATGTTTCTCTCAGCGAACAGCATTTCTGTGTCAGAAGCAAGAGAATTATCTCCTGAGGAGATGCTGATGAATGTTTGATAAAGACCTCCTGCCAAATCCATTCTTTTTTTCCCCTCTCCTCTCATGATGAACCACAAGGGATAGAGATTTCTGGAAGCTGGTACCACGAGCCCTCTTTAGCTGACATCACTGTAAGATGTGTGACCCTGGTCTGACTGCTTATTCTGAGTATCAATTAAATGTTGTTTTACTCTGAAATTACGTGTGTTTATAACTGGATATTTTTCTGAAGAACCTCATGCCTCAGGAGTCAAACCCTTCCTGGATTCTGAACCCATGACCTTCTGGAAACAGCCCTAAAGTGTTACCCCTACACTCCCCGCAGCTCAACACTCGGCCATATGAACACCTGAGAGACGGACCCTGTCCCTCGCTTCCAGCACCCGGCAGCGTGTGGGGGGGGAGAGTGTCCTGCACTGGGCCGGGAGGCCGATGTCGGTTGCTGGGCAACCTCACAGCCGCTGTAGCTTTTCTGCCTTTTAAGCACCCACGTCTTTGAACCAGTATGGAGAGCGAGAGAGGGGCTAAGAGACGGGGGCTGCTTAAAAATACTGCAGAATCGACATTGAATGTGTGTGTGTGGGGGGAGTGCATATGTATTTTTGCAAGCTCTATGGTCCTGTACTGTAATGACTGTACTTGTTAGGACTCTGAAAAAATCTGTGGAACATAAAGTTTTCATGAATTTCCCCCTGGAATCAATGACGTTGACCTAATCCAGCTATGTGTCTCCATATGTATATGTGTTCATGCAGTTTTTAGAGCGTGTGCACGTGCGTGCCTTGGCGTGTTCGCCTCCAGTGCTGCGTGGACCCCCCCCCCAGAAGAGTATCTGCCTCTCTGCGTCAGCCCTCATTCCGATGCCTTCTCTCATATTCCTCCGGCACATCTTATCTTTCAGGAATGACGTGGATGCAGGACGAGTCTTGGGACAGGGCCCTGCGGGACTTTACCCCCCACCCCCCCGCCCCCCAAGCATCCTCTCCATGCACTGAGCCACATTCCGTTCGTTCGCCGCTTTTCTTTCTCTGACCGCCCACATAAAAGCCGCTCGTTACCGTTTCTCATTGTTAAACAAAATAATGAAGTCGTGAATAGGGATCGCCATCGTAGGACGGCGCTGGCTATCAGCAAGACGGCCGGAGATGCTAGCGTCTGCCCCCGGCCACGATTCGCCGCTGCCTTCCCCGGCTCCCACCGCGCTGCCCGGCCCCCCCGGGAAGCGAAACGATGAATAACGTTATTGTTTTTATTCTCATATTTTTTCTTGACAGTTTGTTTACATTCAGAAGGCTTCTGATATTAAGTTGCACTCTTCCTTACATGACTTATCATATCGCCCAAAACCAGGGCAAACGGAATGAAAAGAGCCTCATTATCGTGAAAAACTTCCCTGCCCTGTCATTGAATATTACGCAAATGCAGATTGCAGGTTAGTGAAAGCACGACTAACTTATGGTATTGACCTGCCAATTGTACTTTCTTTTTGTACATCTACAGCCAATGTAATCTCTACCACTTAGAAAAGACGCGCTTTTAACTTTTGCTAAACGGCTCATACTGACGCAGGAAGCGATACCAGCCCTTTGCATTTCATTCCGGTGAAACGCAGGCTATCAAAAGACACTTTCCAGAAAATATGGACGTTAAACAAGTTGGAATGCAAGTTTGTTTTAAGCATCAGTCGTTAATGATCTTGATACAGTCATCAATGGCTTCAATAGGTTATAATATATGATAGAATAAAATGCATGCAACATTTTGCTGTAGAACATCTCGGCGGTGGATTTCAGAGAATTTCATCAGCTTTATTAGGAGGGTTAGGGGCTGCAGAGAGATGCCGGTAGGGCTGTTATACGTGGAGATCTGGTGGCAGGGTTCCACACACATCCACAGACATACATACGCACTTTGATGCCGATGTATTAAAATGTGCAGCCGAAATTAAAAGCGAAGCTGTGGGCCCGAGATCTCAGAACGCCGGTGGTGAATCCAGTGAGTAATGGCCGCATTATTACCCCAGATAAGCCGCTGAAAACTATTCTTTGAGCTTTGTTTGATGTTCCTTCACGACTCCAGCCTCCCTTTGGCTGAGAAAGAAAACAGTAATGTAATATATAGTTATAGTGTCCCTTCCTTCCACACATGTGTATTACGGTGCGTCACTGACTGCTGTGTTCAGGTGAAATCACTGCTTCGGAATCTGCCTTCTGCCCGGATCGCTTTTCCCCACATCTTTTCCTTGCTGAAACACCTGTCTCTAAAAAAAAAAAAAAAGAGACTGTTTGCACAATAAAAGAAAAACATGGGCATGCGGGGGCTTATTAACTGTTAGTTAATAGTTCATTTGTGTTCCCCGATCGTGCCTCTCGTTTGCTTTGACGTCCAGCCGAAACGGTGGCACCTGGCCGGAGGCAGACTCCATGCATGGTCGATCCTCACCTTCCCCTCGGGGATGGAGCAGGAGTTTATTAGGCCTGCTGTGATTTAAAGGCATTGCATTGTGAGCCTCAGATGCAAGCGCACGCCTTAGTTTTTATGTGGAAAGTTATCGACTGCGTAAACCGAGACAGTGCGCGGTATTCAGTCGGTAGCCGGATGATTCGCTCACGCCGCACGGGGAAAGGATCGTTAATCAATAAGTTTGATTAAGTTTGGCTCCGGCATTAGATGGACGGATTGACGAAAACCCGATCGGGTCCGATGGGACAGCCCACCTCTGAGGCTTCGCTTTTACTGAATCAGCATCGGGCTAATTAATCGGGGTGAGACTTGCATTTATAAGAAGCCCCACCCCTTATTGCGTCAGACCCCTCGTCGACAAAGCTGACAGATCTCCCATAGCTGATATGATCTTTAATTTTCCCGTTATTCATTCACGTTTTTACCGGAATCTTTTGACTACTTTAAAGCAAACGTCACAGCCCGTGAATTCCCGTGTAAAACCGAGTCAATATTTGCTTTAATTATCTTTGTGGGACAAGTAAATGGCTGCATCTGTTATGAATCAATCTTTCAATGACCTATTTACTTATCAAATATACTTATCCAGCTAACTGAGATATTTACCAACGTGTTTACTTGTTAATTGTACCTTTTCTTGCACGTGTTAGACACATTGTGACGCTTATTTTAAAAGCTTTTAGAGCATATATATTCTGAAATGTCTAAAAAATAAAAATGCCATTCTGTAAATGAAGAGCACCCTCGGGGGTGGCTGGTCTTAACGTGAGTGCTGGCAGCTATTAGCCAGAACACATTAGTGTTGTATTACTTTGCATGCTGGTGCACAACAGACACAAACACTCACAGCCTCAGGCACAGCAGGCCCTCTCTGCCCTTTCACCTGGTTTTCTGCTGCCACTGGACATGCCAACCATTCTGGGTCAGAATGACATGGGGAACAGGCAAATGGTTTCAAATGACACTTACTGGACAGCAGGGGGTGTGGTGGTAAAGGACACAGGCTTGTAATATGAATGTTGAGTCTTATGAGCTGTTGTGTCGCTTTAGAATGTACTGAACACAAGTTATCCCTGAAAAATATTCTGCTGTATGGTGAAAACCACAAGATGTCTTGGATGAAGCGACCTAGTTACAGGCCAGGCGTTAAATAGGCAACTTCAAAAGGGTGGCAGGTCATCGGTGACTCCCCATGAATGTGTGTGTGCGGGGGGCATGCGGAAGACTGGTTTTTAATAGCGCAGCATGAATTGGACGACCATGTGATGGTCTCATGCAAGTGGACATGGCAACGACAGGGTAACACCTACATCATATCCACTGTGGGGAAGATGGGGAGGAAGTGACATCAGATGGAGCGATGACTCAGGAGTGATCCCCACCTGAGCAGATGTGATGCCCCTAATCACAACCTTCATGGCCAAGAGCAGTGTCTCCCAGTCTGGTCCCTGGGGACTGGGATGGGAAACACTGGACTAAAGCAATATCTGGCATATTAACTTTGCGTTATGGAGCTGCATGATGTTTGGGGATGTGGCAGATTGGAAAGGGTTAAATCTTCCTGCCCCATGAACGATTCACTGCTATGGCTCATGGCTGCTGAAGGGTGTCCCTCCAGCTCTGACAGAGGCAGTGTGCTCAGTGCTGCGGGGGGCAAACATGTATTATCCAACCAGCTGGGACCCAACAGCAGACTTACCCAATGAGCCAATCGCAAACACACCCATCAAGCCTCAGAAACAGGAAGCCGCATCATGGTCCTCTACACAGTCTACAGGATATGACATCACCAACCGGCCCAAGCTTGGCCAGCTGGATCGACCTTTCTTACCGAAGGGCCAACATTGTTGAGAAGCGTCTATATGTTCTTCACAAGACCTTTTACTGGAAATGAATTTGGCGTTGACCTCATTTCACAAGGCCCACAAACTCACCTCCCCCAGTGATACTCATCTTGACACCTCTAACCAAACCCACAGACTTATTTATGTAGTTCTTCTCCAAGATGACATACTTTTTTAAGAACAGGGTCAGTCACTCCCAGTAGCATTTGGGGGTTAAGGGTCTTTGCTCAAGGGCGAAATCACTCTACCAACCTTGGGATTTGAACCAACAACCATCTGATCATAGACACAGTGGCCTAATACACTGAGCCACACCTCATCCCTAAGTCTCCGACCATTATGTCCAAACCCAAGTACGAGTAAGAAGAGGGGCTCGTCATCCCACCTTGTCCCTCCCCCGAAAACCCCACTCACTCCCCTGTTCCACAAATGCCTTCACAAACAAACAAACACTCAAAAAATCCTAGGTGGATTCTCTGCCTAATTCTCCTGACTCATCGAGGCATCGACAGCCGGCCAATTGTCACAATGCAACATTTCCAAGATGGAAACGAGTGCCGGCAACAAGTTTTGCGTGTCAGAAATAGAGGAAGTCTCCCAAAAGCGGCGGGTAAGGGACATCGTCGGCGGCTCGAGTGTCGCGTGAAAGTGCTAAATATAATGGCCCCCTGCTCTGCGGGGGAGGGAGTGGCGGGGCAGCACGAGGGAAGAATATAGCAGCTACTCTTTGGTGAGGACCAATGAGAAAAAGAGTCTGAAAGAGGCTCCAGAAGAGGTGGTAGACACTTTGGCGCTTGTCTGTATGAAGCGTTAAAGGAAATAACCCAAAATGGTGGTAGACGTAAAATGACAATGAATAGGAAGCTGTTCCTATTTACCAAGTAAGGAACTGGGCCCACCAGCAGCCACCCAACTGCATCTCACCAAGCCTGAGAGTTCCTCACCAGATGGATCTTAGGTTAAATGCTACTCAGGATGCAGGGTCTGTTTAATACAGAGCCCCCAACTATTATTCCCAGAGGGTCAAAAAATGTTCTGAACCAGTTGGGGGCGGGGGGGGGGAGTTCAAATGATAAAATTTATCAACCAGGGGGGCGATTCCTGTAGGGGTCTGCCCTTGGGGACCCCTGGTCTGTGACTACAGCTACAGTGCTTAGTGAGTGTCTCTCAGCCCTACCCTAGTCCTGTACTGTGACACCTCCATGCCCCCCCACCCCACCCCACCCCGTCTCTCTCATTGCCAAACACAGTTCCTGTTCCATCCTCACCTCTTCTGTCATGTGGTCCTGCTCACTGCCCAACGTGGATCAAAATCAAACAGTGAGTACAGTAGGCTATGAGGTCCGAACCCCCATCTAGTGGCTAGTATTTCACTGGGCCGCAGAATCCTGGGGGTTTTGTGGAATGGTCAGTCAATTTCCAAAAATAAACAATATATTTTCAAATTTTTATATGGTCTGTTCATACCTGAAAAGATGGAAACTTATGAATCCGACGCAATTCATCCACCACCACCCCCCGGCGTTTTACTAGTCTGTGACATTTCTGTGTGACAAACACCAGCCCACGGATATCAAAAGATTTGGAACCCCTACTGTTGGCTATCTAAGGCTGTATTTGAGTCATTTGTGTAAATGCATCTATAAAGATTGTAGTATGCAGCATTTAATGGCGCATACACTCACGTTAATAGGGCTGAATGAAACAGACATCGTAGGGATTCTAGAACTTTCCAAGATGAAAGGTTCAATAGCCGGAGCGGGACGAAAGGCCAAAGCAAATGTCATCTCCCACCTGCCTCGTTTCTTTGGAGTCAGAGCGCGGGTCAGCACTTCACGCTGGGGTCACGTGCAGATGAACGTGGGGGGTGCTGTCGGGAGACCCCGTGATGATGTCACGTGATGTCACGTGGACAGGCACTGGTGTGGTGGTGCTCGCCAGGTACACGTGAGTCCCGGTAAAGCTTACAACCGCTCTGGATCTTTCTTTCTACTGGGGACATTTCTGGGGCCGGAAGGTACTTGCTGTTTGGTTCTGCTCTACCCAGTTAAACTGCCGGCCACTACGGCAGCTTATAAGGTCCACAAACCATCTGATCTCCGCCTTTTTCATTATTTACTTACATACACGGAACGGAATGCTCTGTCACATGCTTTCACATTGAGGCTTTGAATGTTCTACTTGTGAATTCAGTTCACCCTGCCATTACCCCAACCCGAAAACATGTAAAAAACACGTAAAAAAAAAGTGTGTTAAGTTAATGTGGCACTACTGTTACTGGCACAAAGATATTGGCGTGTGGTAAAAATCCCCAATAACGTGAAGCTGCATAGAAATGACATCTGTGTCACTCCCTCCATTGCTCACACACACTCCAACTTACTTTCCACCTTCCCTCCCCTCGTCTCTCTCACTGTCCACAGCCCAGACAGGCGCAGCCCAGACACCCCTCACGGGCTGATTAAGCACCAGGGCGAGGATCTGGGAGACGCACGAGGCAGCATCAGCTGGTCTGAATAGAAGCAGCCGTCATGTCTGGACACAACCGACGATTTGTAGAAGCTCCAGGTCCCATGTGTGTGTGACGCCTCCTGTGGTCTCCTGAAGGTCATTATCCTGTGGCTTTACAACCAGCTTTCCACTCCTGAAATTGCACGGAGCTTCATTTTGAGATTGTGTGATGGCCAATTCCTCATATCTTCCCATTTTTCTGGCCTACTCTGAAGAGCTGCAATGGTGAACTTCAAGGTCAGACAAGGTTACGACAGTGTATGAACGGCTAAGAATCCATTATTATGTTTTATATAACAGACACTTTTATACAAGGCAAAATACATATTTGATAAAGCAGAGTCAGTCTGTCCCTGGAGTAACTGGGGCCTTAAGGGTCTTGCTCAAGGGCCTCATGGTGACATCACTCTGTTGGCCCTGGGATTTGAACCAACAACCATCTGATCACAGGCACAGAATCCTAACCCGCTGAGTCACACACAGCCCTAGAGTAGGTCTTCCGTGGTGTCCTTCTTGCTGTGAACAGCTGTCAGCTTGTGCATCCCTCCAGAACTCCTTTAGGCAGGCAGTAGGCTGGGGGTGCCTGAGCAGCTGCCCAAACGAGTGCCTCCTTTTGATACCGCCCAACCGGCAAAATTTGCTGAGGGGATTTCCCTCCAGATCAGGAAAATGTACCGTACGGAACCTCCCTAACTGGTGGGCCAGGGCCCCCCCCCCCATGCCCCTTGGAAAGTCTGTGCATATCATGGCCTTTAGAAATGAACCCAACCATTGTGACACTTCATGTAAACATAGACAGGCTGTTCTGTCTCTCACCTCAGTCATATGTAGCCGTACAGGAAGACTATTAGCCATTAGCCGTTGTCTTTTCTTTTTTTTAAAGCGTCTTTAAAGATGCCTATACAGATATGGATGGCCGTAACACTTTACGAGCGATGAGTCTGTGAGGTGTCCCTGGCTCCATCTTCCATGTTCCGCTGTTTACACTGGCAGCACTCGGAAGTACACGGCTGTACACAAGCAGATGCAGTGAGACGTGATGTTAGTCACACCAGTCGTCGTCGTGAAAGAGCACAGAATGCAACTGTTATTCGCCTGCTCAGGAACCGAAAATGATGTGGGGAAGGTTTGCAGGGGGGCGGTTGCTGTACAGGTTTATGTCGCATATCAGTAACAAAAAACATCACTGTAATCAGCGTGGGACGTGCGGTTTTGTCAGCCCAGGAGAAGATTTGTAGCCATGGGTCTGTGGAGAAGAGCAGGCTGAATTAATCAGGATGACAATGATGATGAAGAGAATCTGAAAGAGTACACACAGCGGGCCACTGGCTCTGGGGCTCAGGGCCAGAACACAATCAGAACAGAGTGAACCTCCTGATGACAAACCCAGAGTGACTGGCGAGGTTTAGAGGCAGCACAGCGCCACAGCGCAGACACAGTCCCGCTGCACATCACTGACATCCCGCTGCACATCACGGAGCACCCTGCTGCACATCACTGACGTCCCGCTGCACATCACTGACATCCCGCTGCACATCACTGAGCACCCTGTTGCACATCACTGACATCCCGCCGCACGTCGCCGACATCCCGCCGCACATCACTGACATTCCACTGCACATCGCTGACACTCTGCCGCACATCGCTGACATCCCGCCGCACGTCGCTGACATCCCGCTGCACGTCGCTGACATCCTGCCGCATATCACTGACATTCCGTTGCACATCGCTGACATCCCGCTGCACATCACTGAGCACCCTGCCGGATCAGTGGAAGCCTCTGATGTCTGTTGTGGTTTTTGTTCTGCACTTAGTAGCTACTTTATTAGATGCACATAGCGAGTACTGGGTAGGACCCATTTCAAGGGTGGACGCCTTTCTGCACACCAAGGGTGCCGCTAGAGATTTTGGGCCCCCAAGTCAGACCAATCCAATTATTTTCCACATCTTTTAAGCTCCCTGTCTCTTGGGGCCTTTGAAGTCGTCCTAGCCCCCCCCCCCCCTTGGGTGTGGATGATAGGGACGTGTCCCGACCGATCTCGTGGGAGTACCTTGCTTGTTTAGGGGGACAGGGGTTGGGGCTGGTTCCAATGCCAGACCTTCACCCTTTCATGTGAGAATAGCTGCCTGATGTGACCTTTTTAATCTAAACAGTAAACGTCCCAGGCAGCGCTGCAGTGAACGAAAAAAGTGTCAACTGTGACTGCAGTAAGAGTCTGTACACTCTGCCTGCCACTGGAATAATGCAGTTAATCTGCCACGCAGATTGAGTTTAGAGGGTGTTTGTAATAGTCTGAAATCAAAAGAATCCAACAGTCAATAATTAGTAGATAATAATTAATAGATAATACGTAGACATCGGAATTGTGTGGTCTTAGGTGTTTTCGGTGTAAATTGATGGGGGGAACTTAAAATTTGTTCATGCTGTCAGAAACCTGCAACTGGAGACGAGAAACCACGACAGAGGAAAGGAAACTGTGATCCTGATGCTGCAACAAGCGTCTAACGGCCGAGCTGACAGGACCCAAATACGGCCGGATCGGCTTTAGCCCGCAACATTTCCCTCTGTATCCTTCAGTTTTTCCAGAATTGCCCTTATATGGCTTAAGTCCAACTCACATTTTATTACATATTATTTACGTGTTAATTATATACTATTTACAGAAAAGCAAACTAAATTAGTCATTTTTTCAAATTTAGTGAAATATATTTATATGAAAATATGCGCTAAAACACTGTTCGCCTATATGCATAAGCATCCTTACTAGAAATATATTGTTGACTGTTAAATGAAAGGGCCGTTTCCCGTTTGTAAATGGGTGGATTTGTCCGTTTGTATCTTTGTTACGGCGCCCGAATGTGGCACGGCCGTGAAAATAGATGAATTACTCCGAGATCGAAGATTGTGTTTTCTTTAGAGAGACAATATTTTCAAGACTAACAGATGTTGTGACAGGTATCCCTGTGACTGTTTATTTTTCTGCTCCGATAATCCAGCATCATGCAGCTCAGCTGGACGGATCGGTCCGTGTCGCCGGTG
>JAODLD010000101.1:4343023-4358940 GCA_026781065.1 Mormyrops boulengeri
TGTGACTGTTTATTTTTCTGCTCCGATAATCCAGCATCATGCAGCTCAGCTGGACGGATCGGTCCGTGTCGCCGGTGTGTGACAGAGCGGGACAGCGCTGCCGCGCGCGCGATGTAGGGTGCAGCCGAGTCGCCGCGTCTCGTGCGTTAATCATATTGATAAATATGCAAAGGAACAAGCGCAATGTACATATTTAGTTATTGCAAAAGGAATACGATGTACTGCATTGTTCATATAGGAAATTAACATGAATAAATAAACGGCAATGGTCCAAAGTAAACTATTTACGCCAAAGCCGATGTAGGGTCACAGGGGTTTGATGGAAGAGTCGATGAAAAAGATTTTCAGTAATTGAATTATCAATCTTTATTCTCACTAAGGACCTACAGATACCAATTTGTAATATACTGTAGTAAGATTAAGCTGCTGGTTTGACTTAAATGTTTAAACTGTTGCACGCGTGTCGTGTGTCTGAGGCTTTCCGAGAACCGCGTGAATTAATACTTAAGTGTTAATCGAGTATTTTATTTGAATTTGAATTATTTGAATCTTATTCCCATGCGGTCAAGTACTGAAATTTCATTTCAATCCCCGCTGGCAAGAATTGCACAAAAATGGAAACAACTGCAATTTATAACTTTGATTTCTCAAATGTTTATTGTAGTTCCCCCCCCCCCAGAAGTCAGCTTTGACATAGAAGAATAAATATACATTCACAATCAGATTTGTTCATTTTGCAACAAACGTTCAAGTAATAATTTCTTATAAATATATATAGACCTATTTATAAACAAAATGTAAACGGTGTTGTGAACATTCTTACAGTGCTCCACCGAGGAGAGTCATGTAAGCTTTCGGTAAAGGCATATTCTATACGAGCACATTTTACAGCATGTTGTTTTAATGGATCTCACTTGATTTTAAGCCACATAACATAATTTTTTTTTTAGTATTTCACCGCTTTGAGTCCACAGATCAAAGCCGTTCTGTATAAAAGACTCGCGAAGATGACATGCGTTTCCCCGCCGCACGAAACGGGGCAGTGGTGGGTGCTACGTCCCGGTCCAAAGCCCAAGGCTCCTCCGTTCCTGTGCCTAAACATGGGGCGGCTGGTGGCAGGGTAAAGCTTCAGCGCCCGGCATCAATGTGCCATCATACGGCTGCGTGACTGTTTTTCCTCCAGCGTACTTTCACCACGGACCTTGCCGGGTGCTTTAGCTGATGACACACCTCTCCTTGTCCTTCCCCTGGCCGCCGCCGACCGCCTTCTCCTTAATGTACATCAAGTCACTGTGCACGCTGGGCCGCCGGGCGAAAGGGGCCAAGATGCCGTACGCGTCCGAGTCCTTCAGCTTCTTGTTTTTGATGGACTTCCTGTGCAGCATGTCACAGTACTGCACGGAGACCTTGCGGTGGAGGTCCGGGCTCATCTCGTTGGGCAGCTTGGCCAGCGTGAAGAGTGTCTGAAACATCTGGTCCACGTTAGTGTTGCGCTTGGCCGAAATCTCGAAGTAGGCGCACTGCTGGTCGCCCGCAACGAGCTGCTCGATCTCCTCCCTCTGCACCTCTCGGTAAAATTCACGGTCGCCCTTGTTTCCGCAGATCACCAGGGGTACGTCCACGTTTTCCTTAGTTTTATTTTTCAAGCAGGACTTGGTTTCGAAGATCTGCTGCTTCAGCCGCTGGACCTCCCGAAAGGAGTCCCTGTTGTCCAGACTGAACACCAGGATAAAGACATCACCTGTGAAGGGACAAGATAATGCTTAATAATGATGCTTCGGATAGTTTTATTTAGATTGGATGCATATTTCTGCAAACTGTATACCTTAACCCTCGTGATATGCGCGCGTATTGCATGCATGAAGTTAATCCGTTTCTACCAAATGCAAGTAGGATGAAGTTCTGCGAAATGAATTTACCTGTAAGTATGGACAGTCTCCTCATGGCAGGGAAGGGATGGTTTCCAGACGTGTCTAAAATGTCCAGTTGGTAAACGTCCCCTCTGATGCTATAGAATTTCCTATGAAAGTCCTCGATGGTCGGCGTGTACTGCTCGTCAAATCTGCCGTTCAGAAACCTCGAGATGATGGCCGTCTTGCCCACTTTGGTGGACCCCAGAATGACCATCCTGTAACAGTTTTTGGCAGGTATGTCAAACTCGTTCTCCGACGGCGTCATTTTCTTAATCATGTTTGGCAGGGAGTCCAGGGACACTGGCTCTGTTAGAAGTAAATGGGAGAAGTCGCGCTGTTCAAAGCAGCTCCAGGCGCACTGTTGCTGATCTGAGTCCTCCGACGCGCAGGGCTGGCTATTTAAGGGCGATCGGGACCCCTCCTCCGAGGCGCGTCACCCGGCGCGCAGCGCTCCGCCGGCTCGGGGTTGGGGGAGAGTAACAGGTGCCGGCTTTTGCGTCAGGCGTGCTGAAACACGGAATATGAGAGCCACACAACTATCATCGGGAACAGCTAAGAACAGGCGAGCCAGGGTGGAAAAGCCAAAGATAAACACAGATTTCACGTCCTGTCTTAACTCCGAGTATTCGAACTGTCTGATTTTTTTAGATGCCATTGTAAACGTAATTTGCGTATATAGACAGACAACTAGGCAACTTTGGCATGAAATTATTAATAAAAAACCCTAAAAATTCAAAGTACAATGTCAACACGTTCCGCGCAATTGGGGGCACGAAAATAAACTGATTGACCCTCAATTTTAGCACAGTCATGCATAGACTAATAAAATGACAAATATGCTCCACTTTAAACTAATGTGTCGTTTTTTGTATAAAGGGATGAATTTAAAATTAACTTGATGGATGTATGTTTTATTGCCACGGTTGTTGCAGGTATTGTACGTGCAAGTAGTTATCTCTATGCAATACACACAGGTGACAGATCAGAACGTCCTGAAAAAATATCGCAGCCGACAAGCTGACATGTGGAACTCAACCTGGCGAGAAACACGCCGGAGCGCTTTCCCCTCCTCTACTGCGCCTCAAGGGGGCGCTAGTGTTTCGACGCTGGGTTAGACCACGGCTTTCACGAGAAGCGTCTCTTTAGGAAGTTCACGTCCAGTTTTTCTAACGTCTGCGCGCACCAATAATTATAATCCATGCAATTTTGCTTCAAGGTGGTTTAAACGGTACATCATTTATAGATTTCAAGTGACAACAAACTCTTGTTATTTTATTCCGTCTTCTGCAACAAGAGCATTCTCCTTAAGTCACGAATCATATTCGCCTCGGACGGACTGTTATGTTTACTCATTAAAGATTGTAAGCTGCTAATTTCTCAAGCTTCAAAAAGGGTTAGTACAAGCGCGACGCACGGCATTGCAGCAATACAGACAAATAATGGTTTTGCGGCAGCGTCGCTTTGTTCAATATATGTAAACCCCATTTCTCGGACGGAACATAACTAATCACGACCCCATCTATTGCATTAGAATAACATTTAAGAAGGATTTGGCGTAATCCTCGTGTGTCTAGTCTCGATCTGCACCTGGAAACTTCACACGTCTCACTCTCGCTTTGCATTATAAGATACCTCGGAAAAGAAATCACCATGGCATTAGGGACTCTGTCGTGCCATCAAAACGTTTTTCCTTCGTAGAATGAAGTCGAAATAACGTTTTTTTTTTTTATTTAATTTTTTTTTAATTTTTTTTACATTTGCAGAAATACACAACTTTGCTTTTAACTCGGGGGTGATCAAAACCGCCGGCCGTCCTTAAAGTGTCTTCTGTTTAAACTGCACCTTAACCTTATAATGAGTGAACCCACGCATATAGAAAACAAATTCAACATTTAGTCCATCCTGTATACATCAAAAAAGTAGAAAGAAGAAGTGACGAATAAGATCGCTGTGCACAACGAGGAGGCGAGGCATTGTCAAGTGTTCAGCTTTATAGAGGATCGAGGCTAGAGATGGCCGAAGGCACCGATTTTCTTTTCGATCCGATTTTACTTCGATCAAAGGTTGGTTAGGGGTACGATAAGAATTTATACCCGGTGGAGGGAGGGGATGCGCCGGCTTACCGATCGGTTCAGTTCCCTGGTGTCTAGGCCGCTATCCCTTATAGGTGACCCTGCCCGATTGTACCTCATGCCCCGCTTCCTATAATAATATAAGCATTTCAATTACCAAGTGAAAATCGATATGTTAACGTTAGAATCGATTCTTAAAAGTATTCAGATCGAAAGAATCTATATTTCTACATGGATCGGCACATGCCTAACACGGGATATTGTATTTGAATTGACCTATGGCCCCCACTCTGAGATTTCCGCAGTGCCTTAATTACACACATGGGGTAATTATGCTGACTGCAGGCAGTGTGTATGCCTTAAAATAAAGGCCCAAGTGATTAACATTCAGATGTAAATAGACCCATTTTAGTTGCATATTAGATAGTGGGACGTTGATATCTTGAGAACAAAAAGCCATTTTCTTTGAAACATTTTAATTGCGCAGAGACGTAATAACAAAGGAATTGCTCCTATATTAGTGAATATTGCATTAAAAAAAACTATTTACTAATTTGAACCAACTGGTAGTTATTTTGTCCCATTTTGTGGTTCACCAAAACAGACATGAAAAGCAAGAATTAAATATCAGTTCTGAGTGCCGGGCGGACGACCGTGAGCCGTTTGGAGTAGTGGGAGCTCGGAGGACCTTTCTGTGGAGGGGATGCGGTACTGGTCAGCCCAGTAGGCGACACAGGCAGCTGCTCAGGGCGCCAACTTAGTAAGCCTATTTCACATCGTCTCCAACAGGGGGTGCCAGCAGTGATACTTGCATGTAGGGTGTCACATGGGCTTGGACTGGTACTCATGGGACATGGGATATTTGCTTCTCCATGGCGATGGTGAGCAGTTGAGGTCTGTATAATTTACTGGACCGGCACCACAGTCAAGAAACCAAGGTTCGATCACATCCCCCAAGCTCATGGAATTGTGGGAAAGACCATCGTGGTGCCTCTTATGGTCATGAGCTGGACGTACAGTTTCCTGAGTTGTCTTTGGCTCCTAAGAGGGACTCACCTGCTGGTGATGACAGGAGATCCAGACTGGACCCCAGCTATGCAAGCTATTAGGAAGTAAATGTGGGAGGGGGGCTATATTTTGGGAGCTCCGACACAAAGTGTCTCCCCTAGTCTAGGAACAGGCCAAAATGAATACGTCCATTCATTGTCTGACACTGAGCACATCGTGTTCATTGGAGATTCATAGCATCACCCGCATCTGAAGCCGAATGCAGTTAGAACACCGCGGCTGTGTTCATGGTAGCTAAGACAGGGCGTGCCTTTCTGCACTCCTTCCTACCCTACCTTCAAATCCACCCCAGGCGGGGGGAGCAGGTGGTCCTGTGGTCCGGTGTCATCTCAATAAGACAAGTGCAGTATGCTTTCTGCTGAGAAGCCCTCAGGATTTCCAACATATGGCTTATGGGCAATAACCCCCCAAACCTTGCAGTGCCCAGCTAATCCATCTGTATTCTTGGCGACAGCTGCTTCGGCAAACTGGAGCCCAATTTCCTGAATGTCAGGCTTGCTAATGGGAAACACCCCTCCTTGATGCAGGCTTAATTAATTAACCCAGTTAATGCTGCCTCACCCCTCTCAGGAAGGTGTGGCTTCTTTAGAGGGCCAGTGGTACCATTTTACAATAAGGCTCCCCTTTGCCACTTATAAATGGTAGTAACTCATTCATAAGACTGTGGTATAACTAGTTTATAATTGTCTAGTAATGATTTACAAAGTGTTACAACCTAATTAATAACCTGCTTATAAACCATTCATGATCCCTTTATAAGGGTAGTCATCGTAAAGTGGCAGCGGGCTGGTTTTGGGGGCTGTGTGTGGCTCAGCAGGCTAAACCGCTGCAGTCAGAAGGTCACCAATTTGAGCCCAGCCTTGGCAGAATGAGCACAGGTCCATGGCCCCTTGACTTCACAAAGTAGCTGCCCTCCGCTCACCATTCTACACACAAGCTGGAGAAAACTGAGAGTCTATTTTACCTGCGGGGGGGTCCAGGTGACCGTTGCGATTTTTTTGTGTGTCCAGATTTTGGGGCTGTCTTCCTCTCAAATTAAACATATATTTGTTATCTCATTTATCACATGTAAAGGATAAATTCTCATATTTATATTTTTAAAAAAGTGTCAAGAATTTTACAATGCGGTTTCTGAATAGCTTAGTAACGTAGTTACTACTCAAGTACAAATCATGAACAAATACAGTAGCTAGCTGAGAAAAGAATCTTCACGATTTATTAATGAACAAACATGAGATCAGTATTTAACTTATGTTATTCATTACTTGTTCCTTCAGTAGTTCACAGACGTTTGTGGAATTAACAAAAAGATATAGTAACAAATATAGTAACTGCTTGAAATCAATGATCTCTTTTGTTAACAATGAATGAACATGAGATCAATATATAACTACATTAGTTAACAGGACTAAGAGGTAAATAGTGGATGGTTTTTCATGTGCCGTTTTTACTTCAGCAAACTTGTTTGTATGATCCAGATGCTGAGAAGCCGCGGCGTAAACATCAGAACATGGCCGCCTCGCATCATCATCATGCTCATCCTGGACCTCACCCCGAAGCAGACAGCTGCTTAAGATTCCCTTCGTCATCTTTTATTTCTAGCGGAATCTGATGTTCAGGCCTGCATTCAATGGTGGGTGGTTGTTTTTCGGCAAGACGAGAGAGAGGGAGCGTTTCCGTTATGTAACCATGAGCGTTTGAAGGGTTAAACCCGAACTGTTGTTCCAGGATACCTTTTAATATAGATGAAAGTGGTTTAATATTGATGAATGGCATTTTCCTGCTGTAATGGGTAAAATCGCAGGCAGGTTGAGCAATCCTCCATTCTGGGAATCGAAACTGGGTCCAGTTTAAGTTTTCGTTATCCTCCGTGTCCCTCTTTCCGCAGGAATTCAGCGAGCGACGTCATCCTGAAATGGCACGTCCCTCAAGTTAAACCCGTACAAAAATGACAAAAGATCACACTTGACTCAATTTAAAAACCGCATGGGAGACGTGTTTAGGGATCCAGCTACCATCGGGGGAAGCAAATTCTTTTACGTAGTACAGAACGTCCTATTTAAAGTCTCCCATTCCATTACGAAAAAAGCAATGCGGATCAGGAGGAGCCGACTTTCCAGGAACAGAATGTAAAGCTGGTTTGTGTGTATGGGCTGCTGCGCATGGTGCTCTGTACGATTACGGCGGCTGTGGATTGGCGCTAACGTGGTATTTTGGTGCACCCCCCCCCCCCCCAGCCCCCTTTACAACGTATATCAGATAATGTTGCCCTTAAGATGACCTCCGTCTGCAGAGGCTGACTCCGTAGGAAGCCGCTGGTCGTCATCGTCTTTGTGTCGTAAACGATACGGTAGCATCTCACATTGGCAATCGCATCACCGCGCCTTTCAAATCACCTCATGTGGAGCCCTAGGTAGGCTTTACCAGCGGCGCCCCCTGTCAGTGAGAAAGTCAAACAGGCTTGTTAAGTCGGCACCCTTTGTTGCCTAAGGGGTCGACCGGCCCAGGTGCTGTAGTTTTTGGGTGGCGTTATGGGCACAGTGCAGGTTAATAGTAAGGGAACAAGTATGGAACAGCCCTACAAAAACACACACAAGTGACAGGAGAGGGGGCTTCAACCACTGTCCCTCCAGTGACATACGCAGCAATAAACAGGTCAAGGGCACGAGGCCGAACCAAGGGCTGTGTGAGAAGCTTTGGGAGAAATTGCCTTTCACGTTGAAATTGTGTAAAAATGCAAACGTTCCTGACGGAAAACGGCGTTGCCTAGCGATAAGGCGTGACAAAGTCCGCCCCCCGGGGCTGGGAGAGGAAGTCAAGGAAGGAGGGGATTTTACTCTTCTATGATCACAGGACACCGGAGCTGCCATTTTATTTCCTGTGGTTCAAGCCCCCCCGCCCCCCCCACTAAGTTTATCTCAGTCACTTTGCATGGTTGCCATGGAGAAAACATCCATTAAATTGAGGAGGCAGAACGATGATGTTAATGACGACAACACCACCACTAATAATAATAACAGTAATAACAGTAATAATAATAATAATAATAATAATAATAATAATAATAATATGTGTGTCCATGCATTGTATTGACCTTAAACTTACATTCCGTTTCTTGGCCCAGGTTCAGTAACTTCATGATCAACCAGGATCAGGTTCTGCTCATCGATGCACTGGACCTGTCAGCTCGCCAGTGTGTGGAGCTGCACCCACTGCGAGCTTTAACTCCTCCACATGCATGCCGCAGCAGTGCTTCGTGCTTAAAACACACACGTACACACACACACACACACACACACACACACACGGGGGGGGAAGGCAAGCCTTTGTCTGAACTGGTCAGTATACAGTAATGTACAGGGGTGCGGTTACTGCGACAGAGCGGCTTTGGTGGTCCTCAGCAGTGAGTGACCAGGACCGATCCCAGACGGGTGGGAGGCAGATCCCCCCTCCCCTGACGTCGGCCGATGACATGGTGACCTGGATTAGGCTCCACAGGTGTGTTTTGTTAGGCTCTTTATGTAACAGGACAGAGGGTGGTTGCCTAGCAGCAGTCAGGCGATGTCGCAGAGGTAACCACGGCAGGATGGAAGTGATGGTCCGTTCGGAGGGTAATGGGCCAAACGTGTCTTGGGATGGTGGCGTAACCCATTTCTGTGGGACGTTTGACCTTATAAACCGTCACGCCAGTGACAGGAGCCAGCCAACTGAGTGTCGGTCATTCCGCTAATTCAAAACGGACTCCGCTATAACGTTTGATCAGCAGTCCAAGGTTACAGCACCCAAATGGCCCCCACCAAAGACCGCGATGTATGAAAATTGGCTTGGTGCGAGCTTCCATTAAACTCATCCCAAGGTCTTTGCTTCAAGCGTTGATCTTAGGTCAGCTGGGGAAAAATGAGGGCCACTTTCTACCCTGGTCAGACGATGGTCGAGTCAGAAGCATGACGGAAACTCAGTTTTAATCTGTTTTGTAGGAACATGCATCATGGCAACAAGAGTCTCCATGAGAACCTCTGTACTCGGACTTCTGACACATGTAGCCTAATTATTGATGAGTTTCTAACAATCCGGGGGTTGGACCGGTCAGATTCCCCCCCTTTCGCATAAAAGTCACACAATTGCTGAAGAGGGAGGTTATTTGCTCATGGATCTGAAGGAAAATGTACTTGAATTCACAGGGACAGTGGCAGCAGACGGAGGGCTTACTCCGGGACTCACTCCGGAGTATTCCATTTCTTTCCTCCATTGCCTTCTGGCTTTCCCTATAACCCACACACCATTTTCTATAAGTGATGTAATAATGGACTGGCCCTCACTCTTGTCAAGTGCCTTGTGACAACTGTGTTTTGAAAGGCGTTATGTAGAAATAAAGTCCAAGATGGTGTGACCCAGGAATATATGGACTCGGGTCTGCATAAAGGACAGTCTAGGAATGGAACAAAATGGAGCAGAATTCGGCCCGAGAGTTTCATGGATTAGATTGGATTCATTTCTGCAGAAGACGCTCTTATTCAAAGCAACGAACAACTGGAAAATCAGCAGGCATTAGTCCCCGGAACCGAGGGCCCAATGAGGAAGCCATACTGCTGGCTGTGGGATTTAAACCAGCATCCTTGCGGACACAGAAACAGCATCATAACTGGCTGAGCTACACAGCAGACACAGCACTGGTAGGGTTTTAGATGCAGTTGGACTCCTGTTACCCATAAAGTGTTTCCGGCCCATGGGCCACATCTTCAGTCTGGTCACAGACGGTCGACTTCCCCTGCAATCGTTCTTGTCATTTCCGGCGCCGTTCTCCCGCGGATCCGGCCCAGGCCCCCGAGTGGCACCCGGATATGGGCCCGGGGAGCTCAATGGCCGCATACACAGCACACCATGCCTCTCGCAGGCCGGCCTGTGAGGCTTGGGCTTTGAGTGATGTTAATGCGACCAATTAGGAGCCAATCAGCGATAAGTACTTTATAACCTCATTTCCCTTCAGCTAAAAAGAAACAACCTGTTGCTTCCTGTAGTTGGTCCATCTTTATGCTTCAGCTTTCACCCCCCGATCGGCGGGGAGGTGTCAGGCATGGTCTGCGGGGTGCTGGCTGAGCCCGCCTTGGAATAGAGATCAACTTGTTACCCCCGAGGATCCTTGAGGGCTTAGCGGACTCCCCCCCCCAAGGGGACCGGTCTTCTGAAGCTCTCATAAAACAAGGAGAGAACACGGGGGAGGGAATGGGGAGCCAGGGTTAAATGAGGTGGGGGCCACCATGGTCGAGGACACGATGGGGGACGGGGGGCGTGAGACCTGGTCATGTGGGTGGGGGTTGGGCAGGGGTGGAATTTTTATTTGCAATTTTTGCTACTAGCCAACCGGGCTAGTAGAAGACATGGGCGTAAATCATCAAAACTGGTCAATACAACCCCCTCCCCAATAATCATGTTTCCCCCTAAGTGGATGGAGACCTCAGCCCCAATGTTCAAACCAAAATTATGCCCTTGGTAGAAGACAGAGATAAATATTCACTAGCCCACAAAGTACAATATTATTTCCAAGCATAAAGACAAAAAAGAAAAAAAATTATGCAATAAATCTAGTTAGTTTTTCCAATTTCTTTTTGATCTAGCCTGCTAAAGTCTCTACTAATTTGTTGCCCTGAAACATGGAGAGTTTAATGCCGAATATCGATTCATCAGGTCCTTCAAGCCG
This sequence comes from Mormyrops boulengeri, assembly GCA_026781065.1. Taxonomy (NCBI): domain Eukaryota; kingdom Metazoa; phylum Chordata; class Actinopteri; order Osteoglossiformes; family Mormyridae; genus Mormyrops; species Mormyrops boulengeri. The sequence continues at coordinate 4,353,775 of JAODLD010000101.1, forward strand.
ATTGGCTGACTGAGACATCCGACACTGGGATTGGCCAAAAATACCCTGCATATGTCACCACCCCAGAGGATTTTTAGACAGGTAGCAATTAACATACCTGTGCCGAGAGATGAACATGCAGTGTGATGGGCTTTTTTTGTTGCCGTCTGACATGTAGTGTATCAGCCAGCGAGCTAGTGTTCAGGCTTTTGTACTCACCCTTTATCTAAATTACTCGCCTGAGTAAGTGAGCAGCCTCATTTCCAGCCCTGAGGTTGAGTAGGTGTGTAGCAGGTAGCGAGGGCTAAAAGAATGAATGAGAAATGCGAATGAAGAGGAACAGAAAACATGAGAATAACAGAGAAGTGAAAGACAACAGCAAGGAGTGTAGAGGACTGAAGGGTAGGAAAAAGACCCATAAAAATGACAGAATTGCTGATTTTCATCCGACTAGCCAGAGTGCAGTCTGAGAGATTTGGAGCAGCGTCCACAAGGCAGTGAGCTATGTATAGCTGAAATCCGAAATAAACCGGACAGGGAATTTAAGAATCAGGATACGGGGCTCTCGATACGGCTCGCCTTATACTTTTCAGATGGTAGAACCCATTTAGTCATCATACTGTATGTCGGGCACATCTGAGGGGCGTGACAATGATGAGCTAAGCATCAGGACACAATGGCTGCCGAAGAGGGAGCTCACTGCACGTGCCCAGTAGGGTTTGCAGGCGGGGCTGAAGGACTCGCATTACTACCCAAAAATTGTCCCGTTAACTGAGCTACACAGGTGGGGAGGGGGGCGCTCACTGATTATTGCACCCCCACCCCCAAAAGAGCTGACGCCAATATGCAACTAGATGTTGTTTAAGGACCAGCACAGCAGTGAGTGAAATCAGTACAAATGTGCATACATACATACATACATACATACATACATGTATTCAGCTGCATTAATCATGATGCTTTATTTGCCATTTGTATACAGTACACAGGAACTCTTTGGTTTTCACACACCCCATGCGTGTAAGACACATACAGAGGTGAGGGCAGAGTATGGGGTCTCAGCAGACGGTCGGCCATTAACCAGCCTGGGGGCAGTTTACTTCGAAGGAACAAATTAATGACAGGCCAAAGGAAACAGGGCTCAGATGGCAAATTGCGGCAAGATGGAGAGAGCGTACTTTCGGAACTTAACATCCAATGTTTATGCCATTAGTGGAACTCTTCACTGCCCACTGGACACTGGAATTACAACCCCTCCCCCTCCTGAAACACCCTCTGCATCTATAGGCTCCCTGCCAGCTGTTCCAAAATTAATGATTTGATGTCCTTTGTGTCTGGCCATGCCCACTCCTTGAGATTGGGCGCTCCAGGAAAGAAAGAGCTGACAATGGTGGCAGATGGAGTTGTCTGTTGGGGCTGTGCCAGGTGAGCCGGTTGCCGTAAGAGGGGGGGAGTTCCTTAGGATGTCCACCTCCATCACTGGCTCTTGGAGTGGTAGGCTTTCTCCCGGTAGATTGCCTCGGTGAATGGTCTGCAAACACAGGCAACACAGAGGCAGGTACCATAAACCATGAGCTCCTGTTAGCCCCGCTGTCACTGTGCCACCCCGTACCAGGCACGGGCGGAGACCAAACAGGTGGGAGGGTGGGGATGCAGACACATCATCGATCGTGTGCCCAACAGCGGTGCTATCTGGCTCACGGCCCGGTGGTCACGGGCCGGAACACTGCAGTATCTCATCTGCGAGGCAGCGCCAGTCAACGTGGGTATGTTTGTGTTCCGATGTTATCTCTCACCCGAAGAAAATCAGGAAATCCATTGCGGGAAGCGGAAAAGCCGGCGCATGGTCCCATGAATGTCGGAAACGTGTGCAGAGACATTACCGCAGCATCCTCAGGCCTAACTAGGCGATCACTGATACACGAGCCGTGTTTACATTTCAGCCCGTGGCATGCGATCCAATCACATCCCACTGTTCTTACACACTTCAGCTTCCTGTTACCACCATCAAGGAACATAAAAAGATTCGCTGCTAATGTATGTTTAAATGATAAAGGGAGAAAAACAACGACAAGAACAAGCACACAATTCCTTCACCACAGGAAGCAGCAGTCCCCCTAGGGGGCGCCAGAGGGGGGTGTGTTATTTACTATTCTTTGGCACAGTGCTCTGGTTGACGTGGCCTGGGGGGGGCAACGAGCCCACTATAAACCCTAACTCCCCCCTCACAGTTGAGTCATCTTCAGTTCTTCGTGCACAATGTGTGTGCTGAAGTAGGTCAGCAGGAAAGGGGATCGACACGTCGCGGGGCCAGATTACTGTGGCAACTGGCGGGTCACGGGGTCATAGTGGCTGAAGACCCTGCACGAGTACCTGCAAGAGGTGTGTAGACACTGCAGTTAAAGTATCTGACTATATGTATGTATATCTATCATGTGCTGGGGCACACAGACACATACTAATATAACAGATCTAATGAAGAGTAGGGCGGCGCTTGTCTTTAGAAGAGCCAGCCTATCCTGGAATACGGCCCTGATCTGTGCCTATGGAAATACTGGTCTGTTCTCCAAGAAGAACAACCTCCAGTGTGTTGGAAGATCTGCTCCATACCCCACACTCCTGTACATCCCGGTCCTGTGCTCTGAAACACGGAACGCCGTCCTGATCATCCAGCCGGTCGCTATGATGCGGCATTTGGCAGTTTTTGTGACTGAGGTCCCTGCGATCTCAGCATCGGACCTCTTCACGGCCACCAGGATCCTTGAAAGTTTCTTGAAACCCACTATATAAGATTGTGACTGGGAGGCCTCTCCTTACATCTGACACGCACCAGTAACCGGCTTTCAAAGGAATATGACTCACGTCTGCAGCTGCGTTTGTCATTGTGCTTTCAGTCTTTTGTCATGTGGTGTTTCCATTAATCTGTTCACAAACACACCTCTTTGTATATCTACACATCTCTATGTGTCAATGTAAAATTGTACAGGGTCACCTACTCTATCGCTATAGGTAAAGAATTATACCTGAAGTTTTTTCATTTAATTAAAAAAGGCAAAAAAAAGTATGTTGTGAAACATGACAGGTGTGGCCTAGGTTATTAACTGAGTGCCAGGTCACCCTTCGTCTGGCACCCCTGGAGGAGATTTCAGGAATAAGGGCTTTACTCACTCTTCCTGCCACAGGATTTCAACCGACAACCTTTTAATCACGGGCTTCTGAATCCTAACCTACAGAACCACACGCCTACAGAACCACACACATGGCATCATAGCAAATCTGAAAGTGGCTTTGCGGGGCAGCGGTGGGTCCGAGGAACAGCAGTAATGACGGCAATCTTAGGCATGTTATAGAGGAGAAAGGGACGCATCTAGCGGCAGTGTTCACCACTCAAACTATGCATTTACAGGGGGCTCTCAAGGGCCACAAACAGTCACTACGGGGAGGGCCCTGATGTGACTTTTTGAGTGGGGTGCAAGAAACAATGAACCCGTCCCTGGACAGACAATGTGATAGACGGCAAGCGGGAAGTGAAGGATCGGGGTCAGCAACCAGGATCAGGGTCAAACCAGCGCACTCCTACATTCGTCCAGACACAGTCCACTCTGCACTGACAGTCAAAGGTGGAAAGGAGAGGGAAGGAGGTGAGCCAAGAAACAAAGAGTTACCCTTCGAACAAGAGTGCCACCTTGTAGCAGACTCCCACAACCACGGTCAGGATGAGGCCTACAGGACTGGCATGGCTGTAGGGGGAAGAAGGAAGTCACATTGTTAGGGTCACATGGTCAGGGTCACATGCTATTCTATCAGCAGAAGACAGGTAACTGGATGGAGCTGGTTAAAATTAATCAGCGTTACACGGAGCCGCATGTATGTCAGATGTGTCACATAAGAGCAGCTTTTCCGGTGAATGAATAGAACTACTGGTCCAGATCCCATTGAGAGAAGGAAAAAGCAAGCCTCACATTTACCCAGAAAGGTCACCAAGTAAACTTTCTTCCGCGTTCCTGTTTCATAACTGCTCTTGACCTGATTCTGGTGCTGAGGATGTGCAATTAAAGGCCACCGACTGCTTCTGACTCACTTTAGATCATTATAATTCTTTTTATATAAAAGGGGGATATGTGACAAATGAGATGGGCTGATTAAAAATCCCCAGACTTATGGTAACAAATAATAGAAATTTATTTACTTATTTCACACATACTCATCTGACACAACCTTGGTTAGTTATGGAGGCTGATTCATTTGTTTGAATTTCATTTCTAGCTGCTCCTCCTGATCAGGGTCCCAGGGGGCCTGGAACCCATCCCAGGCGGCACAGTGCCCAGAACCCATCCCAGACGGCACGGTGCCCGGAACCCATCCCAGGCGGCACGGGGCCCGGAACCCATCCCAGGCGGCACGGGGCCCAGAACCTATCCCAGGCTGCAGGAGGCCCGGAATCCATCCTAGGCGGCATGGGGCCCGGAACCCATCCCAGGGTGCACAGGGCCCGCAACCCATCCAAGGTGGCAGGGGTCCTGGGTACACGCTGTTCAGGGTACCAGTCTATCGCAGGGCGACTTAGAGATATAGATTAGCCTAACTGTGTGCATTTGCATGGCAGCAGCAAAGTGGAGGACACTGGGAGAACATGCGAACTGCACACTCACATAGCAGAGGCACGGAGAACGTGCAAACTGCACACTCTCGGAGCAGAGGCACGGAGAACATGCAAACTGCACACTCACGAGGTTGGAGGCACAAACTGCTACTCACTGAGCCACCGTGAACTTAAATTATTAGGTTCTTATTTATTAATCACTGAGTAGGAGATGGAAATGGGTCACCTACAGAAGCAGGCACTTACACGTCTAAACAAACAGGGCGGGTCCGCTGCATTCCCACAGTGATATGTTAGGTACCATACAGCTCTGGCCACAGCGCAAACTGGCACTCGTTACTCTCCAGTGGTCCCAGTGCTTCTGCATTAGACGCACAGCCTAGTTGTAATGTATGGTCTGTCCTGCTTGTGCATCGCTCTGGATCAATGTGTCTGCTAAATAAATAAAGGTAAATATCACATTTACACACGCCAGTGTGGACCAATCATAGTCTGCCCACATGGCCACACCCACCCTTGGCTGGCGGGTGGGGGGGGGGGGGGGGCGGGGGGGGGGGGGGGCGGGGGGGGGGGGGGGGGGGGGG
>JAODLD010000101.1:4364096-4392166 GCA_026781065.1 Mormyrops boulengeri
CCCAACTGTGGCTCGGGGCCGCCCCGGGTCGGACCACGCTGCTACGCTATTGCTGACCCCCGCCCGCCCTAACACGATGGGGGTTTAAGGGTCCCACTGGGTTTGACCTGGTGCCCCCCCCCCCCCCCACCAAATAAGCAGGGTTCTCATGCCATCCACAGCTTAGACCATCGCTTCCTGCCTGCATCTCTGCATGCCCCCCTGGTAACGATTACGCAGCAGGAAGGGGCGTGCTGAGAGTATTACGACAGCTAATAAAAATACACTGATGGGGGTATGTACTGTCATCAAGCAAATGGAAGCATTCACCCTCCAGTAACGGTGGCCATTTAGGGAAGTGGGTCAATGTCATTGACGGGGGGGCCACAAGGAGAAATTAATGTATAGAAAGGCTGATGCAGGAGACAGTAAATCAGGGGGTCGCTGTAGTTAGTGCTGAAACGCTGTCGCTCGTTCAAACGGCCGACAGACGGCCTTCCAGCAGACGGCTGAGGAAACTCGGTTAATGTGATACGGCCCATTTGCGGAGGTCAGACTGCTGCACAGAGGTGAGATGGACCATGCAGCCGAGGCGGAGCACAAATGGGTGCCGCGGCGGTTTCCAGGAGGCGGGAGGGATGGGGAGGGGGAAGAAAGAGAAAATAAAACAGGTGGTTCAAGAGCATTAGAAAGAATCGTCTGAGAGTGAGCGAGAAGTCGTTTCCAGTAATCGGCCTTTCACATGGTCTGAGGTGCTTTGGAACCTACAGCAATGTTCCCTCATCTAGCACCGTTTTGGGGTTACAGCTTACAGGGATAAGAAGGTTGCTGGTTCAAATCCTGGCAGACCTGTTACTACCATTGGGCCCCTGAGCGAGGCCCCAAACCTCCAGTTCCAGGGCTGCTGCACGCTGACTGACCCTGCAGTGTGACTCCCAAACGTACCGTCATCTGTATATGTGTCTGTGTGTCATGGAGAGCAATGTCGGGTAGGAGAAAAGACCATTTCCCATGGGGGTCAGTAAAATATCACTATTCAACTATTATGATGTCAGTCTGGGGAGGAACTTAAAATGCTGACCGCCGGGTGAGAAGCAGCTCTGCGATGACAGCATGCTGGGAAAGGATTCATGCACGAGGTAATCTAGGCATCAGGGTGATAAGCAGAGGACGGGGTGGCGGTGTTTGACGTCTGCCCTGCGTTTGCCATAGCCTGACGCCCCAAACTGAAAACATTACCCGTAGGTTATGATACGAATTTTGACGTCATGCAGACAGCCGATACGGTAACGGACAGCTTAACCGCTTGAGCTTTCTTAGGCACTGACTCCCTGCTCCAGAGCCCTAACCACTGCCGACAGGCCGCGGCTGCTCTGCCGCTGAAAAACCTGCTTTTGCAGAAGCATGACTATCCACACACACCTTGCTTTTATAAAAGCTGGCTGACTTTCCCTGCATCCCATAATGTTAGCGAGTCCGGCTGCGTTGGGCAGCATGTTGACTTTGGACCCCCAGAAGTTTTTCTTTCTCCCTACTTGGGAGTTTTTGGTTCCTCTCCTCTGTTATCTCCTTCCTTCCTTCCTTCCTTTCTTTTCCAATCACCACTTAGTATACATGATGTTACAATTGACTGTGGCAAGGCGCTATATAAAATTAAACTGAAATCCGGGAAGAGCTTCAGTCGGCTTCGGTAAACAGTACGTGTACATCACTGATAAACATGGAACATGCATTAGTGTAAATGTACCACTGGAAGGGAAACAAAGCTCTAGCTGAAGGTGTCAGCTCAAGAAAATAAAAATGCAGAGAATGACAGCTCAGCATCTCAGACGGTGAATCTTTGACATCCAAGGATCTGGCTATTTGTCCCCTTTTGTAATTCAGAAACAAACTGAAGTGCCTTTGGTTTGCTTCACAACACCATATTTCACCACAGCTGCTCTCGAAACTTTTCAACTATAAAGTCCTTCCACCTGTTAATTAATTTGAAAAGCCCCACATGTGCTGATTAGTGCACCGCTTTCTGCAGAGCCGCATTCGATCAGGCCGTCCTCGAGCCCCGCTGTGCCGGCTGTTTGTTTTTCAGAGTCACGGCTGTACCGACTGCAGCTCTTTTTAATTGATAAATGCGGTTTCTATAGAAACCAAATAGCAATTAGGCTGTGATGTCACACATGCCATCAAAATATGAGAGCGGGGAAAAGGGGGGGGGGGGCACATTTTATAGTCAACTATACAGAGACAAATGTCCAAGATGATCTTACTTAGATGTTGCTGCGTAAGCATGAACCAGTCTGGGTTGCCATGGTGACAGAGCCAGCAACTAAGCAATGATACTAAATACATGGAGGCGGGGGGCTGAGGGTGTGGGGTTACATTTACCTGCTATTTGGATGATAAACTCCCATGCTGGTACAATGAGAAAGGTGTCAGCTCGAGGGACTGCAGGAGAAGAACGTGTTCCAGAATGTTCCATGGAACTGCAGGAGAAGAATGGTTTCCACAGTGTTCCATGGAACTGGACCCCACTTGCTGTGATGGGAGTCCAGGGGAATAAGGGGCAAAGACAAGGCATTTAGCCATTAGCCTTTAGCATTTAGCCTTGATGAAGTCCCCCAGATCAAGACTAAAACTGAAAAGATTCATCCCTAAAATTGGCTGAATTTTGGATAAACGAGTCATAATTATAACCAAGAAAAAGGGTCAAAATGCAGCCGTGGCCTGAAAGCCGATTAGGCGTGACAAGCGTCTCGTTAAACTCATGGTTGCTTGCAGACGGCCCAGTCATCCCGTATGACACGGGTGACCGGGGCGGGGGAGAGCTGGACGGGGGGCGGGGGCGAGCCATGTCGCTTGTAAGAAAACGAAAAACTATATATTAAAAAAAGAACTATTTCCCACAATACACTGTGATTTCGGGGCCCACTGAAGCTGTGAAGGTCTGTGAGGTAATAGTCAGAATTCAGCTAACGAGCTAATTATGCCGATTCTGTCACCAGACATGGGGTACCTAGAAAGTGAAAGACAAAATACACAGAGACTATCTCACGCTCATTTATGGTCTATCACCTGAAGCCCTCGTACCAAAGCTCTCGCACCAAAGCGGGCTCCATCACAGCTTTATGCCCATGATGTATTACCTGCCATCTTGCAGGACCAGCCAAATCAATGTAAATATAACAACATGCCAGTAGGCTGGGAACCACACAGAACTGGTCCACGTGGCCTCCCTTCGGTTTCTGACACGGTGATTTCATAAGTCAGCTAAGTCGGAACCCCCTAAGATGATGGAACCGCCCGCGGCCGTCTATGTAGCCTATAGTGCTGGCAGCCCGTGAGTCTGATCCCAGGGCCAGACCCTCTGAACTTTCCAGATTCCATCCCTTGATGGTTCTCCTGCAGTGGGCTGCTGGTGACCTGCACAGCTGCGATGAGGGTGCAAACCGGCCCAACAGGTGCGTACATAACTCAGGCAGACCATCGGTTTAGGAGAAATAGGGATAATTATGGTAAAAAGATATATTCACTGCGATTAACATAGCAGAGTGAGATCAAATTGAACTTCTTTCCACTTAGAAACCAAACAACCACAGTAAGAGCACTGTGGCCTCATGTTGATGAGGTTGTGGGTTTGAATCCCACTCTCCCTGTGCTTCTTCTGACATACAGTTAGGGAAATTGATGCTTCTAAATTGCCCAGGGGCTGAGTGTGCCCTCTGTGCTGGCCTGCTATGCAACCTTGCAGTGGGAAAAGCAGTCATGGAAGATGGGTGATAACAATCAATGACTATGATCTGCAAGCAGACCAGCGCACTATAAGCATAAGTCTGTCAGTAAAAATGCCAGGATGTTACACGTGTGAAACAGGCCCGGTGGGTTCGGATTGGGCATACGCGTAGTTTAGAAAGAGCAACACGGGACCCAAACCCCCAGAACCACATGCTCCTCCCCTCACCTTATGTTCCTCTTAGCGGGGTCACCGGACCCTTGCCAGGGGGCATTACTGAGCAGGCAGGGGGGGGCAGATGGAGGGTCTGGTTCTGATCCAGGGCTGCAAAAGCAGGAATGCTGGAGAGGGAGAGGGATGAGGAGCCCCCTGGGGAGGGGCTTAAACTCTGCGGCAATGGCCGTCCGTTTTGCTTAGCAACTGCACATGGCAGTCACTGGCTGCTCAGTCACCATCGCCATGGAGATGGGGCACCGAGCGCAAAGTTGTCCCCCCCCCCCCCGGCGAGAAGTAACTGGAGACTCTTGAGAGGGGCTGTCATTAGCCGTATTTTCAGCCCGAGCGGGACCGCTTTGCAGTGACTCACACGGCTTTTCGGTGGAAATACAGACTCTTCAGCTTTTCTCACTTATGTACCAGACGGAAAAAAAAAATCAAACTAAATCCAGAGCTGACAAACAGACCCAGATAGAAAACAAACACCTGCTTCCTGAGAAGACCCGACACAACCTACAACTAAATAATCTACCATAAAACACTATTTATTTTATATTGAAAAATGTTGTTTTGACTGCTTGTACTGTTTTTCTCAAAGTCTCTGAATAAGCATCTAAATATTTGTCATTTGTCTGCAAAAAGTTAATGCATTTCTATGAATTTGTTTGATGTGTTTTTTTCATGTTTGTTTGACCAGCACTCCGGTGACACTAATCATGACACTGAAAGATAACCAATTAAAAAGCTGATCTCCTGCCCTCTCGGGGTCATGTGACTATCAAGGTCCTCACAAACGATTGGTCGAAAACAGCAACGCTCATTATTGCATGTTGTGTATCTTCCCCGATGGACTCTGCCTCCCTGATCTCCACCCCACCCACCAGGATTAAAAACTCTGCGTGCGTTCAAACACGCAAACACGCACATGGCCCTCCTCCCGCGACGCGGCTACCTCTGCCCATACTCACATCAGCGCCAGACCCAGATAGCTGGCAGTGCAGCCCCAGTACATGGGGTTGTCCATCACGTTGAAGGGGAAGCCCGTGATCCTGTGCTCCATCAGGATGCCGAAGTAGTCGCCTGGAAGACAGAAGCGGCAGGGAAGAGCAGGTGGTCAGAGTTAGGGAGCATTCAACTGGACGGAGGTCGGCGTGACAGCGGCTCTATAACAGAGGCCTCAGTGGCTCGGAGACGCGCACCGGCTACATTCTTAAATGTTCGAGAAGCCGGGGTGAGTGTACCGAACATGGACACTCACGCACAGTACCTCCACCCACGAGCAGACGGCACATTCATTAAAGATACAGAATATTTCATATTTTATGTCATTTCAATGGCCTCTGTTCTGGCTCTTTGCCACGTTCAGCGCTCATGATATGATAATGCAAAGTCGTACAACTGACTGATTATTCAGAATCTGACCATCTGCAATACACATTATAACAGATACCTGCCTTCAGCTAGGCTCTGTTTCTCATAATCTGATTAGCCAGCATTCAGCCTGAGTGACATCTCTGACAGCCAATGGCAGGACCCTCACATGTGGGCCAGGGGCAGGATTTCCCCCCTTAACTACAGCGACAAATGAAACCAAAGCAAGTCTGCACCACCTGCTCCAATAGCAACTTTTTATTCAGCTCTCACAGTGCCTGTCATTGTCAACGAGCAGCCCCCCCAGCCCAGAGACAGCCGGTTATTTCAAATTCATCCCCACTGGCCCATTTTCCATGAGAACAAAGCAGGTATCACACCTGTGGAAGATGGGGGATTGTCAGTTAAGTGCAGTGGGGAGAGCGGGAGGAGGGGGGGGGTAATCTCTGCCATTATATAACCAGGGCCCCGTCATCAAAGTGGAAAAACATTTCCATATATCCAAAGTAAACACGACACACCTGCGTGGGAAGGTGGGGGGGTCATTGATAACCTGCCTTCCGAAGAAGACAGCTGGAAATCAGTCTTTCACAAAAAGCGAGCATCTAAAAAAAAAAAGTTATTTCATTTAATGAGCCGCCTGTCAGAAACAGGGACCCCGATGAGGCCATAGGGAGGGATTACTTACTATGTTATTGTGTAATTGTGTGTCTGTGTGTCTCTGTCTCTATCTGTTTGTGTGTGCGTGTGTGTGCAGCGCACCTGCTTATAATAATAATATTCTTTCTTTCAGTGACTTTTCCAGATTATTATATCCTGTCAGTCCATCCATCCATCCATACACTAATCTCTTTTTCCTAGTTAGGGTTACAAGAAGGTCTGGTAATCATGGGCCCGCTCTGGATGGGATGCCAATCAATCGCAGGGCGGGCACACACACACACACACACAGACACACACACACACACACACACACGCCACTGGCCAATCTGGAGTGCCCAGTTACGGCAGGTGTGACCCACATTGGTTGTTTCTCCTGCACCAGTGCCACTGGGGCCAAAGGCAGCTTGAATCCCTTCCAAGTTGCAGGGATGCTGAGGCAGAAGTGACTCATAACCTTACGCAGTCAGGGCGGCTCTGGACGTCACGCGGAGCCCCCAAGCGCCCTCCGCAGCGCCCGCCTGCACTACCTGTCAGCAACTGACGGCACATTAATGTTCAACTGACCGTAGCCAGGGAACGGGCTTCAGATGTTAGATTTACAGAAACAAGCTCATTCTAAGCTAAACTTTCAGTTAAATGTCCGTGCCTACCCCACCCTGTCCAGGATGCCATGAACCACTGCTGTATGACAGTGAGGATGGAATGTACCATTGTGAGAACAACTTGAATAAAAGGAGGGGTTCACTCCATTAACCTAACTGTGGGGGCAGCGACTGGCATCCTGGTAATGGCCAATTATGTGAGGACAGCTAGTCAGTGTGTGAGGGGGGTGGACTAATTTAGGGCAGCGATGGCTTGAAAACCAGAGGTCACAGCAGCATCAAGGCAGAGGGACACATCAGTCATCTTCAACAGAGACCCCATACCAACACAGCACACATCAGACTCACAGCCTACCTTCAAACACATCTCCGCAATACAACCAAAAATACATCTAAAAAAGAAAAAGATTTTACATACGTATTTCACCCAAATGTAACGACACTAAAGTCTCACTGAAATCATTATCGTGGATTCCTGCATGGACATTTTAGAGCTGAAATACAGAGTCGCTTGAAACCGCAACATTCTGGCGACGTTTCCTCTCCCCACTTGATAAACATCTGCATTTCTGAATCATTCTGGCAGTAGCGTTTTCATAAATTAAAAATTCTCTGCTTGGTGAGCTTGTCCCTTCTCCTACCAACTGGAAAATTCAATCTCTGCAATCTCGTTTCCACAAAGTTCAACAAATTGTGGGAAAATGACCGCTAAGCCACATCAGTACTGCACTCATTAACTTTGCTCCCAGAAATCGGAAGGAGTTAGTGGAAATGTTGGGGTCTGCTTCCCTCTGTGGACAGGTAAAAACTGGGACTGTTTGGGAATGTCCTAAGTCCAACAGCCTTGGAACGTGATGGACAAAACAGCAGCACACCTCATGACCTCTGACACGGGGTCTGGCTAGATGACATCTGGCCTAGGACAGATCCCTTTTGGCCAGATATCTTGCTTGTGCTGCCTGAGCTCTCGGACCTGTAGAGTGTTCAGCTGCCTGGCTATAAGTCACATACTCCCCTGATCTCATTCTGGTTGGCTCCCTGTCGTGGCTGCAAAAGAGCTGAAGACCATGTCACATCCTGCCAAACAAGATCCTAGAGAACAGACCCATCATTGTAATGTCGTGAAGATGGACACCAAAATTACACTTCAACAAAAGTGCTTGACAGACACACACTTGCCACATATACAGTAACAGTCAAAAGTCTGGACACGCCAAGCTGCCAGCAAAGGAGAGTGATTGCATCACATGATAAAACATAGCAAAAATGGTTTTAAAAGAGTCTGACCAGAGAGTGAAGGCAAAGCAGCCAACGAGAGCTCAGCAGGTCTGTAGGACCTCCTTAGGACAGCAGGACAAACATCCCAGGAGGCACCTCATGAAAATGGCTTAGAGGAGACAGTAGGGTCAGTCAGTCCCAATTGGGGTTAAGGGCCTGGCTCAAGGGCCCAATGGTGGGATCATTCTGATGACCTTGGGACTTGAACCAGCAACCAGCAACCAACTTACAGAGCTGTTCCCCCAACAAATATATATTTTTTGTTTAATACTTTTTTGGTCAGTGCATAATTCCATATATGTTATAATTTATAGTTTTGATGTCTTTATAATTATTCTAAAACGTGGAGAATAGTACAAATAAACCTTTCTATGGGTTGGTGTGTCCAAACTTTTGACTGGTACCATACATCACAGAGACTATGGACCATGCATGCATGTGTCTCTGAGCGAATTGGGTCGTCCGAGAGCGGCTCCCTGAACTGGCCCATTCAGCACATCTTATTCTCAGTAGTGGTGCAGAAATCAACGCTGTTTGGTTCCTGCAGACTAAACGGGCATGTAGCTCGTCACCAAGCCATTCACAGGGTGTCTGCTTGCATATGGCGTGTTCACACGTTCATTTGTAAATTGAGAAAATAAATCATGGTTATAAAAAAACATGAGCGGTTAATTAGCACAGCGAGGGGTGCATGTGAAAGACTGCGGACGGAGAACAGGGCCAGAACAGGCGGTCACGCCATTCCGGGATTCTTGGCCTGGAAAGAACACTCGCTGAAAAAAATGGAGCTTCCAGGTGAGAATCCCCACACAGAACTACAACAGAACTAGAAATTCTTACCGAGGAAGGTCCCAGTGAAGCCCAGGGTGTAAAAGCTGCTCAGGACGAAGATAGAGCCCAGAACCATCAGGACCAACCCAGTGTAGAAGACCACCGGTGAGTCCAGCAACTCCCACTTGGGTTGGACCTTCATGGCCTCTGTAATGCTGCAGGAGGCGGAAACGGGAGCAGCGTCACATCACCAGCAAACTTACCATGCTACAGAGAAGCTACAGAGAACAGCCTGCTGACAAGGGGTGACGCAAAGCTTGCAGAAGGTCACAACAGCAACACTCGGACGGCAACAACCAGGAGGCCCACAGGAGCTGGCTGCCCGCGGGACACTGTAATGTTTGGGTTCACGCCGTGCTTCCTGAGAAGCAAAAACAAAATGGGAACTAAGTCGGCGCACTGTGTCCGGGGCCCATGACTACCGCCAAGAAGCTGCGGGGGGAGCGAACGTTCTGCATGAAGGTCGAGGCGAGGTCTCGCCTGAGCAGTCAGGAGGACACAGTGAGGGGACATGACGTAAGGGGGGACAGGAACACGCAGAGGTGAGTCATTAGTACCAGCGAAAGACTGCAGCATGTGTGGCGAAAGAGAGACACACCTTACCAAGTAAGTGTTACTGCAGTATGTGTGGAGTAAGGGAGACACACCTTACCATGTAAGAGTGACTGTAGTATGTATGGAGTAAGGGAGACACGCCTTACCATGTAAGAGTTTGACTCACCCCCACCTGCATCGACCCACCCCCACCGTGGCTCTCCGACTATACGTACAGCTCTATGTGAGCGCAAGCCACATGTAAACACAACAGTAGTCTTCTAACCTACTTTTCCCATATTAGCACTTACGATATAGATTTTTTTATTTGTCACAGGTGTTCAAACCTCAAGCTGTGACGCCCTCCCACCACCACAAAAACAGCCTGCCCCCCAATTATCCCTGCTTTGTAGCTCTTGCGCTTTTGACCACTGCTCAGTTCACCTGGGCCACATCTGGAATGGCGACGCAGGTGGTAATGATGGGGATTAAACGGGGATAAATCTGTTCACAGCATAGCAGCCCCCGACCCTCGAACCCTACTGCATCACAAAGTGCCCCCCCCATCGTGCCTCGTACCTGCTAGTCGCCCCTGAGACGGTGCCCACTTTAATAGTCTGAACCAATTCTTGAACAAGCCAAGGGGTCACTGGTACTTGCTCACTGAGCCAGCTGCATAGGATTCTGGGTAACTGGGTCAGTGTGTAGCTACATGCTGACAGGTGGCCTTTGAGGTAAGCTGGCCACTAGGTAGTTGTGGTCTTGCTAGTTCAGGGGCAGGGGTTACATCTATTTATATTCGACTACTATCACTAAACAGATCTAGATCTGCATCTGCATGACATAATGTTAGATGACCATCTGGACCTGCTGGTGGATGCTAGCCTCTCAGAACATAGGCTGACTTCTCTCTTGCTCCCGGGCCTTGGTGCTGTTTTCACCTTTCATGCCCTCCCCCACCCTTTTTTTATTCCTTATTCTGAACACCCATTGCCTATCTCCATGGCAAGTTGATGCAACGGTCTGTCTGACCATGGACTTAAAAAAAACATGCCCTGTCCTTCTCCTTCTCCCTCCTGCTCTCGCTTTCTTTCACTCCATGCATCCCTCACATAGACGAGTGGAGCACTGACGTGGACCCGGCTGTGTAAAGCTCTCTCAAACTGTGAGTTTTTATTGATGGCTGGTGCCTTCTGCGTCAACCTGAAGGCCTTTAAACATCCACGTGGGCCGTAAGATCCGTCCCACCTCCTAGGCATCCAGGAGAAAGTCATGTTTAATGCTCTCCACAATTTAAGTTTATAAGCCCCCAATGTTTCACGGGAATGGGAGCCCCGGAGCATCTAGAAATGTTGGACGGGGCATGACGTAGACCGAAGGGCATGCTTTAGAATCCAGACCAGCCAAATCCAGGAGGAAGATTTAAGAATGAAAGATACTTCTTTTGCCTGAATGGGTTTCTGGAGTTTCGGTGAATCCCAAATGAGCTGTGATCTGGATCACACTGTTTTCAGCTGTCAAACATTGGTAAAAAAGAGAGACAGTTTTTAAATTTATCAATAACTGCTTTCAGTCTCCAGCCATTTAGGGATATAAAAAGCTGGTGGAGATTATTGCCTTTTCGATGTGCAAATTGCAGCAAATGAGAGATCGATGAATGATTCAGAAGTTCACAGAAACCACAGCAACCAAAAAAGGACTATCTGATTGGTCACTGTAAGTTACTGGAAGTTGAAACAGAAAAAGTGTATGTGTGTGGGGGAGGGGGGAATTGTTTATATATTACACTGTGGAGACCAAATGTTCCCACAATGTCATAAAAATCTGTTATTTTGATGGTGTGAGGGCCATTTTTGGTCCCCACAAGGGGAAACCCAATCTTATAAAAAAAAAATCTGAGACTGTAATAAAAAACTAAAAATGCCAAAAGTCTCATATGTTGTTTGGTTACTTATGGTTAAGGTTAGGACTGGGTAGGGGTTAAGGACGTCATGTTGGGATTAGGGATATGCCAACAGAAATGCTGAATGGTCTCCAACAGGATATGGATAGAAGCCTGTGTGTGTGTTTGTGTGTGTTGGGTGGCTGCAAGATTAAGGTCTGACAGCACTGAACTGGGAATCACTCATACATGTTCTAAACACGCCAGTTCAACTGAAAAAATATCTTCCTGCAAAAACGAACTACACAAAATGCCAAAAGTTAAAATAAATAAGAAAACAAGATGAAAACATAAAACTAAAATTGCCCATCTTCATTTTTCTTCTTCCTTGCTTACACAAAAGTGCCGAGTTAAACACTTAACTGAAGTGCAGTTGGGGGCTTTGTTCTGCACTTATAGAAGTCCATCGGCACACTGGGGGGCAGGGTTATGCAAATGAGGCACATACCAGAAGATAGCAGACTCGAATCCCAGGGGGCATTGCAGCCCTGCGCCAGGAAGATCAGCGGAACCGCAACAGTAATTATCGACTTGCGTAAAACGGACGTAAGCGAAGGAAAAACAGGCCGGCCCAGAGGTCTCTTAGGTAACACTGCCAGCTGAAGGCACAGCACATGCGAGCCGCGGAGCTCAGAGCGGCCTGGTCCTGCTGCTGGGTATCGGGTTAGCGATGGTCAGTGGAAATGATCTGCAGCTGGGTTCCTACACTTCTGAAGCTGAGCCTCGCGGCTCACGACCTGGGGCTGAAGAATCTGCAGCAGTCAGGCAGCAAGCTGATGTCGTGGATGTTCACCGCAGCTACTACGCCCCCTAGCTGTGCAGTATCAGAACTCCAACCTTCTACCTCCAGACTCAGCACTAGACAAGGACAGGTACCAGAGGGACAAGATCAAAAAAAGAACACAAGACACACACACAACTAGAAACCTTGAGGCAGCTCTCGGTATAAATGTAAACATAGCGGTTTTAGATGCAGAAGTGACGGCTTCGGTCTAGTTAGGCAAAAGGCCGGTTCACGATTTATTTATGTGCTAGACTTGCACGTTACTACTATTAACACAGCTATTTTCGTGCATAGCGACGTTGCCACTGCCTCTGGCTTCGGCTTAATTCAGGCGCGTTCTCGAAGGTGAGGAGAACATGTTTAAATTTATTCACTGTTAGCTCCGTGACGTTTTTTGCCAAGTTGTTGCTTGAAGTCACAAACCCGGTTGTGGTATTTCTGAAAATCTCAAAAGACATGTAGAAAGTAAAAAGGATACCCAAAAAAACATCCCAAGGTCGGCCAGGTCAGTGTTTCTCCACCTGGTCCTCAAGGATCCCCAGCGAGCAAAAACATGGACTGCCTGGTAGTCCCCAAGAACCGGTTTGAGAAACACTGTGTTAAGTCATTCAGGAGACCTACACTAGTCTTAGCACACTGTGTTAGGTCATTCAGGAGGCCTATACTAGTCTTAGCACACTGTGTTAGGTCATTCAGGAGGCCTATTCCAGTGTTAGCACACCGTGTTAGGTCATTCAGGAGGCCTATACTAGTGTTAGCACACTGTGTTAGGTCATTCAGGAGGCCTATACTAGTCTTAGCACACTGTGTTAGGTCATTCAGGAGGCCTATTCCAGTGTTAGCACACCGTGTTAGGTCATTCAGGAGGCCTATACTAGTGTTAGCACACTGTGTTAGGTCATTCAGGAGGCCTACACTAGTCTTAGCACACTGTGTTAGGTCATTCAGGAGGCCTATTCCAGTCTTAGCACACCGTGATAGGTCATTCAGGAGGCCTATACCAGTCTTAGCACACTGTGTTAGGTCATTCAGGAGACCTATACCAGTCTTAGCACACTGTGTTAGGTCATTCAGGAGACCTATACCAGTCTTAGCACACCGTGATAGGTCATTCAGGAGGCCTATACCAGTCTTAGCACACAGATTACATGATCACTCAGCATCCATCCAATGCCTGCAGTCTAGATGCTAACACTTCAGAGGTCCCCAGGATGCAGTAAATCAAGCCTTGGTGAGATTTTATTGACCCCATCGCGCAGCTGACCTGTAAACTCCTAATTAGGAGTTGGGCTAATCATGCCCTCTCGTCTAGCGCAGCTCAAAACATCATAGTCAACGAAGGGTCACGAAGGGTCAAGTTCACTCTATGCTACTCATTACCTGACAACTTCTTTGTATCCAGAATCTGAACAACATGCAGAACAGAAAAGTGACCAATTTTTGGGAAAATTCACCCATGAAACCCGACTGATGTGAATGTCAGAAAATGCCACGTTCGTTCCCAACGTGGCTTCAACCATCGGATGTGTTCATTGCATTAACACACAGCGTCACAGCTTCCGTTTCTGCTCTCCCATGAACCCTTGGTGCTATTAAAAAAAGTAAAGAGCAGAGCAGATGGCAGAGAGACTCTCAATCGGAAACGAGTAAAACTGTCATCTGCCCGGTGAGAGCCATGCACCAGGAAACCCCACACGCTTGTCAGACAATTAAAAAATACAGACATTACTTGGTGCAAGTTTCCTGCCCCATTAAACTGACAAACATACTTAATCACCCCCCTTTTATTGGGTCGATCTGCTTCACATTTCAGTGGATCCCTGCTGCCACTCTCAACATTCTGAGAACATCTTCTCAAATAGTGTTTAACACATTATCATAATCTTTGAAGGCTTCAGGAAGAATACATAATATCTAAAACACAGAAATGTGTGTGCTAATATGCTAATACTAAGTATTTTACCCAACGACCCTACTTGAGAAAAGAGGTTGGAAGGTGGGGGAATGGAGGTAAAAATGTATTACATAAATTATTACAGAGTATATAAGGAAATCCCAGCCCAGTGGAAATCAATGCCCCAAAATGCGGGTCAGAACTGTGGGCGTGGTTTTTCTTTTTAACCAACCGCATTTCAGCTCTCATCCTATAGCCAATGACTTTTAACGATATAGCTGGCCCTTGGACACAATGTGGAAACACAAATTGTGCTTGGGGCGACGGGGCACGAACCCAAACAGGGGTATCGAGAATGGGGGGGCGTGTCCAGAGACCGCTAGCGTCGACGGTACACATGTCGATAAAAAGCCTCCATTAAGAGACTTGAAATGCAACATGTCGGTCTGGCTGATGTTTATGACTTATGCTGTCACAAAAAAAGAAAAACATGGGGGCAAATCCCTCCCACAGCCACCAAGCTGCAAATAAAAGGATTCAGCTTTCGGGGCTCACAGCACAAACGAGCGGCTCTGGCGTAGAAGCAGTGTTAATGCCATGGCAACGGGAGAGGCCAAACGGA
This sequence comes from Mormyrops boulengeri, assembly GCA_026781065.1. Classification (NCBI taxonomy): domain Eukaryota; kingdom Metazoa; phylum Chordata; class Actinopteri; order Osteoglossiformes; family Mormyridae; genus Mormyrops; species Mormyrops boulengeri. Next base: position 4,378,540 of record JAODLD010000101.1, read on the forward strand.
TCCCATCGCATGAGGGAGGGGAGGCAAACAGCGGTGACGTGCCAGCAGGGTGAGTGTGAAATAAGAACCCATGGCCACAAATCAATGAAAGCGACTCCAAACGGTGCCGGCGGCGTCACCACTGAGGTGCAGATGGAGCTCAGCAAATGCTCGCTGACCCCAATTACGGACGGCACCGCACCCCAGCTGAGGTCCGGCTCAGCCGCACGTGGCAGCACGCATGCCAGGGGGACTGCGAGTCCGCTCTAGGCTTGCCCCCGACCTCAGCAGATTGAATCGTCTCTCTACCCAATCTGGGGTGCCTGACTGTAAGGTGAACATTTCCATTAAAAAATAATTTTCTAAAAGCTTGCATGACAACTGAATGAAGGATGAGGGAGACTCCAAAATGACAGAATAAAGCCGCATTTAGTCACAGTTTCAGTGACCATTGCTAGAATTTCAGCTAAGACACCAACATGAGGTGTTTCTATGGCCAATGAAGGGCTGGGATTGGGGTGGAGGATCATGGGTAGAACAGACAAAGCTGGTCCAGACTTACCGCTGTCCCTATGGCAATGCACCCTTACTTTACTCCACCCAGGTGGAGGTTCAGCATCTTGACAAATATTATGTGATTTATCCAGAGATTACAGCCCCCCACCCCAAACCCCGATGCTCGGGGACTGGCCTCTTTCTGTGAGACATCTGCCTCGTGTAACAGGAAGGGTGCCGGCTCACCTGTGGCTGCGAAACACGTTGAGCAGGATGATGAGGGAGGCCAGGAAGTATAATGCCACATAGGGACCTCCGAAAAGTCTGGACAGCCCCCGGGTCCAATATTCCCAGCGGGCCACCTGCGGGAGATAGCAGCCAGGGTCAGAATGGGGCCAGGGCCTGGAGACCATAGCATAGTTAGTCCCAACACTGCCTGAAGATCCCTCCACCACACAAGAAGGGTCACTCCAGATGCTTCTAATGTGTGGCTCCCCAGCGGGTGAATGAGCTGCTGAACCACATCCGGCCATCAGACTCCCTCTCCATCTTCAAGAAACGCCTCAAGACTCATCTATTCCAAGAACACCTCTACTAGCCCAATAATGCTCCATGCTTCGCGAATGCTCTTAATGGTGCACTTTCTAGTGATCTGAATAATCATCTCATTAGGCTCTTGCTGTGTTTGTAAGTTGTGTAGCTGTGTAGCTCCTGCTTCCATACTGCTTACACCTGTACCTCGGCGTTCACTGGAAGCTCCGCCTAGCTGTACTTATGCCTAGTCGACTCCTCAACTGCTGTATGTTAGTGATATGCTATTTGGACGAAAAGTGTCTGCTAAATGTAAATGTTACAGACGACCCATACAGCTCCGTAGGTCTCACAGTAAAGTAACGGTGACTATCTGCCTCTAAGCTGGTAGCGGGAGGATTAGGTGGACTGGTTTGGCCTCATTCTCCTCCGAAAACTGAATTAAAGGACAGTCACCTCATTTCAGTGTCAGCTTCTGCCTTCATCAGTAGCTCATCCCACCCCAACGGCCAGTAAGTCTCTCCAGGGAGCAGCTGTTCTCGTCTGCTGTATGCAATTCCTAAACAAGGCTGGTAATTTGTGCATTCAGAAATGTATTATCCCTTATTTATTTATTTACATTCCTTTTTGATGGGTCTGGGAATGATATTCTCTTCTCCCGTTAGCAGGCAATTAGTCTTCTGCTTATTAATGTGATTATGCAGATGAGGCCCATTGAGTAAATGCACGCCCTGCTGAGTCCCTGTCAGCTGCGGTCAGATGGGCTTTGTGTTATAAACACTGCATCCCGTACGCACAGCCAGAAGGGAGGGGGGCGGCGGCTAGATAAACGGGCGGCCAGGGGTCCAGCAGGCCCAGCTGGGCAAACACTGGCCTGTCAGCAGCATCTCGACCTGGAGGCTGTCATCACTGCCACGGCTGGGCCGCCTTCACACCCCCCATCTCGAGACGTCAGCGTGGGGCACGGGAGCCGGGAAAAACAACGGGAGCGACGCACTCGCACTCATGCGGAGCCACATGAGGCGGCCACTCTGGCACGCGAGTGGGCGTGGCCAGGCACGCTAACGCGACCAGCTAGTGCGGCGGACAGGCACGCGAGTGGGCGTGGCCAAGCACGCTAATGCGGCCAGCTAGCACGCGGGGGACAGGCGCACGAGCGCACCCAGGATACACACATGTGGCCAGGCACTGCGGAGGGTAAACAGCCCACATATCATTTGGCATAGGATGGACAGAACCAGACATGGACTCACGAGGCAGGTTGAGTCACATGCCCAGCAATTAGGCCAAAGACAGCGGCTAAACGTAAAAGCTCCGCGGAGCACGACTACCTGAAACACAAACAAAATGGGCAAAGCTTTCCTATTGCATCCTATTAGCAGGCGCCGTGTTAGAGGGGGGGGGGGCAGTCTGAACCACCACTGAGAAAGAAATGATTCCGCTGTGTATTTCAGAGGCTGGAGGCTGAATCTCCATAGGGCTTCTGGGAAAAGGTTTCACTCGTCGTGATGTGAATCGGCAAGATAAACCAGCCTCTGGAGAAGAACGGGGAGCAGCGCCGCTATGCTGCGCTCAAACTCACAGCCAGGGTCAGACTCATTTTTTTCATATATATATATATATATATATGTTCCTTTCTCTGTGTAGTGAGTGTATATTTCTACAGAAAACACGTAATTTAACATAAAAATTTCTGCAAATGATCAGTAACACAAGAACAATAACTGCAATAGCTCCTATTCTGCAGAACCTCACTGACGTCTCGCTGAATGAGCAGAATGCAGCTTCGCTTCCTCTCCTCATGGGCACCCCAGCCATATCACAAAGCTCTTAAAATTCACGACCAGCTCACTTCATTAATTGACTGAATTAGTTGAATAATTTTATTAGGCATCGATCAGCCAAAGATGGTGTAGTACTGGTGGAGTCAGCAAACAGATGGGTATACTTGATGGTGACAGCGAGGAGTGACCTTCAGAGAGGTTCTGAAATGGCTAAGCTAACATACGCAATATTATACTGTGGTATTTGGTATCATAATACCAAAATTGCCACTTTATTAGGAACACCTTGCTAGTACCGGATTAGACTTCAAAACTGACTTAAAACTTCGTGGCATATATTCAACAAGGTACTTGAAACATTCCTCAGAGACTTTGGTCAATGTTAGCACGATAACATCATGAAGTTGCTGCAGATTTGTTAGCTGCACCTTCATGATGCAAATCTCCCGTTGCACCACAGCCTCTGTTGGATTGAGATCTGGTGACTGTGGAGGCCATCTGAGTACAGTGAACTCATCGTCATTCATGTTCAAGGAACCAATCTGAGATGATATGAGCTTTGTAACATTCTGCTGGAAGTAACCATTAGAAGCTAGGAACACTGTGGTCATAAAGGAATGGACATGGTCAGCAACAATACTCAGGTAGGCTGTGGTATCTACACAATGCTCAACTAGTACTAAAGGGCCCAAAATGTGTCAATAAAATATCCCCCACACCATTACACCAGCCCCACCCTGAAGTGTGGATACAAGGCAGGATAGATCCATGCTTTCATGTTGTTTACGATGAATTCTGACCTTGAAGAAATGAGACTCATCTGACCAGGAGATGTTTTACCAATCCTCCACTGTCCAGTTTTGGTGAGCCCATGTCCACTGTGGCCTGATTTTCCTGTTTTTAGCTGACAGGGGTGGCACACGGTGTGGTCTTCTGCTGCTGTAGCCCATCTGCTTCAAGATTTGACAGATTGTGTAATCAGAGATGCTCTTCTGCATATCTTGGTTGAGTTACTATTGCCTTCCTATCAGCTTGAACCAGACTGGACATTCGTCCCTGACCTCTGCCAACAATAAGGCCTTTTGCCAGAGAATCACCATTCATTTTTCTTTGACAGTCCATTCTCTGTAAACCCTAGAGATGGTTGTGTGTGAAAATCCTACTAGATCAGCAGTTTCTGAAATACATAATATCTCTATCAATCCATCCATCCATTTTCTGCAGCTGATCCAGGGTCGGGTCTGCAGGGATATAAACTCTCCAGCGCGTCTTGGGTCTCTTTACCACGACAGAATGATACTGCATCTGCGTTACTGCTGACGCTGCACCGACCCGCCTGTCCATCTCCTGTTCTCTTCTCCTCCACACGAGTCCCCAGGATTCTGCTTGAAAAGGTGCTTTAGGTGCTCATCCGCAAGAAACCTCCCCAGGCCTGGCTCCAGGGTGGGGCCCTGGTCTCCCCAGTCCAGATGGGGTCAAATCTCTGTCTACAGTAACTGTCATGGGGGGGACTATGTGAATAGCACCAATTGGCCTTGGGAGACTGTAGCAGGGGCAACTGCCCCCGACATCATAGCTCACACTCCTCATCACCTCGTGCTCGGGGTGACAGACCCTTGTACTGACATAGCAGGGGCTGGTCTCCGGTTCCCCTTGCATACAGTGAGACAAACATCCTCAATGTCTATAAGCCCTAATACAGGCCTGCAGCAGAACCTTCCCAGCACTGCCAGGAAGTTACATCTGGTATGACTAGGTCACCGCAGCTGTCTTGCGACAAGACGCCGGGCGCCATGAATCACTTCAAATGCTGAACATCATCACAGGGGAGAGGTGCGTTATGGGAAAAACACAGTACATTCATAGCTGAAGCTCTGGAGCAGGAAAAAAAACATAATGTACATGAGCTTGGCATGTGGCACGCACCACTGCATGTATGACCATGATAACATGCTTGTGCATTAGTGTGTGAGATTCTGTTCACAGAGACAGCTGACTTGTACACTGCACCCCCCCAGCCCTCATCAGTATCCCAACAGAGAGGATCTTCAGGGAAGCTCAACAGTACTGAGAAAGCTTTCTACTGTCCTTAAAAGTTAAAGCTTACTTTCCCCATTAAAACACTTCCAGGCAAAAAACAACTTATTCACCTGATATTTCTGGCTAAAAATAAATATCTGCGTAATACATACATAAACGGAAGACAAAGCACAACTCTTGCACCTCTGAGCCTCTAAATTTAACCAACTAAGTTTAAAAATCCCAGTCAACAGAGCGATGTCACTGCTGGACCCCTGAGCGAGACCCGTAACCCCCAGGAGCTCCAGGGACTGACTGATTCTGCAGCCCTGGGTAAAGAATCTGCTAAATACAGAAAATGCAGAAGTGTAATAGGTGGACGCAGAGCAGGTGGGGGGGATTTCAGTTTTTCAGGATGGAATTATTAAGGCTCAGGTCATTCCCTGACGCATTTAAATTAAGGCCCCTCCCAGCACAAGGGGTCACCAACGGACTGCCCATTAACTGCCAAATATGTGACTTTTGTAGAGTCTTCTTTGAATGTTAGAGACGGAAACATGGATGGATTTGGCTTGCAGGCAGTCCGGTCCACAGAGGGGTGACTCATGAGCAGTTAATTGAAGCCTGTGTGTGTGCGGCGTTTGATTCGCTCTCTGTGAAGTCTTTCTGTATCTATGTGCATGACTGCATGATGAATCCAAGGCCTCGTGTCTCGTGTGTGTGTGTGTGTGTGTAGAACACAGCTGAATGTGATTACAGCCAGGGTGCCAAACTGTGTGTGTCAGGCCCTGTGCACACGCATGCAGTCCTGACTACAGTGTGCCGCATCTCCTTTGCATTCACAAATCACTCACTTCCTGTTTCTGTCATGGCCACGCCTCCAGCCCAGGAAGCCACACCTGCAAACTTGTGCCTCTCTCTCACATATCAAAAAAGATCCAATCGGGTTCCAGGTTCCAGGCCGATTCTCTCCTTGAGTTCAACTTCATAAGATACGGGAGCAGATTTATCTCCAATAGCTGTCATTTTTGGTTCTTTTTCATCTAACCATTATCAAAATTTCCCCCAAAGAGCTTTACTTGCACAGCAGTTACCCATCATTCCAGTCTCAAACCTTCTTATCCAGCACAGGCTATAAAGAGCTGAAGTTATGACGGCAGCGTCTTTGTTAGATAGCAGCATCAGAGAGGCCGGACACAGGAACCGGGGAAGGCCGATCTTACCTACGGTACTTCCTGGAACATGCGAAAATAGGCTACTGTCACTGCAAAGGCCGGGCGTTTCTTTTAGGACCCGAAAAGGGTATTTGACAGACCTCCAAATAAACAACTGAAAATAGAGGAAGTTGGTGTCCAAGGTGGAAACCATGCATAGAGAAGAGGCTCGCGAACAAGAATCAACTTCACGGGCACAACATCCAGCAGGGTCACTGATCAGGAGTATCACAAGGTCATGTGCTTATTTATTTATTTGAAAGGGTCAAAAACATGCAACAAGGTGTCAGCAAATTGTGGAAACCAGAGATAGATCAGAAGGAAGGGGGGAAAACAACAATGATAAAATCAACTCAAGAAAATCAAGCAAATAATAATAATAATAATAATGACACTGCAATTAAGTGATATCATTCAGTGAATGTGTGAACTGATTAGGTTGCGTAAACCTCCCCTTGATGGGCGGCATGTGCTACGCATGAGCATGTGTGTCAGTGTTGGGGAAGATAAAAGCGACACATTAGAAGGTACAGATGGAAGGGAGGAGAGGTGAATGTGGGGAAGGATGTCATAAGGCCAGCCAAGGCAGGCTGGGTCCACCGTGCAGCCCCCAGGACAGTGCCCCCGGCAAACCGCGCCCAGCACGACCCGCTACCCCTATTCTAGGATGGAGTTTGTTTGGTTTTGTCTTTTTCTTGGTTTGTTTTGGGGGTTTTTTCAGTATGAGTAGGAGAGCAAGTGTTGATCTAGTGCGATGCATTAAAAGAAGCAGGTCGGTCCAGTCAGGGGCAGGAGAGATCAGTAGGCAGGAAAGCAGCCACTGGAGGGCCACCATCCCAGACCAGCTCGGGGACCCATCCCCAGGGCACCGGAGGGCCACCTCCCCAGACCAGCTCGGGGACCCATCCCCGGCGGACCGGAGTGCCACCACCCCAGACCAGCTCAGGGACCCATCCCCAGGGCACCGGAGGACCACCACCCCAGACCAGCACGGGGACCCAACCCCCTGGAGGAGTGGAGGGCAAAAAAGAGGGGAGGCAACAGAACAAACTGGAATCTTTGGAAGTGGCGGGGAGAGAGAGAGAGAGAGAGAGAGACACAGACAGACAGACAAAGAAAAGACAGGATTGCAGATACATGTGATGACTGAGGGTGATGGGAGGTGGTGCAATTATAAACAAAGAGAAAAATAAGAAAGGTGATAACAACAAAATAATAATAATAACCATAATAACAACAAGAGAAATACTACTGATATACCATGATAATAATAATAATAATAATAATAATATAGAAAAACTGAAAATAAAAGGGGGGAAATATGTGGCCAGTGGGCACAAAATATTTTGGTTTAACCATCAGTAAAGCTGAATACAAAAAAAAGAAAAGGAGGGAAAGGAAGGAAGAAGAGAAAAAGTAGTGAAGTAGGTGCTTCATAAGTAAGTATAATAATGAGACATTCAATGTAAAGATGTCAAATGAACAACGTCAGGGTGACCACAAGGTTCTGTACTGGGACCACTGCTGTTTTTCATCTGTACAAAATCCATAAAACTCATATTTCACAAAGCGGTTAAATCCGCAGATGGTACTATTAGGTGCAACCCAAAGCAGACTATCTGGTACCAAGAGGAACTAATGAACATTACAGAGTGGGCAGACATTTGGCAGATGAGATCTTCACGTAATATTAACCGATCTTGAGTGATATTTTAGGCGTTTACATAGCTGCCTCCCCGGTGTGTGCATCACACCACCGTGATGACACAGAAAATAAGCAAACTAGATATTCGGATATATTTGTAATCATGCGGAATTGAAGGATGTCGTGCTGGAAGCAGACAGCAGATCGGTAATCACTCACTACGAAAAGGATGTTTCAGGTTTCTTTGTGATCTCCCAGGAATGATCAAGGTGGTTCCTGCCTGACTGTAAGGCGAGTCAACGTGTGTGCTGCACTGCCCGGTCCTACAGCCACCTGGGTAAGAGGCTCACTCTGGTTGGGCAGCCAGACCATGTGACATGAGGGTGGGTGGATGTTGACAAAAGCATTGGGTGATGTGGCAGTGTCGCAGGTGGGGCATCATGATCCGGGTGTGAGAGGAATCAAACTCTGCCTTATATAACAAAATCGGATTAACTGAACGAATGAGCTCACCGCTAAAGTTCAGCCAACCCTGGAATCACTCCCCACCCCCCATGAGTCACTACCTCCCAGACCAGTCCAGTAGCTTCACCACGCTCTCTGTCAGTGGTACCCACGCTTCCCCCTTGCTCACATCCCATAGTTCTCTCCCTCTGCTGCCTCCCAGGTTCAAAAAGCCCACAGCCACTTCAAACCCCAGTTGGCAATATCGTTTTTCCTAATGTGTTTGCATTCTTTACATTGAGGCACTAATACTGTAGTGTTTATACTGGACAATCAATGCTGGACAATCAATGCTACCAATCAATGCAGAGAGCAAATAAAATATATCCATACAAACACACACACACACAAATTCTCATACTGAAACACACACACACTCATACTGAAGCACACTCAGAACACACACTCACACAAATTCTCATACTCAGACACACACACACACACACACAGTAACTGAAGTTTTCCCCTTATGAAGCCTAAATACATGGCAATATATTGGAAAATATAATGCAATATATTAAATAATATTTCCAGCAGCACTGCACCACATTTCGCACAGACCTCACATGAAAAGCCCCTCACCAGGATAAGTGAGCAGCATTTTATATATGTTGATTTTTCTAGACAATATTGCACAGGAATCTGAACCAATTCAGTAAATTTTTAACAGGAAAAAAAAACTAATTGCATAAAACACTGAATAACAGGATAAGACTTTGAAATCCTTTTAATGGAAAATACTGCAGGCTGTACATCTTGATAAAAATGTGTACGTCTTTCCTCTGCTTTTTTCTGCCAATATAAAGATAAAACAGCTCACAATTACATGAATAGACAGCGTTTTACCGAGGAGCTTGTGGTGAGTACACTTTCAGCCTATCAGAGCACAGAATCCAATAACAGGTTTCAGAAAGAAAGAAGAAAGAAAATTCTACATGTATTTTAAAAGCCCATAATGGAGAAGCCATTTCAGGAAAGCGGCTGCTCTCAGCGAGGACACATGAGACCACTTACGTGAGCGATTACAGCTACCCTGACATTTCGGGACGATCTGATTACATCACATTTCTGGGCACACCTGGAAAATGGGAGACATCCGAGGAGAGCTCGAGGTCCACAAGAGGAACGAGCAGGACCTTCTGGCAGCTGCGGTTTGACAAACTCATGGGTATAAAAAAAGCACATTATTCTGGCTGGTTGCTGAGGTCATGTGACAAAAACATCAAACTTAGTTTTCTTTTCTATAAGTGGTAAGATTCCATTGACGCCAGCTGTCTTTAGTCAATAATCTGCAAAACTTGTGGGTGCGTGTGTCCGTCAAACCAAGCCACTCACACATTAATGGACATTAAAACACTGATGTAAATACTCTAGGGCAGCTACTAACAACTATTTTTCTATCAATTAATCTATCAACTCTTTTACAGATTAGTCGATTAATCTAGATGATTAATCTTCCTCCATTTGAGTTAACTTACAAACTGTAAAACTGTATGTCATTGCTGGGCTTTAGATAATGGACGCCAGCTTTTTGGCACTATAAGGACACCCACACCCACAATTCAATAAGCAGAATAGTAGAATGCTTAAAATATTAATGAGAGGTATACCATGATGGCCAAAAGTTATTCATCTGAATGAATGCTGCATTTCCTCATGTCTATTAAATTTGGGTAGTGGAGCATTTTTCTTAGGTAAATATAGTTTTCATTTTTATTTCAATTCACATATTAAATTTTTTTTTTTTTTTTTATTTAGCGACTGTTTTTGATTTAGTTTTAGTTTACGATAACAGCACTAGTCCCAACAAACCCAATAACACACACACCGGCACCGTCAATCAACGCAGAATAAGCTCAGATTTTTGCCTAAACATTTTCTCAAGCACTTCAATAAAAATTCTAAGGTAGCAAGCAGACAACTTCATGGGTTTAAAAATGGCTGTATTTAGCAGCTACAAGGACAGAAGATATTAAAGAGCTCTCCATACCAATGGTAATATAATAAACATGAATAGACAACAAAGTGGTTTTGCCTACTCTGGGGGACCATCATCCAGAATAGCGCTAGTGCCGTGTGGCATAGCACCGAAACTTTGTAAAGTGTTTAAACCACCATTTTTTCTATGATAATCTGAACTATTCTCATAATTTCATAGTGATATTGAAGCAAAACATTCGTTATAATGAATTAGAAATCGAAAAGATAATTTCATTAAAATCATTTTGAAAACGATGCATTGATTTAAAAATATTGACATTGAGGCATTTTCAGCGTCGACGTCATCGATTAAGTCGACTGTTTTCGGCAGTTCTAAAATACTCACTCAATTTCTATGACACGACTTCAGTTTAGGGAAGCATTTGGTTACCTGGAGTCTCTGTTCATGCCCATCACTGAAACCTCAGTTAGTGAAACAATCGGAGTTTGACACAGAAATTTTAAACAACATAAATGGAATACTGCTTCTTTCCCTGTGTCTTATGACAACAGGGGAAGCGCAGTGCCTGGTTTTGATGCTGGCCTGAGCGTAGATACAGGGAGAGCAGATATGCCACACATGTTTGCCAGTGGGAGAACAGCAGCGTCCTTCCACAGTAAGCCTGTTAGTATCTATTTTCAGGGACAGCTGGGAGCTCACGGCCATCCAGAGAATCAAATGGAATTTAAACTTTAGTAGACCGCACGATGGGCTCCCCTGTTGGCCACAGTGTCCCCGTCACTGCACTGGGGCATTGGGATCCACACAGACCGCAGGATGGGCTCACCTGTTTGCCACAGTGTCCCCGTCACTGCACTGGGGCATTGGGATCCACACAGACCGCAGGATGGGCTCGCCTGTTGGCCAGTGACCCCGTCACTGCACTGGGGCATTGGGATCCATACAGACCGCAGGATGGGCTCCCCTGTTGGCCACAGTGTCCCCGTCACTGCACTGGGGCATTGGGATCCACACAGACCGCACGATGGGCTCCCCTGTTGGCCAGTGTCCCCATCACTGCACTGGGGCATTGGGATCCACACAGACCGCACGATGGGCTCCCCTCTTGGCCACACCAACACCTCTTCCAGCAGCAGCCCAGCTTTCCTAGCTGGTCTCTGGCCAGGCCCAAACCTGCTTAGCTTCAGATGGATTACCTAGTCTGACCTGCAGGTGGCTCAGCAAGCCTCCATTTCTCTTTGCTTATTTCTTTTTTATGGGGTTAGATAGTCAGCAACAGGCTGTCAAATCATGACCTTCTGCCTCTCCTCTGGCACAGCCCAGCTGGCCGTGAGGATGTAGCCTCATGACCAGCAGGCTGCAAGTGACTGAGGTTTACCCGCCCCCACAAAACTTGAAAGAGAACCTTAAAGAATCGGGTTGCTCTGGAGAAATGCTATATTTATTGTTTATAAAAGAAGACCTATATTACGACAGAATCGTCACAGTAAGCGATGTGTAAGGGGACCACCAGGTGGCAAGTGGTTAAGGAGCTCAGGTTGTGGTCGGCAGTTTACAGTTTCAGCATAGACAGGATAAAGCTGTGAGGTCTGTGAATGGCTTTGTGTAAATGTGTAAAAATGAAAGCATTACATTGGCAGATAAGGAAGAGTGACAGGAATAGGATAGGGGTAGCTGGAGAATCGTAAACCAGGGTAATCTGCTTACACTGCCACCCACGGACTCAATGGCTTCCCTCCCACACACTCTTTTTTTTCTGAGAAGTTCAGAGGATAATCAGGATTGTGACTTTTTCCACTTAATTGCTGCCAATGATGATTTCACAACACACAGACATTGGAGCACCCCCGCATAGACTCTCAGTGGTACAATCCACCAAACTCCCCTGGAGCATGGCAATGATCCGGTCCATTGGGTTCACTGCATAAAGGTCACACTGCCAGCCTCCTCCATGGCACAGTTGTTGTGTGTGCCATGGTCATGTGACTGTGGTGCTACATCTGGCTGCCTGGATGTTGTCCTCACCTGGAGGGCCCAGGTTTACACACACAGATACACACATGCAAAACTCACTGATTACAAAACAGTGGGTCAGACTGGCAGGTGAAGATGAGATTTTGATGGATTCTGTCTTGGTCACCCTCCTTAGGCTTCCAGTGCCCGTCGCCTCCACATTATCTCCAGTTACCTCTGATGGGCATATTAAGCAAAGTGAGGCCATTATCATCAGGCGGTGTGTGATGGGAGCAGGAGCTACAAGCTGCCAGTCGGAGAAAGGAGCTCGTTTTGCCACATCTTCTCAGGTAGTGAAGATCCTCAGCAGACACACACAGTACACTGTGAGGCATGAAGCTAGTAATGGAGAGTTTTTATCTGTCCGTCCACCCATCCATCCATCTAAATGTGCGTTGACTTGTGTAAGGTAGAATGGCAGACACACGGGGAGGGGGGGAAGGAATGGGGATGTTATTGCGGTGGACAGAACCATGTCACACAGGGAGGGGGGGAGGATGGAAATGTTATTGGGGTGCAGGACTAGAAAATGCTGGAGAGGAATGGGAACCAAAGGCAGTGATTTCGGGTTTAGCACAGGAGGAATGCAGAAGAGACCAAATCAACCCCCCCTGGCTTTTCATGTGAAGTTATGTATCTACTTAATTAAATTCGAGAGAGAGCCATAATTTCACATTTCATCACTTGATACAGTTACGGGTTTCTGAAGGGTGCGACCTCTGGGATCCAGCCCGCCGCCCCCCGCTCACAGTCTGCCTTGGTTATTTTTGGACCTGCTTGCCTTCATTTAAATGACCAGTGCCTGGCACTGATGCCAGAAAGATTCTCACCCTCGCCTCAGGGTCACACACCTATGAATTTAGAGATTGTGGTATAGAGGGGCGCCATGCCACAGTCACCCCTCCTGGGTGAGGGCGCCCACTGAGCCAGCCAGCCTGGGTAACAAACACGGGGATGTGCCGCAGTCCGGGTCGGCGGGTGTGTAGCCGCTGACAGTGTGAGATGCCGCAATTTTGTTAAAATGAGACGTCAGTCTTCAGCAGAGGAATCTTGTGGGGGGATCGTCTGGTCCTGAACCAGTCCACTGTACTGTCACCTCTGATGGGAAATTTTGGAGCCTCTTTTTGGGAGCAGTCCAGTGCTGGAGCTGAGCATTCCCCTATCTGGGGTCGATTAACTCAGTCTGTATGAGAGCAGTCCAGTGCTGGAGCTGAGCATTCCCTTATCCGGGATTGATTAACAAAGTCTGTTTGAGATGTGTCCAGGGCTGAGCCTGACCATCATCATGTTTACATAGCAGCCTTCATCTTGATGTCCTACACACACAACAAACAAATGTCCCCACAATGTAATGCATACATAACCCAGACACACAACGTCCTGCAATGCCCCCTCAGGAAAATATTATGGGCTGTAGTTCAGATACCCATAAGAACATAAGAACATAAGAAATTTACAAACGAGAGGAGGCCATTCGGCCCATCAAGCTCGTTTGGGGAGA
>JAODLD010000101.1:4395839-4409712 GCA_026781065.1 Mormyrops boulengeri
AGAAAGACCTCGGTGTATATGTTGATGCTTCCATGTCCCACTCTCGCCAGTGTGGGGAAGCAATAAAAAGGCCAATACAAGATTGGGTTACATCTCTAGGTGTGTGGAGTTTGAGTCAAGGGAGGTAATGCTACGATTATATAACTCCTTGGTAAGACCCCACCCTAGAATATTGTGTGCAGGTTTTTTGTGCATTACTGCATTGGAAAGGGTGCAACATTGGGCTACAAGAATGATTCCTGGTCTTAAAGGAATGTCTTATGAAGAGAGGTTAGCTGAGCTGAATCCGTTTAGCCTCCAGCAAAGGAGACTAAGGGGGGACATGATCCAGGTATAGAAGATTCTAACGGGTCTGGATGCTGTTCAGCCAAATGGCTATTTCAATATTAGTTTAAATACAAGAACTCATGGCCATAAGTGGAAATTAGCGGGTGAACAATTTAAAATAAATTTGAGAAAGCAATTCCTTACACAGCATGTAGTTAGAGTATGGAATAGTCTTCCTGTTAGTGTAGTATAAACTAAAACCCTGGGTTCCTTTAAATCAGAGCTAGATAAGATTTTAACAACTCTGAGCTATTAGTTAAGTTCTCCCCAAATGAGCTTGATGGGCCGAATGGCCTCCTCTGGTTTGTAAATTTCTTATGTTCTTATCCCTACAAACCTGCTGTAGGGCCCGAACGCCATCACTTATCTGGGCTTTGGGGACATGCCGTTCACTGCAAATAATCTGAAATCCGCAGGGGTCACCGAGCTGAATAGACAAAATCGACAGAAAGAAGATACAACCACTGACACACAGACGTTACCACCTCCCAAGTTCGTTTCTGAGAGGCTTACGAGAGCGAAAGTAGCCGCCGCAGTGTACGGCTAAGCAGCACAAGCTGGGGTCGGGCTGCTCAGCAGATATGGGCACGAGGACGGGCCGTGATCTTTGTCAACCCTCTGCAACATCCACGGCTAAGAATATCACACATCGTCCTTAATTAAAGGCGAACCCCCCTGTGCTGTGTTTTTTTCTGGAACAGGTAACGTTGAGAAAGGACCTTGAGTGTTTTAAAGGTCAGACCATCGCGAGACGGTACACACTGCTGCGAGCCACCCTCCGTGGGAACACACCGTCCTCCGGATATGCAGAGAGAGAAAATGCACGCCGTTTAGTCACTGCTGACGTAAGAGCGCCATGACGCCCCTGCTGAGGGACACGCAGAACAGGAGACAGCACAATCCTCCACTGGATGTCCAGCCCCATTCAGCTGAAGATGAGAAAACTGACTGATTGATAGATAAAAATGCTAAAAATGACACAATGATGACCCATACTCATGGGGTAATGCCCATGAAAAGGTAACTCCAAGGAACACCTTGATACATCAAGTCAACCTCTAAAGAACTTCAGTGGCTTCCTCTCAGCTCTACTGTAGGTACTCCAGATCTGTCTCAACTTTGCTGGCAAAAATCAGGTAGCAGAAAGTACCTTTGCTTGGTACTGTAGTTGGCACAGCCGCCGAAGATGAGATGTCATTGATCAATGCCTTTGAGGACCATCAGGTTTACAGAATGCTATTGGTCAGGGCCTTTGGGAACCATCAGGTTTACAGAATGCTATTGGTCAAGGCCTTTGAGGACCATCAGGTTTACAGAATGCTATTGGTCAGGGCCTTTGAGGACCATCAGGTTTACAGAATGCTATTGGTCAGGGCCTTTGGGAACCATCAGGTTTACAGAATGCTATTGGTCAAGGCCTTTGAGGACCATCAGGTTTACAGAATGCTATTGGTCAGGGCCTTTGTGAACCATCAGGTTTACAGAATGAACATAAGAAATTTACAAAACGATAGGAGGCCATTCAGCCCATCATGCTCGTTTGGGGAGAGTTTAACTAATAGCTATTGGTCAGGGCCTTTGAGGATCATTTGGGTTACAGAATGCTATTGGTCAAAGGTCTTTGAAGATCGATAGGGTTACAGAATGCTATTGGTCAAGGTCTTTAAAGATCGATAGGGTTAGGGCAGGACATGCAAGGACTGTTAGTGTTACAAGGAGCTACAAAAGGGCTCACAGAGCAGAGCCTGCTAGGGCAGTGCTTGAAAAGGGGTCCTTGGTCACTGCATCAGCCATGCTCTCCTCGGAAAAACTTCTGATAGAAGGAGCTAAGAGCCACACCTCGCAGAAAGCTCGCAGGCCTTGGACTACCCACTTCTGCTGCACGAGTAACGTGCTAAGGATAGTGAGAACCATCCTTAGCCAAGACTGAGGGTGGCAGAGAGAGCAGGGCCCAGCCGCTTGTTTTCGCTCAGAGACGCTGTCTGCAGTAAAATGGGAGCTCAGCCAGGGGAAGGCCACAAGGAGATCCCACCACCTTTCCCAGGGCAACCTACCCCCCCACCCTAGCAGTCTCTTTAGGCAGGGGTCTCAAACTCCAGTTCTGGAGGGCCGGAGCCCTAAACAGTTTTTGGTTCACCCTCATTTAACACACCTGATTCAACTTGCCTGATTCAAATGACCACACAGCTCTTGAGCTGAATCATTTGTGGTGGAACAGGGAAAAAACTAAGCTACACAGGGCTCCGGCCCTGGTCTAAGGTCTGGAGAATGCACTTCGCGATCCGTGTATGAATGATGCATTGGCGCTAAGGAGTAGCACTGCTTAGGGAAGACAGCGCCACCCACAGGGAAACACAAGAACTGTTGGGCCTCCTACCACTACACAGGCCTGCATTCCCCCACACCCAGGCCTGTCATGTGATGTGCGTTCCTCAGCATGCTGGCCAGAACGCCACAAACGAGCAGCGCAAGTGTCTGCGACCCGTCATGCGCACATCCGGAGCTCCCCAAAAGGACCTAGGCACCCCCCCCACCAGGATACCATGCCACTCACCACGTTCCAAAACAGAGGATTGAAAATGATGATGAGGACTGCACCCCAGAATCGGCTGTCTAAGAGGTCCACGAGTTGGAGAATTTTTACCATTTCTTACATATAAAACAAAAAAAAAAAAAAAAAAAAAAAAAAAAAAAAAAAAAGAGAGAGAGAGAGCAACATTTACAATATATTACATATATTTAACAGAGACTCTTATCCGATGTGACACACAACTGAGAAAGCAGGGTCAGTCAGTCCCTGGAGTATTCAGGGTTAAGGGCCTTACTCAGGAGCCAAAGGATGACATGTGACAAGTATGTAGTGAGAGAGAGAGTGTGTAAATAGGCAAAAGTGCAAAGGGCACCACAGAGGACTGATCAAAACAAGTGCCGTTCCATCGCCTTCAGCTTCGAACCTGCAATCTTTCTGTGCATGTCCCCCCCGCAATGCCACCTACTGTTAACTCCAGGCGGCTAGCTGCCCTACGCTCTCAAGCTAAGCGCTAAAACACTCAGCCCCAACACAGCAAACCTCGCCAAAGGGACAGGGGCTACACCGCTCATTTCTGCATTTTAGCTTCCCATCACATTTTCGAACTGCTGCTGTTTCATGGAGGTTACATAACATATCACAGTGACGCATCCACACCTACAACACAGCTCAGAAACAAGGCTTCCTTTCAAAGTCTCTCAGCCTGGATACTGTTTATGAAACGCCAGAATGGGTCTAAATGTGTTCATAGCTCTGAGGGACAGGAGAGGTCATCAGCAAACAAAAACTGCAAGGAAATTTTAAAACCCTCATACATAACTGCAGTCTTTGATTTCAAGTGTCTTGTTTTCAGCCACACTTGATTAACCCAAATCTTGAGCAGTTCCAAACCTCAGCCTCACTAGTTAACCTTTTAGTTTGCATTACCTGTCCACACGATGTGCAAGATGCCAACTTCAAACAGACTAATCACTACCGGTACCGTTGCCATGGCTTCAGCTTCCTTCAAAAGTTTCAACATTTAAGTCCTTAAATATTCTCTTTGCATTTTCAAAACCTCAGTAGATTCCCAGCCCCCGGTTTTAAAAAGACTTACATAGATATCTATGGAATCAAATGCATATCAGTTATCTTCATTGCAAAACATGGTCAAAATGGAGAGGAAGTAATGCGTAGGTGTGTATAAATTGCTGAATTTGCTTGCACAGTATGAATGGCACCCGCCAGCTAGTCAAATTGCATAATGCATCACAATAAAATGCCAAATTTCACAATCCACTGACACCAAACAATATGGATCCAATCATCCATCAACTTTCAACGACCTCTTTCTGAAATAACGTCCATACAGTATCTGTCGGGGTCGTCTTTATTGGGCTGTTTTGGAAATGCTTGCCTACTTCTGAACAGTTAGTCACACCTCATTGTTCACGTGGTACAAATCGCTTTCCACAGTAAATCTCGTTAATTGTAAATCACACGGGCATGAGCTCCTCCGTGGCATGGAACTGAGCGCACGATGGAACCCCTCTTATTCCTCCAACAGATTCTCTTTTACCGGCATTTAACAGTTAAACACGGCTACGACTGGACTGAACGTCACCATTGCAAACACAGGGAGCCGAAGAGTGCGCACGCAGCACTGACAACATGTGGATCAGAGAGGCAATGCGCCTGCGCGGAAGCAGAACGCCCCCGCGACGAGGCGTTAGGTTACTGATGCTGCGAGATCTTTTTCGTTTGCCGGCTTATTCATACCTCATTCAACTTTTATAATGATTTTCAAAATGGGGGTAATCCAGTAAAATAGCGGTAAAGATACCATCAGCGACCGCGATGCATGACAGATGCGACAAGAGCAAAGAAACACTCACACTGGCAATCGATATTACAGTCCAAAGTTGGAACTGCGTGAACACCATACGAAGAATTAAACTTGTACCTGAGTATAATCCACGTTATTTAGACCGCCACAGCAATCCAACTCATGCGTTTTCAAAGACGCAGAAGCACCGTTCATCTACGAATTATAACCAGCTACATATACCTTGTTAAACGCATCAAAACTGACGCGCAATACAGTCTACAATGCATTACTACAGAAACTTGATCTACTCATTTTCCTACACCGTGTCCAATCTCACAGTGCCTCGGACGTGACCTCCCACCCTTTGCTACTGGATAGTGTTGAATTGTGGGTAATGTAGTTTCCTTCATTCTTCCTCAGGTGGCGTTCTGTTTCCCGATTGCATGTAAAAATAGTCACGTGTAATTAAAAAAACATTATTTTTACGATGAAAATGTTGAGTCTATCATAATACGAGCCATTATTTTATATACTTTTCATGATTTTGAAGAAATTTCCCATTCCCAAGAACAAATCAGTAAGTACAAGTACACAAACGAAAAAGCATATTTAATATATATATTTAGTATTTATATTACATATTTAAAATTATAAATATATAATTTATGGGTCCAGTAAATAGAATACCTATATTTAAAGTACAGATTAATTATTATAAATTATAGCCTACCCATTATATGGTAAGGAATCATCTTAATCACTTCACAAGCAGCAGGTGTTTTGGCCGTCTAACTGTGTTGAGCTCAGTCAAAAAGTAACTGCTGGGGTTCAGCATTAAAAACAAGTTAACTACCTAGCAAAAGAGGTGTAAGACAAGGGGAGGCAACGCCAGTCATTCTCATAACATGACTGTATTTTGAGTGAAGAAAACACGGTCTTGAATCGCAAATGGCCTGCAGCGTCCGCCGCACCGATCTCAGCTTTCATCTGTGACTCAGCTCCGCGCACCTGGCACGGCTAATGCAGCGCGTTGCCTCGTACGATCACCTGACCGTAATGTTTCTGTCACGTGACATTAACCCTCACATTCACGCATGCAAGCAACATAGCGGATAAGGATGACGAAAGAGCTGCTGGTTTCAGTCCATGACTGTTCTTCTGTGCTCCTTGACTGACTACTGTATCTACATTACTTACATATTGTAGCATAAAGGACTGTGTATGTAACTGCATTACTAACAGACCAAGGCAGTTCAGGAAATGCCCTACTGGTGACTCATTTAAAATCACTGACCTTGGTGTGGTAGTCTTGAGCTAGCCACAAGTGAGCCACCAGACCATCAATACATGAACAAAATAACTACCCTAGGAACAAATGAGAGTGAGCCGTTGATCTGCAGCATGTCTTAAGCAGGGCTGCCAACTTTGGTCAGCTAGCTGGCGTGAGGTTTTCAGCTCGAGACAAGACTGCACAGACATGTAGACACACTTACATGTATGTAACAAATTTACTACCTTGTAAACGGTTTGCAAACTACCCCAACACTTTTGATGTAGCTAATTTTAGGTTTAAAATGGAATAATATAAATTAGCCGTAAGATTTCTTGCATGAGCCTGAGAGCCACATGTGTCAGAGTTGACAACCCTGCCTAAGAATTAGTTAGGAAATCCATTTATATATATAGAGAAGGGGCTATTTGAGCCACCTATCCCTGAAGCTTAGGATCACAGTACAAAGGGCAACTTTTTGAGTAATGTTGCCTGGGCACTTTCCCATTGATAGTGGGCCATACATTTCTATTTGAAAAACTTTAATCAGCAGTGCGCAAGGCTTTGCGATCATGGAGATCCACACGAGGTGCCCTTTACCCGCTGGTCGGTGATAGCCCAGGAACGTTGCTCAAAAAGTTACCTTTCCAGCCACCATGCCTCTGGTTTTGTAGAATCAGAAATTCATGAGTCTGGACATGGACAGCAGGAGGACTAAAATAACAAGGCATCTTCATGTCATATTGTGCCTTAAGAAGCACAGGCAGCGAGACTCGCGTTTCTGTAAACAAGCAAGTCTGTGTTCCCCAGGACATCTGCCTCGAAATGCCGGTACCGCCAGCACGACCTTGACCCTACTTGGTTTCTTACAGCATCAGAACCAACAAAAACACTCGGCTGTTCTTTTTTTTTTTAACCCAGTGGGTTTATGAGAAGTTGCTGAAACATGTCACATGCTTATATTGGTACCCCCATGTAAACCATATTAAGACTAAAGAGCCCTATGCATACACAAGAAGAATGAGTACATAAAATGTTTTTTGAAATGTTGCATAATCATGTTTTTGAGGGCACATTACATTTGTAAGATTAGATATCCAAGGGCAGCCTGGTCTTCCCAAGCCCTTCAATATCCAATTGACCCTGGAGCAAAGAAGCCCTCCATTGTCAGTGTGGCCATAAACAAGAGTAAAATAAAGAATACCATGACAAGACTGAGACCTCCTTTTCTTATTTCCTTTAAAGCAGTAATCTCTGCAACAGATGTCAGCTGATCTTCACATGGTTTCAAAGACCTCCAAACATTTACATGTTGAAACAGTCATCTTTGATCCTAGAGCTGCTTCCCCAGCCAGGTGCAAATTCAGCTGCAGCTCAGTCTGCTATGCATTTCTATAACACTCAAGTGAATCAATGGCTTCAGGCTGTTCTTTGTGTGCAAGTGTCCTCCTCAGTTTGAGCCATGCCTGTAGCAAGGTGTATATAGGGGCGGGGCTAGCATGGCACAGGCCCCAGCTGAAAGCTGATTGGCCTGCACAGTGCCCACTCCCCTGTCACCCACCCATTATACCATATTATTAGCTAATCACATGGTTGGCGTCTGTTTGAATTATGGCCCCTCTTGTGCTCCCCCCCAGCTTAAAAAATCCTACAATCGCCCCTGCTACCCAGGCTTAACAGGTGGGTTTTCTTAGCATAGATGGTGTTTGATATTTTAAGGACATCCAATGGTCCATCAGTTTATAGTAACGCAAAAAATCACTTTTCCAAATTTATTTATTATGGGACGGAGAATGGAACCACATGATCAGATAGCAGTTGGACAGTAAAGTATGTACGACCGATTTAATGAGCCACAAATAAGACATAAGTGCTAATAGACAGTATATAACTACAGCGTTCACGTCTGTTGATAAAGGGGGCAGCCATCTTGAATTCTGAGGTCGGGCTTACAGAGGTTTCTCTGACTTCACGAGTCGGAATTACGACTTCAGGGGGTGTTCAGGTAGAATTTCCAACTTCTGAGTTCAAATGGAACGCAGCAGCAGCAGATCACTGATTACATTGCTCATGTCTGTATAACACTACCATTTGCACATTGTCCTCTGAACAGTCTATATATATATATATATATCTTTTTATTTAGCTTCTATTTAGGCGTTTTAATTTCATTTAAAGTTAATTTAACCTTTATTTATTGAAATTCTCTTTTTGCACCTTATCAGGAGCCAGCTAGATGCACATTTCACTGCGAGTCCTGCCAGTATAACTGCACTTAGACAAATACAATGTTGAATCTTGATCATGTGCGCCCTCCTTGTCTTTCCAGTATTCTCCATGAGTATTTACTTAAAAAAAAAAAAAATTTTGCATCTCCAAAGCAGCATTAAACACGTTTCCCAGTCCCTCGTGTCTGAAAGAGGCTTTTTAATATTTCTTACCTGTAACATTGGAGGATCCCTGACACCTGACAGTCCACACCCCCAGTTAGGAAAACCCTGCAAGTTATTACCATTTCAAATCCACATAACTAATAGCGCCTGCCAGCGACATTACCCCACCAAACCTGGCTAACAGGCTGGTTAGGCCATTAAATTCAGCCAGATGTAGATTTTGTGTTGGGTATTAAAAACTGTTTTCCTGGAAAATCCATTAAGCTCAGCTGAAACCACTTGGAGGGGAATATGACTGAGACTGAGGTGTTAAATTAGTTAGAGTATTTTTTAGAGCTTTGGTATTACAGTACTAAAGTAGGGGTTATCTCTGCTGCCATTCAAAACAGGTTTCCCAGACTGTTTTAATGGCTATGAAATAACTTGAGCAATTATGTCTCCTTATGATGAGAATACTATCTTCATGACCCGTTTAGGTGGTGAGTGGGCTCAGTCTCTGTGCCTGAGCTCAGAAGGTCATTGGTTCAAGCCCCAGCATCTGCAGCAGTCACATGTCTGGGGGAGCTCTTGAGCAAGATCCTTAACCCCCAGCTCCAGGGGTGCTGCATGTTGGGTGACCCTGTGCTGTGACCTCCAAGCTATGGAGAGCCACACAGCAAATAAATTAGCATTATTATTATCAGCCGCCATTGGTTAACTTGATTCATACCCACAGATGGCAAGGCTGGAGCAGGAAGGTACAGGCGGAGTCCTGCAAATAGTCGGAAACTAAGAGCCTGCAATCCATACTCACAGGGTGGGTTCGCAGTCACGGTAGCGAATGGCAAAAATCGACGTCCGCAGCTGGCGCTTGCTGGCAGGAGGGCACCAGAGACATGGGGGTCACTAAGGAGACAGTGCCAGCGGCGGCAGCCGTGTCTGTCTAGACCCCCCTGAGCTCTCGTTCCTGTCTCCCCACTTCGGAATATAACCAGAAGGTGTTGCCTCTCACAGTCTGGAGTGCACAGCTATACTGCTTTTCATTGAATTTTCTTCAAAAGCTAAATTTAATCCATCCATCTTCTAGACACCCATCCCAAGCAGCACGGGGCACAAGGCCTGGGTGCACCCTAATTGGGGGGTCACTTTATCGCAGGGCACATATGCAATTTGGAGATTGCAATTTTTAGCCTAATTGCATTGTATTTGAATTTCCAAGTCAGCAGCAAAGCCAGTCGCAGAGTGTCACTCCACAGCATGGAGATGTGCCTGGCAGCCCTTCAATCTCAATTCAGGACATTTTTAGAGAAGGGTTATACCTGGCATGTCTTCAAACTAGTGTGTCTCTGGCAGGAAATAAGCGCATCTCATTCAGTCACCCCCCAGTCTTACCGCACCTTCTCCTATCTGCATGTGTCATCAGCCAGGCAGAGCCACACGTGCACGCTTGGGTTTCTGGTGGGGGTGTCACATGCATGTGCACCTGTTGCCTGGGGGAACGATGGCAGCGTCATACTTACGGGGGGGGGGGGCTACGGTACAGGCTGCTTATGGCGTTATCAGCAAGGTGCTAATCACAGCATCATAAAACAGTAGCTGGTTCCAGCCCTGGTGCAAATAAGCACATATAAATACACGATAGACAGCCTGACATACGTACCTGCACAAGCACATTCTGTCTCACATACAAGGAGCATCAATATGCATGCTTAGATCCCACAGCAAATGTGTCACTTTAAACATCCACTAATTATCCATCCATCCATCTTCTTTACCTGCTCGTCCTCTTCAGGGTTGCAGGGTGGCACCAAGCCATCGCAGGACACACTCACACACCATTCACTCACACACGCACACCTATGGAAATTAGCCTCAGCACGTTTTTGAACTGCGGGGGGGGGGAACCGGAGCACCCAGAGAAAACACCACCACGCCAACCCTGTGCATTATTTTTATATCTGCAAATTGCAGTAAGATTCTCAGCCACACGGATCCTAGTCTATGGAAGCGTCTGCCAGCATATATGAGACACCCCTTCAGCATCGACACTCAGATCCAGACTGCAGACCTAACATAAATAAGGCTGTTGTGGCACTCTGCTTGCCGAGATACACAGAGCAGACATCAGCTGAGCTTATGCCTAAGGCACAGCAGAGGACTGACAGATGCACTGGTCTGAGGCAGGGCTTAGGTAGGGTGAGTTTGCAGGAGCCACCGGAATGATGATCCCTGCAGGTGTAAAGGAGACGATGCCGTCACGAAACACACTCTGCCCTCCGATTGTGTCATTGTTGGCATGGCCTTGGGGCGGGCAGCCAGCCGATCATGGCCTTGGGGCGGGCAGCCAGCTGATCATGGGTACCCAGGGGATTTTTCCAGTTAATTACCATGGAGTTTTGGGTCACCTCCTCTGATTTTTATTCACTTTTCACATTTTCTCTTCCTAGGGTATTTCAGGTCAGAATGAGAATCCAGAGCAGTCTGACTTTGAATGATGACACATACACAGCGATAACATGCTGTTAATTACTTAAACATGCAAGCAATTTTTTTAATTGACACCTGTTAGTTACCTTAAACTGTAAGACAGGTTTACCTTATTAGATGAGTTTAATGGTCTACATTTTCACTTAATGATTTTGCTGTAACCTCATGTTTAGTGGCGAAAAAGTGGATTTTTTCGGCATGCAAGTACCAAAATCGAAAGTCAGATAAGTGAAATATAATGATTTTAGTGGATGTATGTCAAAAAAAAATCTAACAACCAATTCTGTAAATATACAATTCTTAAGTTCAGTTTGTACCTATTCCAAAGTTTAACTCAAATTAATAGTGAGGGCCAAATATCAGGGTGTAAATGGGCCCGTAAAACCAGTTCCGGGCATTTTTCAACCAAACCAAGTTCACATACATTCTATGTGGACACCACAGAACTATTTAAAGTACTTAATAACAAATGCCTTCTATGGCACCTTTAAGCACTGGGTAACGGATAAGACTAATTTTGTCATATGCTATCATTTCTGCAAGCCAAAAGTGTATAGAGCGCAAGATGGTAATGGTAATGCACCAAAGGACAGCCATGCATTGGAAATGTTAGTGCTTGTATATCATTGACATGTAGAGGAAATAGTGTGGAATGCCTGTATCACTGTTGTATGCAGCTGTGTCACAAGGGATTTACCCCCCTATAAATGAATACTAATTAGTTCAGTGAGTTCTCATTCATTTTCATTTAAATTAGACCACTCTAGTCTCCTTTTCATAAATCTCTAGTCATACTCCTGGTTGTAAGCAATAAATACAACAGAATGCAATAAAGAAAGTTGCATTGGCCGGGAATCGAACCCGGGCCTCCCGCGCGGGCGGCGAGAATTGTTTAGCTAAACGGCCCTAAACAGTTTCCCATTCATTCTCTATGGTAGTGCTAAACCACTACGGATGTAATATATTTTTGGCCACTACGACATTGTGGCGCTGTTCCGAGATTTTAAAGACGCTCAGTTTCTGAAAAGTTTTATTCTAGGGACAAACTTCTGTGGAGACGAGACCTGTCACCAGCTTCTCGCTTCGGTTATTTACAGTTAGTGTTCATCTATCAAAGGTAAGACACATTGTTTGGAATAAATGTAAAACTACAGAATAAATGTACAGTTATGTCGCCAGGTATTTTCATGTATGGGAACATTATCGCTCGCAACTATTTTACTTGTTTTGATGATAGATCTACTTTTGTCTCTCATACATGTTTGCTGTAATTACGTGTTAAATAATGAATGAATATGACCGTTATTTGATGATATGTGTTTTTTTTTTTTACATTATATGACAAAATCTTGTAAGCGCGGTACTGTTATTAATTTTGTGTCACCGATTGGCTGGCATCGCTCACTTGGTAAGAGGCTGACGCTAGGTTTGTGGCATAGCCTATGTGTCTATGGCTTGTAGTAAAATTACACGCGGAATAATGAATGGACATGATTTTATATTCGTGTGTTTAACGTTAAAAAATCTTGTCAGTCCGTTTCCCTCAAACTTGTGTTGATCAATGACCTCAGCGTTACTCGCTTGGCAGGCTGTTGTCTGTGTGATCAGTCAGTTGCACTGTTGCACTGACCAACAGAACTTTAATATTAAACTATTGATACCATCTCAGGCAGTACCATAGGTGATTTTTGTTTACAAACGTAATTTTTTTTTTTAAAGTCTGGAAAAATTTTTATTAGTACTTTGGTAGCATCACAGAAGGCTTTCAGAGAGTCAGTTGAAGTCTGACTACAGTATAAATCAATTGTCACAGTTTTCCATCCTTTGATCTATTGAACATCTATTTGATCTATCTCGCCCCCCCCCCCCCCGACCATCTGCTCCCCCCTAGTTGTTCTCATTGGGCTTATCTGACCTCTCCCTAGGCTTACAATAGATAAGGATCAAAGAGGTGTGAAAAACTATTGTCTCATTGACCCTTTGAACTCCTTGTTTGAAGTTCAGCAGATTATAAACATCTGTGTCATGGTCATTTTCTTAAATTACCTTCTTAAAGAAACCTAAAATTATGTTCTGTTTCTCTTTTATGGTAGGTCAAGATGCACAAGAAAGTGGTGTTCACAGGGAAAATCCGTGTTGTGTTCCGCAAGGGACCACTCGGGTTTCTCCTGCAGGAGCCATCTGAAGAAGCCAGACGGATTAAGGACAACCCCACTCTGCAGGACAAGTCTGCACCCATGAGGGAGGACCTTGTGCAGCAGAACGCTCTGGCTGTGGTCCATCAGAGAGGAGGGGATGCCTCAGACAGGAAGGAAGTGTTGGGGGATTACATCCTGCAGTTTGGAAAGTATAAAGGGAAGTCTTTCAGGTGGCTTTTGGAGAATGATGTAGGGTACACTATGTACCTTATCAAGAACCTCCAGAAGGAGGAGGCTTCGGGTATCTCTATGGCTGAGGGGCATAGCAAGGACAGCCTACTTTCACTTGTGAATTATGCTCTCAGTTTTGCAGAGATCCAGTCTCTTCTTGCTTACGAGGCTAGTGGAGTGGGTGTTGGGCCAGCGTCATCAGAAGATGATCAGCTGGTTGGCTTTGGCTCCCAGGCCAAGAGCACCTGGAAAGAGATATGGGATAGCAGGGCTGATGGCTACGCAGACTTCATCATGGGGAAGAGATGCATCCCAGGGTCACGTATGTACAGGCTGCAGCAGTACCTGCAGAAGAGGCAGCAATCTGCTACTGCTTCCACGCCTGGAGTGCATGCCTCAGGGATCCCAGCTAATCCCATGGGTAAGCTATTTTATTCAGATTTTTATTCACATTTTTATATGAAATGCAAGTTTAGTATTTCTGTAGGGACAGAAATTGTGTTTTAAATTTTCCTTGTATACATCTACGTTGAAATAAACATGACACGTGACAAATGCTCGTACTTCATCCTTAACTGGGTAAAGTAATTCTTGTTTTTGTACACTCTAATTCTTGTCTGCACCACAGTGATGGATGAGGATGAAGAGTTGGAGAGGGCGATGTTGAGCATAACACCATCTAAACTACAAGTGCAGAGCTGTAAGTATAGT
>JAODLD010000101.1:4409812-4424491 GCA_026781065.1 Mormyrops boulengeri
TGTAAGCAGTTATATTTGAATGCTGTGCTTAAATGTTCCATATCATTTCTGAAACACTTATCTTTAATTACAGTCCACGTTATTACATTTCTGTAAATACTGAGATATAAAACTCTATTCTAATATTCTAAATGTTTGTATAGAGGGTTCATGACACACTACACTCATCCTCAGAACCTGACTGTTTGATTAGACTCATTCGTTTTATTTGGGTCTGTCTGTCAGAGGTCAGTGTCAAAAGTCATTTCAATAAATGCATCCTGGGATCCTCTTGTTTTGAATAATTTATCCCACATTTCTAACAGTGTGGTCATGTCTGAGATGATGATTGCATGTCTGAAATATTGCCATGTTTTGTTAGTAAAGTTTCTTTTTTTATAGTAGAGCTTTTCCTGTTTCGTAACATAAGCATTCATAAGCATTTAGCTGTATATCATAACTGCTCGCTGTTGGTAATTTAGGACTTGCTCTTTGTCTATGAAACTGTGTCATAAATAAAATTGACATTTAATGGAAATATTACACACTGCTTTTTTCCTGGTTAAACAAAATTCATATAGCAGACTTTTCTACACACAACTGCTTTTCACAACTTTATTATGCAATCTAACATGATAGCTTCTGTGTCATAAGAACATTCCAATATGTTGGTTGAGATTATTTAAGCGGTACATCGACAATCCTTGCGGGGGACATTAATGATAATTAAACAAACTTTGACAAACATGGGAATACCTGAAAAAATTGGTATAAACTACAAAATCTAATTTTAAATTTACAGTTGCAATTAATTTTCTGTGTTTTCCACTCCCATATATCACATTCGATAATATCTCACATTTGATAATTTGAATAATTTAACCAGTACATCAACAGTCGTTTGTAAGACATTAATGATAATTAAACAACTTTCACAAACAAGGGAATAAAATGAATAAACTAGTTGTAAGTTACTGGCAATCTGATGGAATAATTTACCATGTTGAGAGTAGCAGCATTCATCCAATAAATCAAGTATATAAAGTACTTTACGACTAATAAATTTTATTTTATTTGCAATACTTTCCACTCACATATCTCATATTTTATACCTCAAGGCGGATTCGAACTGTGTCTCTCGTGGAGTTTGAACGGCACAGACGAACCAAAAAAAAGCTACCATCTGATTGGCTGGTTTTCTGTTACAGCTATTCGCAACTTGCCCCCGCGTGGCAGGCGAGAATTCTACCACTGAACCACCAATGCAGGACATGTTACACATGCTTTGGCAGGCTCCTGTAGACAACACGCTACTATTGTGCTAAGGAGACCAGGGGTCTCAAGCTTTATTTAATCTTGAGAGCTACTTCTACAAAGAAAAAAATCTTGGGAGCTTTGTCTCCCATACAAGATTATATTCTGCCAACGGATGGTAAAGGTTAAATTAATTCTCCTTTCACGTCCACACTACAGCATGCCATGACATCATCGTAGACAACAGCACGTGTATATGCAAAACACAGACCAAAAAAATTAAGCGCATGCTGTTTCTGGTCCTTATTGGGGTTGTCTTCTGTCAGCACACATAATAATACGGGATTTTAGAAAGGAAAAAAAATCTAGCCTGCGAGCAGCAGTAATCTCTTTCTTCCTGCTGCGAAGTACCTTAATATTGTACTGTAATACAAGTTACTGCAATTACTAAAATTCTTACAGTTTAAATTAATGCATTAGGACAATTACAACTACAATAACCAAAGTGTACATTTCCAGGATAATAACAGGAAGTGTATGGGGTAAATACTCTCCAATCTGTACCTAAACATGTTTTATGTTGTTATCGTATACGTGACGTAAATTCCACATGTGGACATATGAACATTTAAATAATCTATTAAATAAATACCCAGTGTGCAAAGAACAATTGCGCTCCGTCCGTTTTCAATAACATTATTGCAAAATAGTTTAAACACGAAACACGGCAGCGCAGAGTACTGCTTACGGGGCTCGCACACACAACGCGGCGTGTGATACGCTGCACTGGCCGCCGGCTGCACACTGCAGAGCAACATGGCTCGCTTTCATTGGCCACGCGGGTATTCGGATATCGGCACCGCGCGCAGCGGGATGAACTTTGATCCCTGCGGGCGCGAGCTCACGGAGTGGCGCGCGAGAAACGGCTGTGGCGCGAATAATGGTTTTCCGAGCGGAGCCCTGCCGTTGTCCCGTTTCGTGCGAAAGCCCCACAGTCATCCTGATTGTGAACTTGCTAGCCAGGCCAACAAGTAAAAGGTAATACACGCACATAAAATACAAGTGAATATTGTTTACCTGCAAAAAGGGTTATTATACAGCGATAACTTTAGATGGACAGAAAACGATCCGGTCCTCCTAAATTAAATACATTTGCTTCATATTAAGGCTTTCGCTATGGCAATGCTTCAAGGCCACGGTCAGACATAAATAAATAAATAAATTCAAATAAAATGTAAATGATCGCAAATAGGCGACTCCTGCTGCACTTTGTACATATTACTTACAGTAAGCAATTTATAGAGCATACGATATGATAATACAATACAATTTTGACAACTTTTACTGCGGACTCGCCGTCTGCCCAACCTCTCCGCAGCAGTGGTCACTCTTCCGGCTGCGGATTACCCACAATCCATTTTCCATGGCCTAGAACGAACCGGAAATAAAAGTCCCCGAACCCATTTATGCAGAACTTCACATTTAATACACAAACTGATTCACCCTGTTACGCGAGCTGCTCGTTGGCTCTTTGCAAGATATTGGTGGAAATGCTAGCGGTCCCGTAGCATTGTGATGTGGCGATAATGCTAGCGGTCCCGTAGCATTGTGATGTGGCGATAATGCTAGCGCTCCCGTAGCATTGTGATGTGGCGATAATGCTAGCGCTCCTTTAGCATTGTGATGTGGCGATAATGCTAGCGGTCCCGTAGCATTGTGATGTGGCGATAATGCTAGCGCTCCTTTAGCATTGTGATGTAGCGATAATGCTAGCGGTCCTGTAGCATTGATTAATGATGGGAAGTTCGATTCGATTTAAATAATCGAATCGAAGGGGGGGGGGCACTTTGTTCAATTACCGTATTGGCCTGAGTATAAGACGACCCCAACCCCCCACATACACACACGTTTTGTGTTTTTAGAAAAAAAGTTTTTGGAATACCAAATCTTACCGGTATAAAGAAAAATTATGTTGACAAAAACATATACCAACATAACCAGCAACCACAGCTTTAGAAGCAACCACACGCAATCCTATTACAATAATTGTATTAAACAGCAAACATTCAAAAGAAATGTACTGGGGGGGGTTGGATCATGAATATTACTAATTTATTAGCCCTTAAGCGCGGAGAATGTTTTCCATGTAGCAGACCCACATGAAGAGGGTAAGAAAAACGTATTGCGGAGAAAGGTTGAGCCATATTAATAAATGATATGACAACTCTTTAAAAATGAATGTTACTGTCTTTATTAATTGTTGAATTTGGATCTACAGGAGTGGCTTCTGACTTCTGATTTGGTGGGGAAGGAAAAACCACAACAGGTTCACTAATTTTGTGCACTTTATTTAAGAAAAAAACATTTTGTGTTACTTGTGTTTTATAATAAAGTATTTATTTACTTATAAACTTTGCCCAAATTCTGTCCTGCGTTTTAACTAATTAATAAAAAAATCACAAAAATACTTAAAGGTAATGAAAATTAATTCAGCTTTAGCAATTTGATGATGCGTCCACCTTAATTATTAAAAAGTATTAATATCGGTATCGGCGATACTGGCCCTGTATTTACTTGGTATCGGTTCGATACCAAATCTTGCAGTATAGCACACCCTAACATCAATAGCATTGAGATGTGGAAGTGCTAGCGTTCCTGTACCATTGTGATGTAGCGGAAGTGATAGCGTGGATATGTGGAGGATATAGCTCATATAGCATGGTAGGTTTAATGTATCGTTCCTATAGTATTGTGGCGAAATATTAGAGCTTCTAAATCATTGTTATGTTCCAGGAAATGCTAACACTGGCGTGGGAGTGTGGAGTAGGAAAATTACATTTGAGAGCTAAAGCATTTCAGCAGAAGCTATTTCATCCCACAATGAGGCACTTAATAAAACAAAGCAGGTTTTGAAATGTTCCAGTCCCCTCCTCTGCCTGGTAAAATTCAAGTCCTGGGGTGATTTTTAATCTCAATCTAACCCTGCTGGTCAGACACCGAGTTCAGGATGATGTTTGTTCCATGCCACAGGAGGACAACAACAGCAAGGGGCCAGGGAGAATAACAAGGGGGGGAATCACGCTGGATGTATGAAAACACAGGGCTTCCAGAAACACTGCCATAAAAGCCATGTGCACGGAAGGAAGCAGAATGAGCACGGTGTGTTTGCTAATGCCCCATAACACGCCTCCCACCTGTCTGTCTTGGAAAGCACTCAGGCCCCCAGTGAGAGACACTACAGATAAGAGCGACAGGTGTAACCCCCACCCTTCACACCTTTTCCTGTAAGCCACACTGGTTAGCGATAACATCTGCAGGAGGACCCGCAGGCACCAAAGGCAGGGAATGGCGGTATAGAAAGGGAACTCCTCATGGGTGTCACATGATGAGGGGGCGTGACGGGCAGGGGTATTCAGATGCCCTGTGAAGGGGGGAAATATGTCATGAATGTTTGTGGATTTATCCCATTTTTCAGAGGAAGAGCCTGGCAGCTTGGGGGGCCGGTGGCAGCGTGTGGGGGGGGGTTCGCCATGCCCTAAGCGCTGAGTTTGCTCGCTAGGCTACACTCGCACCTGGCGCCGACGTCTGCGGCTCTCAGCTGCTCCCCTCTTATCTCCTCATGCTCCAACAAGCACTGTATAAGAGCCTCTTTGTCTATTTTCTGCTAATAAATATTTTTTTGGGGGCAGATGAGCATTCAGCATGGCGCTCCGTGTTTAGTCACACTGCCCCACAACATCTGCCAGTTTAAGTGAATCAGAGAGCAAACTGGCGCACTTACGGTGTCCGCGTGACCAACCAAAACATAAATCATACACCTCCATGTCTGCCTGGTGCCAGGGCAGCACAGGGCACCAGGCAGTGCAAGGACCTGATGATTTATCCAGTGCCTGATGAGCCTTCAGGGCTCATCAGGTCCTTGCACTGGATAAATAGTAAGGGAATATGTGGGTAATATCAAATACTAAAGAATAAGTTTCCTAATTAAATAAGTGATAAGATCATTCGGATTCAAACAGTAAACATACAATGCTTAAAATGCAGTTCCGCAGAGTGTTTATTCATAAAAACAAAAAGAAAGGGAAGGCACTTTGAAAAACAATTTTACAAGAAAGTTTTTCCTTCACCTGGGATAAAGAGCCAAGTTTCTATGCGAGGCACAGAAAGGTTGTAGCAGTAAAGGTTACTTTCAATACCTACGAGGGGCTCTGTCAATGCTACGTAAGGGTGTGTAGACACACCAGGGGATATAGCCCAGACAAGAGAAGTGAAAACACACCCTAATGATGAGACATGCTGTTGGAGCCACTTGCTCTATCTGCTTCTGTCTCCCTGCGGCACGTTATTACGTAGACCAGCCTGTGAGTGACGCTCTTGGGGTCAGATCCCGTCTCAGGTATGCTTTGCCCAACAGAGCGGAGACCTTCCACAATGGAGCTCTTTCCCGGCCTTCCAGAACTCCCAGCAGTCTGTGGAGGTGGGGTTATGAGCGTGATGCCAACAGCAGCCATAGCAGCCCTCTCTCAGACATTTTGTGACGCATCTCTATTCCAGGACTTGAGGTCCGCAGCTGTGTTTGTAATTAGATCAGTCGGTTTAAATTCAGCTTTATTGGCATTGCACAAAGTACAAGTACTCAAACAGCAAAATTCAGTTTGGCATCTAATCTGAAAGTGCAAAATAGTGCAAAAGTGCTAAAAACAGCTGCACGTTACACAGTGCTCAAAGAAAGTCTTCGGACGCTCACGTAGTTCTGTAGCGTCACAAATGTATTAGTTTCATAGCAAAACTCCATTCACAAACAATGTTTAATGTATCTGCATCTAACTCTCCAACAGACATTTTCTTTTATTAAGTGTTATATTTTTTGACTGACTCATTCAGCTCTGTTCTTACCATTTTCCTGTTAATTGCAGTTGTAGTCACTGGCTCCCAAAGGGACACTGAACACAAATGTTTGGTGTTTTATGTTACTGAAAAGGTGTTACTAATTAAAAGGCATCCAATGAGACTGCTTGTCAATGAACTTTTTAACTCAGAATAGCTCTTCCAATGTGATATATATTTTTTTGTAAATAAAAGAATAAAGTAACGATTTTGCTATAAAGCCAATAAATTTGCAACATTGTTACTGAATTAAGCAAGCATCCCAAGACCTTCTGTGAGTCCTGTATTTGCATGACAGATTGAACATGTACATCTATACATTGGTATATGTGGTGTACATGGTGTGGTATAAATAATGGATATATACAGCATAAGAACATAAGAAATTTACAAACGAAAGGAGGCCATTTGGCCCATCAAGCTCGTTTGGGGAGAACCTAACTAATAGCTCAGACTTGTTAAAATCTTATCTAGCTCTGATTTAAAGGAACCCAGGGTTTTAGCTTGCGCTACACTAGCAGGAAGACTATTCCATACTCCAACTACACGCTGTGTGAAGAAGTGCTTCCTCAATTTCATTTTAAAATGATCTCCCAGCATCTATGGTTGGAGAAAGGAAGACTGAGAGTTTCTGTACATATATATGCCTATAACTGCCAGGGTGTGGAGTCGCTCTAATCGTCCTCTGCTGTAGACCATGTTTAGTGCAGATCCATAACACACTTGATTATGCACCTGCATCAGCTCAGACTCCACCTTCTGACTGACATTTGGGGTTCAAACAGGTGACACTTTCAGTCATTTATCATTTCCTGACCTAGGGTATAACAAAGTGCTACGGCTGCTCTGCTGTCCTGGCAACACGCGGCAGACCACGTGCAGGTCTCTGCAGTGCATGCTGAGGAAATAAGAAGTTAAGGAAGCAAGTCACAGGTCACAAAATTGTATAATATCCAGCCTTTCAAATGACTCAGCTGGGTGACGCTCCGTCTGCCTATAGCGACCCATGGCCCACAGGGAGGTGGGACACATTAATTACGTTTCTGGGCAACAGTTCAATCAGCCAATCACAATTCTGAGTAAAGTAAGCCATGATAAATGTGATCTCAACAAAATCCAGGCGTCACGGTTTTGTAATCGTGCCGGCTTTCCTCTATAAACTTTCCTTGAGTATTTTGAGGGTGACAGTTCTTGCACAGAAGATCTACCTGTTAATGGCTATTCAGTTGGGCATTGTAGTTCTATATTATTTCTATGTTTGCTTCCCTCCTCTGTTGAATCAGTAGAGAAGCAGATCGATGGCAGAATATGATGCAATATACAGAAATGAGGATAGTCCCACAGCAACAATCATTTAGTTAAATTGTATCAACTTAAAGATCCCTCTGACCCAGTGCTGAGCTTCATGGCTGCCAGATATGTTATGAGATTCCCCCTCCCTCTGACACAGTGCTGAGCTTCATGGTTGCCAGACGTGTCTTGAGATGCCCCCTACCTCTCCAGCTATATCAAACATGCTAAAACGGTATTTTTTTCCATAATGGTGCTAATCTGGCGCGGTGACCTGATGATACCTGCCTTCATTTTGAGGGGACTGGTCTGGAAAATCTTGCTAAATGGATGGGCTGGCAATCAGGGCTGGGAATCAGCGTAATGAACTCACTGATCTTTAGGTTAGTACTCAGTAGCAGTGATGCACAAGCTGAAATGAGATAGTGTCATGGAGTAGAAACTGCAGCGGTGGGGGGGATGAGAGCAGCCCACCTGCACCCTCCTGTGCCCTGTTTACTCCTGGCAACATATGCAGACCAGTCCCGGATCCCCTCAGCAACAAGCTTGGGCAAATGCCAACCAATCACAGATTATTTTGTTTTAATTATTGTAAACAAGAGATGGCAAGCGTTTTTTTAAAACAAAGCTTTTGAACATTTAACACCCAAGCACACCCCCCCGAGAATCCCGGGACCAGCTGGAGCTGATGCTCACCGAGGAGATGACTGCCGCAGAGTTGGCCTCTGGGCCTGACAGCCTGGGACTTTCCTAAAACAGATGTCTGCCATTTGAGCCTGGACTTCCCCTCGACGTCACAGCCCCTGGGTGGCTCGCAACCGCGTACACATGTGCTTCGGTGTAACATATAAAGGCTTATGTTTTAAGTACACAGGACTGGGGGTGACGGGGGGTGTTGTTCCCTTTAGGGCTCATTTTTGTGTTAAATTCAACTGGGGCAGTTTGTCATTGACTTTTATTGACCTGGGTTTTTTTTTGTCTAAACCACAGCCTGGGATTTCAATCTGTAGCTTTATCCCTATGGACTCATAGGCCACGATCATGTGACCTGGCGGCCGACTTTACATTTACCCTGGGCAGCCTATATTTGTACCCATTGAGACGGCTGAATATTTCGCTACAGCAGACAGCCGCCCTTAAACCAGCAGTGTTTAGGTCATGAGTCCACAGCATTATTCATTATGCTAAGCACAGGGCCATTGCTACTGGAAAGACTGCGACATCTATAAGCTCAGCAGCACGGCAAAGCCCATCCTAGGGGCTCTGTGACAGGAACTCTATCCATAAAAGTTTGCGTGCTGAAGCCTGCATGGTTCCACTGCTTTTATTCATGAATTCCCTCTCCCTCGCCCCCCCACACTCAACCCCAGTGCCCCCACACACTACGTGCATCCATGGAGTTTCTCAGGTCATCTATGGGATGGTACACAAGTAACAGATACATGCAAAAGCGCACGGGCCACTGTTCTCAGCAGCGGGCTGCACCGCGGACTGACAAACACCCAGCACACCCCTTCATAATTCATTAGATTCATTAATTCATATCTTTTTTTTTTGCTGACTCTTATGTCCCCGTTGCCTTTCAAAGGTCTCGTTACACTTACGATCGTCATCATTTTCTAGGAGAGCCGATACTTTGAATGCATCATCACTCCAGGTTTCTTTTTCCCTTTGTGTTGCCTGTGATGTTCAGACTACGTTTCTCAGTGCTTAGTTTAGCCTCAAACACGGGGGCATTTTGCTCTTAACATAGGGGCCAAACAATCACTAATTTGCTAATGAGCCCGATAGATTCACTGATGTAGGCTCTAGGATGGTGGGTAACTGTATCAGCCCATATTTTATAAAGAATTTTAAAACCTGGCCTTTCGAACCAGTGTTGTTACCCGCCTAACCTAACTCAGCTGATCCCGCCCATTAATGCCCCACCTCACACTGCTTCGGCTAACTTGCCCATCAGTGATAGAATATCTCGCCTTTTCACATCCTGTTTTTCTGATGACATCATTTCCTGTGGCAACAAAACTCATCTTCAGCAATCAGAATTTCTGAGAAACATTCATCAAAAAATGGCTTCCCTGAGTGAGTCGTGCCTTTAATGTTAGCAGTCTAAAGAAAAAAAAGGCACACATCTCTTGCCCGCCTCTCTTTCCTCTATTTAAGCCTTCATTTTTAATTGACATCCCAAGACTTCCCAGAATCCACATCTTGCATGCTCATGGATGTAGACCTCACACTCCTTGAATCATTAAGTCTGCTTCTGGGCGTTGTCTCCTTTCATTTTGCCGCTAATTTTATTTAGTCTTAAATTCTTTGAAAGCATACTTAGGTTGGAATACAGACCATGAGGCCAAAACTCAGACATTATCATTACAGTGTAATTTCACTAAATTAAGCTCAGCAGACAGTATTCGAAGCAGACTCTATCAGAATGTGTGGAAATTGCATGGCTGGAAAGACAGTAATAGCAGAAATGTCAAAAGAAAAGCTTTGGTCATTTTTGTGTAATTTAACACAGTGGTTCAGTGGATGAGGAGGGAAAGTGACCAGAAGGTTAAAGGTTGTCGTAGAAAGGAAGATTTTTTTATATTTTGTGTTTCATCTGAGTCTGTATAGGGATGGGATGGTATTTTAACAGGAACAAATGTACATTTGATAGATTAAAACGGGCAGCTGTTCGGCACATAGAGCTTTTTCATGAATAATTTGATTTAATATTTAATTCCCCCATTTGGAAACGACACAAACAGCACAACTGAAATTGGAGTGTGCTGTTTTGCCGTCGGTAGGGTGTACAAAAGAATGGAAGGTGAGTATGGTCTACTTTTGGCCTGATGACCACTTTGGATGGAGCATTAACCGCTGAGGTGCCACTATGGGAATAAGGAAAGATCTAGATCATATAGGGGAAGGGGATGCAGGATAACATGGAGATAAACAGGTCAGCTCTATCTATCTATCTATCTATCTATCGATCCATCCACCCATCCATCCATCCATCCATCCATCCAACTAATGTTCATAGGCATGCATTTGAAGATGGAGGGTTAGGAGAAAATTGAGTTTTTGGTGAAAATATGGCTGAAGACAGATGTGCATTTAATGATGGAGGTCAGTGGAAATGTGCAAGTAAGGGTGTGTGTGCTGGGATATGTGTTAAAGAGGGTCAGGGGGAAATAACAGCAGATGGGCTGGCTCTCCATAACACACCAGGGAGCTGAAGAATCATGTCTTCCCATCACGCTCTGCTGCCGGGGCTTGGGTTAGACTGTTTCTCCTTTTTCATGGATAATAGCCCCATCATGTTCTGCAACCTCACATAGGCAGTAACCCCTGGTTGCATGCAGTAGTTACTGTTATCCTGGAAGTGAATTTTCCTGTTTTTCTTTTCCCTCTCTCCACACCAGCTGCGTCATCCCGGCTGTGGCCGCTTGGCTCTCTCCCACCCTCTTCTGGCCTCGTCGCTGCTCCCCGCACTTTTGTCTTACGTGAGCCATTAGTTATGTAATGCTGACTTGCCAGTTATGTAATGGCCACTCCGCTCTTCCTCTCCCACTGCCGCCGTTTCGAAAGGGGCTCAGGAGCTCGGCTCGCGTGCTCGTCAGCTAGCTGAGGCTCCAGCGTCCTGAAGCCATCTGCATCCGCTTTTGGGGAAGGGGGGTCTCTCTGCATGGTGAGGGGACCCAAAGCCGGTCAGCTGAGTGTATGGCGTCCATCAAGCAGCTGTGTCATTCAGCAGGATGATGGGGCTTTTGGACCCTCACTTGGTGCATGCGGCCTTCAGGAATACATGGAATGTTGTGTAGGCTCAAGGGTCAAGCCCTTCTGGCTGTAGGCCTGTACTGTCTTGCAGATCACATGTAGCACAGGGACACTATTCCTGATTCCTACAATGATATACATGCATGATGTCATGCCCGCTCGTCCAATCCTCCCGTGTGCCACGCCCCCTCACTACCTTGTGTGGAATCCCCATGTTTACCAGCTGATTCTCATTGTTGTTGATTAGTCCAATGTATTTAAGTCGGCGTTAGGTATGTTTTCCCCAGTCCGGTCAATAAAGTCTGACGTCTTATGTTCCTGAGTGTGGTTCCCTTCAATAAATCCCTTGTTCCCCGATTCCTTGACTCCCAGTTCCTGCTTCCCCGGTCCGTTCCATGACACATGACAGTTACTTTACTATCTTATCCTACAGAATTCAATTAAATGGGATAAGAAAATGTAAGCAGGTTCACCAATAACAATATGCACTAACTAACAATATGCAATAATTAGCAACTCCCCCAAAATAGACCTTCTATGCTTTAAGAGATAGCGCTTAAATTTATATACTGTACAGGATTAGAGCTTAGAAAACAGGGGGTATAATGATTTAAAAACAGGATGTAGACTGTATTATCATTTACACTGTAGCACTCTTTTTGGATGGAACCACACTGTTGGTGGTCTGCAGCCTGCTGTGCGATCCGTTTTTTGAGAATAAGGAAAAAAAAATCCATGTCATGTTGTCACCTCCACCAAAAAAGTGTAACAACCGTAGACAAAAGATGTGAAGTAACATGAAAAAGTCTGATGGTTATGTAACCAACCCAAATGCATGCATGCGTGCACACATACGCACACACACATACGCACACACACATGCACGCACACACACGCACAAAATGGTGTCCAGGACACTTTACCCGATCTACCTAAAAAAATATCAAATCAAATACAATTTCATTCAATGAGGTTGCAACAAAACTACAACTAAAAAATTTGTGGAATTAAAGAGGAGGGCATACTAGTGGGTCAATTTATATTTTCCAGTGTGGAGTTCTACCTGAATATTACTGTAGTTCTAACCTATTTCTTATGCATGATCATGTTCACCTGTTCATGCTGTTCACCTCACACGTCTTCAGCAACCCCTCCACCCTACTAATTAACTACTAAGTAGTTACAACTTTAAAATCGTGTATAATGAATTACAAGAACAGTTTTAAAAATATATTTAGTAAAATAATGTATCGTGAAAGCTTAACCCTGTGTATCATCTCAATCCATGATCCCCTCCAAGGCTCCCTGGGTCTTTGCTGGCCTCGGCACCCATAACCTATCTGTCATTGGGTCATTTTTGTCACTCAGTCTCCCCAGTGTGAAGCGTCATGCCGATTCCCTCTGCAGTCAGATATATTACCAGGTTGGTGGTCTCCGAGTTCCTGCCCGCACATGTCGATATAGAGCTCCCAAGATCATGAGAAGGAGTCACAAATAGGAAGAAATACTGGGATTTATGTTTATGGTTTGCTGGGACCATCTGAACTTGCCCGCCTCAATGGTACAGATTTTCCCAGGCAGACGGAGAGATGGGATGTCTGATCGTCAGTGTCGATAAATCCTGCAGCGGACGACCGATCGGGGCCAGCAGACAACATAGACAATGGTCTGCTCCAGGAGGTGGTATTTTGGCTAAACCAGCCCGAGGTTCGGGAGGATCCTGTGTTGCTGGATTTAGCCAGCCGGAGAGGCAGTCTCCTTAGTGAGATGACGCTGCCTGGGGACGTGCACCTCTTCAACGAGATGCATGAAAACCTCTGGAAGCTGGTGCTGATGCGGAGAGGAGGATCCAGCCAGTCGCGCTGCACAGGGCGGAGGCTGCCGACCCGCCGTCTGCCGTTTCGGAGACAACGCAGCCGCCGACGCCAGCCACATACCGGAGAAAGACGAAAAAGAAGCCCAAAGGAGAGAAGGCCATAAGACAACGACAACAAATTTATTTTTGTATTGTGCGTTTTCACAAAATGACATTGTCTCAAAGCGCTTTACAGCGTTCCCACCCAAAGCCCCCAGAGAGCAAGCCAGGGGCAACAGTGGCAAGGAAAAACTCCCTAGAAGGAAGAAACCTTGGGAGGGAGCAGACTCAAAGGGGGGAGCCCATTCTCCTGGGGCCGGCAGGGAAAGTCAAATCGGAGAGATGGCTAAGTGGAAAGTCACACAGTCTAAATCATAGAATATGAGTCACAACCGGGGAGCAGGGAGGTGATGATAAGCCGGTGTTGGCACTCCTTCAGATTGCCGGCCAACTAGTAGTAAGGCAGCCGGGCATACATGGAGGACGACACAGGGAGAAGAGCGAGCTGGACAGAAGGATGTCATGCGTAGTGGAGACGTCGCATCTAGCAGGGTGTGCAGGATATCTTGATAAATTTGGGGTCTCCAGGCGGCATACCCCAGGAGGGGTGGGGGAATAAAAAATGCAATTAGTCAAAGTAGGGGAGACTATAGGCAGTGCTAACAGTTAGACGAGTGCAATATGTAAGTGCAATGTCCGGCAGATATGGCTATGGCAGCATAAGTAGGAGGGAGAGGCAGGTGGGAATACAGGTGTGGGGGTCCCTGAAATGTCAGCACTGCAATTCCACAAGGGGGGGTGAAGCTAGAGTGACAGCACTGACAGCTCAGTTTATTCAAAGCCAGTGGCACTGATCCCCACCCAGCTCTACACCTCACACTACAGATCAAACTAGAACTAGAGTCCCTATAGGCTAGACTAAATAAGTGTGTTTTAGTCTAGACTTGAATATTGAGAGTGAGCCTGAATCTCGCACATCGGGTGGAAGACCATTGCACAGCTGAGGAGCTCTATAGGAGAAAGCTCTGCAGCCTGCTGTAGCTCTTCCTACCCTGGGTACTAACAGATATCCTGCGCCTTGAGAAGGAAGCAGGCGCGGAGGGTTGTATGAGGTCAGCAGATCACTGAGGTATTCAGGTGCAAGGCCATTCAGTGCTTTATAGGTTAATAGCAGTATTTTATAGTCAATCCGAGACTTAACTGGAAGCCATTGAAGGGAGGATAGGACAGGGCTAATGTGATCAAATTTTTTAGTGTTTGTGAGAACTCTGGCTGCTGCATCCTGTACCAGCTGAAGTTTATATAAGGATCTAGATGGGCAACCAGAAAGGAGGGTATTACAGTAATCCAGTCTGGAAGTTATAAAGGCGTGTATTAATTTTTCTGCATCCTGAAGGGAGACCATCTTCTGAAGCTTGGCTATGTTCCGTAGATGATAAAACGCAGTTCTAGTAATGCTT
Organism: Mormyrops boulengeri; assembly: GCA_026781065.1. Classification (NCBI taxonomy): domain Eukaryota; kingdom Metazoa; phylum Chordata; class Actinopteri; order Osteoglossiformes; family Mormyridae; genus Mormyrops; species Mormyrops boulengeri. The sequence goes on from JAODLD010000101.1 coordinate 4,424,300, forward strand.
CTTATGTGAGCATCAAAACATTCTGAATCAACTAGAAGACCAAGATTTCTGACCACTGTGTTAGGTTGTGTAGGAAGGCCACCAATGTTCAGGTGGTGAAACTTATTTCGTGCAGCCTTGGGACCAATTACCAGAACTTCTGTTTTTTCAGTGTTTAGCATAAGGAATTTTTTTGCCATCCAGCACCAGATA
>JAODLD010000101.1:4479007-4501101 GCA_026781065.1 Mormyrops boulengeri
CAACACAGACAAAACATCATGCATAAACAGACAAACAAACAAGCAAATAAATAACAAACAACAACACAGACAAAACATCATGCATAAACAGACAAACAAACAAGCAAATAAATAACAAACAACAACACAGACAAAACAAATAGGCAGATAGATAAATAAGAATATGGACTGCCTGGCAGTGCAGACCGTCCGGGGTGTGTCCTGCCTCAGGCCCTGTGCTTGTGGGATCGTCACCCTGAGCTGTATTAGCGGTTATGAAGATGGCTGGGTGGTTGTCCTCGTTCTTAAGAATTTAAGGTCTGAGCTGAAAGTCGAGGTCGTAGTTGGTGGGGAGAATGTGTTTCACCGGTGAGGTGGCTCGTGGGTTCCTCCAGTTTGATGTAGTTGTTTGTCTTATTCCACAGGGACTCATCAAGGTGAGGGGAGATCGGTGCTGGATGGACCTGACCTGCATGGATTACCACTATGAGGTGAGAGGGCCTGTGTCTGGCCTTGAGTAGGGTTTGCTTTGCAGCTCAGAACCTTAGTTTGGGTTAAAGCCCAACTGAACCACTGAACACATCAAATGAGCAAGTGGTGCATGATTAAAGTGAGATTCAGAAATCTGACCTTGATTGATCCACAGCAAAGAGACGAAAGATCTGCCCAGTATCTCACTGATGGATCGAGGTCTCTTGTTGGTCAGTCTATCCTGATCATATTCCAAGCCTTTCATTGATGGTCTGCTTGGTTTAGATCTGAGATCTGTCTCAGTGAGATTCGTAGTACGTCATTGGTGGATCCTTACTCATTGGGGAAGTAGGTCTGTCTGTGAGATGTGAGAGTGGTATCTCTCTCTCATCGTCAATGGTGAGATTTCCCGGTCTCTCCTGGCCCCATCTACAGCTTATGTGAGTGTCTTTGGTTTTGTCTTAGGTTGTTTTTTGCATATGGTGCAGCTTTTGCCGTCTTGACATAGTGGTTCACACCTCTTTGATTTAGAAGCTGTAGTCTTCTAGGCTGCATATAGAGCTACTGGTGTGTGAGCTCTAAGCGCTGGGCATTGGCCCTTCCGTTCGGAGTCCCCGGTAGAGTGTCCTCACTCACGTTCTTATAAGCAGAATCGCTCCAGTCTTCAGCTTCTTCTATGACCTTGGGGTGGGGGCATCACTGATAATCCTAATGAGAAACGCACTGGAAGGAATGCCAAAAGGCATGCTGTAGTAGACTCATTCACCCCCCACCCCAATTCTTCAACGAGAAACATTGCTGATGACCTACAGCCGGCATTTCTATGGTCCAACTCAATGGGGCTGAATAAGGAAGCCTCTATCTGCAGGCCGGTGAGCCGGCAGGAGCCATTCGTTAGGGATTCAACTAATTAGCAGAGTGCATAGTGCTGCTTATTGGGCGTTATTGAGTTTATCACGGTTGATTCACCACAAAACTGACCAATGATTAATGGAGGAGTGGGGGGGGGGACATGTGTGTGTGACTGGCTTCTTGTAACCTTTCTGCCCACGTTAGTGAATTTTTAAATCTGTGCACAGTTAGAGCCTTTTGCACAGAACATCGGTTGGTTGGAAGTCTGAAGGTTCATTGACGCAGATCAGGAGATGCTGGGGAAGGTGGGGGGGGGGTATTCACAATCTGACAGGCTTTACAGGCCAAACATTAAAAGTCAACCGAAAGAAGCTGACCAGCAACTGAATTTTCCAACGGGGCAGCAGTGGACCGAAGTCGACCGGTTGATAAACAAATGGATTCACAAAGCAGCAAGTTGAGGTCCATCTAGATAGTGCCTCTCCCAGAGTGCTCTGCAGGTGATCTTCCAGGGAGAGGAACAGGAACAGAAAAGTATTCCTCGTGAAAACTGTGTATATGTACTAATGTACTGTGGACAGGGTAACTGTGTGCTGCCGGTCGCGGGCTGGATTAGGTTCATCCCTGCGTTAACTGAGCTGGTTCTGTGAAAGTGATTATACACTGATCACAGTCCATGGGGGCCAGGTGATGTCAGGTTACTGGGCGGGGGCACATGCACCGACACACACATGCACATACAGTCCATGTATTCATACCTTTATGGGGACTCTTCATTAATTTCAGTGGGAAAATCCCTAATCCCAACAATGACAACCCTAACCCTACCACTTGGGGGCAGTGGTGGCCTAATGGTTAGCGACGCACACTTGTAATTGAAGATTGTTGATTTAAATCCCCAACTGCCAAAGTACCATGAAGATACCATGAGCAAAGTACCAGCCCCACTCACTGCTCCCCAGGTGCTAAATAATAGCTGCCCCTCGCTATGTCACTTTGGGTGAAATGCAGGGGACGCGTTTCATTGTTGTGGACCATGTGCCGTATCAGCAATGACAGCTGGCCAGCACTAACCTTAACCAGAAATAACCAAACAAAATGCAAATATCCATTTTTTTTGTTTTTTTGGTTGCAGTCATAGATTTTTACAAAATTGAGGTTACCTTTGTGGGGACCAAAAAAATGTCCCCGCAAGGTAAAGTTTTTTTCATGCTATTGTGGGGACATCTGGTCCCCACAATTTAATAATTTCAGAATCACACACACACACACACACACACACACACACACACACACACACACACACACACACACACACACACACACACACACACCTGTCCATAAACAGTGGTGAATCCTGGGAATTCAGTGACTAAACTACATTGCTTAGACAGGACTTTGGGTGGAAAAGTCTACTCCTGTTTTATAAAACCGAAAAACAGCTTTAAATTTCATCCCATATTAATATGTCAAAGTTTGACTGAAGGCTTTTTTGGCATAATCTCACTGGACTGGCTGGCTTGGCTTCTAATTGCTCAGAGCTGCCTTGGACTTGGAGTACAGAGAGTGGTGGCCTCACTCCCGATCCTCCAGCGGGGGGGCCTCGTTGAGCTGTCCAGCCTGCTTCCCCGGGACGGGTACCTGCAGCTGGTTATTGAAAAGCCATAAATAGTGTCCTGGGTCCTCAGACTCCGCTCCTCTGCCCATCCCGTCATGTGACGGCGAGGGGAATCTGGTCCTGCATTTTAATGGATTTTTCAGTTTGTGGGTCTGGAGCCCAGCTAACAGAGGTAATAAAACCGTAACTATTTAAGAGGATTCATTACACGTGACGATCCGTCCAACTGCTGAGCGTAAAAACGGGGCCGGTAAATGGCTGCCATTGCTCATAAAAAAGCCCTAATTTCCCTCCCAAATCAGCTCCACGGCTGAAGGGATTGTTTTCATATATATTTTTGTAATATTACAAATCCTGCCCAATTTCAGTTGGTCTCACTATTCCCAGGAAGCACTTAAATTTTGTGTTTATCATATTTTAATAGGATTTAAAATTCCATGTTGCCGTTAAATCCCTGCCGTTCTGGGCCTTTAACTTTAAGGCACGAGGGCTTCCATGCTGAGATTTTTCCTCCTGTTGTTTGGTTTCCCTGTTATTTTCTTCCCACAATCGGACCTTGTGCTTTTGCACGGTGGGTGCAGGGGCTTGCCAGTTCTCCCGGCTGATTCAGTGCCTTGTGACATCTTTCTGCACACTTCCTGTCATAAAATGCAAATGTCAGGCGTGTTTCTTAGCCGTGCTGATGATGGGTAAACCCCTCCACCGGGCTTGCTTTCCACTCCGCTGCGTAATGGTCGCCGTCTCCATCAACCTGGCCACCACCCTTAGCCTCTCATAGGCAGCTTTCGGGCAGCTGCGTGAGGTCCGATCTCTGAGGCTCCACCTCCACACAAATGCTGATCGAGGTCGTGGAGAGGGGTGACTGTGCCCAGAAGGTCACCTGACCATGCTGCAGTCATCCCGGTACGCCCGTGATGGGAGATGGCCGTTTCGGACCCCCGGCCGTCTCCTAGTCAGTGCAGCATCTGCTTCTCACATATCCTTCACCGTGGCACATCTGTGTGGTCCAGCTGGAACCTCCTTACGCCTCCCTGCAATTCTCTTGTGGCTCTTTCCCCTGCTGTCTGGCCCCTTTGCTCATGTACCACCATCCAGCCCCATCACTGAACCCCGGACCATGGTGACTCCGCCCCTTCTCGCACCCGCATCACACCAGGAGATAATGAGGTCTGGTTTGGTCACCCTGTCAGTCTGAGCGGCTCTCGGCGAGGTGGTGATGTCACATCGTGAGGTCGTCCACTTCCTGTGGTGATATCATGCCGCGAGGAGTAGCGATGTCGCGGGTGGTGAGGTTACACAACACACTTCTCGCATGAACACACTCCTTGCACCCGGACCCCTGGTGGGAAGGGGAGGGGGCTGACGTGGGCTGGGGCAGCTGCAGGAAGTCGGGCCGTGAGGGAAGGTGCTGGAACACGAGGAGAGACCTGCCAGCTGTTTGTCTGCTCTCAGCCAGTGGGGGGGGGGGGGGGGTCGCTCCGGTCAGCACTGCCTGTCTCCCCACTTCTCTCATCTGGTCCCCTTCATTCCTCTGTAGGAGTAGCATTTCTGCCTGCCTGTCAGAATGTGGCCATATCTGAGACAGCCAAATGTAATCGAGACTTGGGTGGGGTGTGGGTGGAGCTTTGGGTGGGACTTGGGTGAAGCTTTAGGCAGGACTTTAACAGGGCTTGGTGGAGCTTTGGGTAGGGCTTGGGTGGAGCTTTGGGTTGGGCTTGGGTGGAGCTTTGGGCAGGGCTTGGTTGGAGCTTTGGGTGGGGTGTGGGTGGAGCTTTGGGCGGGGTTTTGGCAGGGCATGGGTGGAGCTTTGGGTTGGGCTTGGGTGAACCTTTAGGCAGGGCTTTAGCAGGGCTTGGTTGGAGCTTTGGGTGGGGTTTTGCTAGGGCTTGGGTGGAGCTTTGGGCAGTGCTGGTAGTGGGCACATGTGCCAGGCCCTTGGCCTACATGCAGCATGGGATGGGAGGAGGTGGGGACAGTGTGAGACCGCCCACCTTTGGGTGATGATGGCTTGGCAATTAAAACAGGCAGCGAGATTTTGTCCAATGAATCCAGGTCTTTTTGTCTTGGTAAATAACAGGTTTGGGGGTATAAATTTTTATAATTATGTTTCATGTGGAAATTTAAAGCTTTAAAACCAACAGCCAGAAAGCTGTGAGAGGGTTTAGTGTGTGTGTGTGTGACAGGGTTGTCGTTTAAAGGCCCTCCCCATCTCCCTCTCTGCTTGGCCCCGCTGCCCTTCCTGTGTGCTGAGTAGTGTGTGTGTGTCTATGTGCGTGTGCGTGCACGTGTGCATGTGGGGGGAGCGGCACACGTGGCCATTTGCCCCCTGGTAGCTGCTGAAAGGGCACTTTGTGTACCCGTTGTAATAGTGCCTCCAGGTGCTGCAGCTAGGGGGCGTGATGACCCCAGATCCTGCTTATTACACGAATAAACTCGTTCTTCTAATGGTGGCCCTGGGTGTTTAGGGGGCGGGACAGGGCTGGGAGAGGCGGGGCCCAGATGAACCACCGTCTCTTATCCATGTCGCTCTCTGACGTGACCCTGTCTGTGCTGGGGGGAGAAGCTGTACATCTTTAACCCCCCCGCCTCCTCTGTCTGAGCCCCCTCCCCGCTGCCATCTGCACGCGATCCCACAACACCTCACAACACTGCCCCCATTCAGCTGCTGGAATGAAGTAGGGGGGCGAGTTCTGCATGATTGAGAGGCTCTAGCTGGTTTTGGGGGGGGGGCACACAGAGCCCTCGTTCTCCTGACCCGTACCACCGTGTAATGCTCTGAATATGCAATACTTCATTTTTGGATTAACTACTGGATGGTACAGGAATTCAAAAATGCCTACATTTCCATCAGTATTAGTAGGTGTGGAAGCGTAAGGAAGGGAGAGATGTGTAACGGCTCGATGAACACACGCAGGGACAGACAGCAACGTCACTCTGATAGGGTTACAGGTGACAGCCCGCTTCTTATCAGGCCTAGTCCCTAGGCCTTGGGTTCTCCTGTTTTCCTTTCCTGACTCCTCCACCTGTTAGTTGGGGTGGGGTGTGGGGCAGGAGGGTGAGGGCGCTAATCCACCGTAGCCTGTCCTACATGCAGAATGCAGCTGGGGAGCAGGTGAGGGGATTACACACCTCCGTGAAGTCCAGGCAGACTGTGGGAAGGAGATGTGCGCTTCGGCCTCTGAGTGCCTGTTCACGGTGGCACCGTATCACGGAGCCTCACCTGAACTTTTATTCGAATATATGTACTGATGTTTCTTTTTTCCTAAGGGGGGGTAGGTTAAGCTCCTCTGTGTACCTCCCTCGCCAGATATGTCATAAGTCGGCACTACCCCCCCACCCCCCCCACCCCCAAATACATTCTATTCTGAGATCAGATTAAAAGCTTCATGCTTCCCCCAGCCCCCCACGATCAGTAGATGAGGCAGTAAGTAAGGTGAGCTTCCCTGACACGTAAGAGCAGACCTCTTCTGACCTCACCGGGACGGCCTGACCCTCTCCTGTGCGGTGACTCCGCCCTGCTCTTCTTGGGGGCGGGCCTTCCTGCCACCCCGCTGCTCAGTGGACGAATGCGGTCGGCAGGTCCCCGGAGCGAATCTCCAAGCATGTCCCCCCCCTACATTAAAAGGGAGAAGCAGCTTTATTAATTCCAGGCCTTTCTCTGCTCTTGTGGGACCTAAGAAAACATCGTGAATGCTGGCAAGAGTTCCTATTCTGTCCCAGCCAAGGGCTCCGGGGGGGATGTGGGAGAGGCTGTGTGTGTGTGTGTGTGTGTGTGTGCGTGCGTCACAGTCGATGCTCCATGTGTCTGTTTATTGTGGGGTTCAAAGCCATCCTTATGCTCTGCTCATTATGAGAAGCTCTCATCATTTGGGTGACCTCGATTCACTCAATTAATTACGTACACCGTCAATCCAAAGCGAGATGTAAACATTCAGCTTCCCAGGAAAGAGCCGTGAGCCATTGACCACATGGTTAGAGCTGACAGTCACCGTCAGACACTATTGGTTAATTGATGGACCAATCGGCTGCCGTGCTGTGGGTGGCATGGCAGGTGGGCTGGCAAGCTGCCTCTCCTCGAAGCGGGTGGGGGGGCACTGCGGCACATCGGGGGGTGTTAACCAGCCCTGTGGTGGTTCAAAACATGTTGAATCTGTGCCTTAAAGAATTAAAGCATTTCTGACGGCCAAAGGGTGTCCAGCCCACTACTACCAAGATGTACCTAATAAAGTGGCCAGTGAGTATATATTGCCGAAGCATCATTCTGATAAACGTGTTAAGGTAAATGCAAGTCTTTTGACTGAAGGTGTTAACTGAGCCTGAATGACGCCCCTGCTGTCCCCCCCCCGCAGACCCAGCCGGTGCCGAACCCCATGTCCTACTACATGCATCGCTCCCCCTGGTGGTTCCACCGCTTCGAGACGCTGGTCAACCACTTCGTCGAGCTCATCGCGCCCTTCTTCACCTTCCTGGGCCGCCGCCTGTGCATGGTGAACGGTGGCCTGCAGCTGCTCTTCCAGGTGGGGGCGCTATGGCCCGGGGCAGATTCTGGGCTGTGACCCCCCTCTGTTGGTGGGAATTTAGAGCAGCTGTGTGCTGTTATCGATGACATCGCTCTCTTGGTGGGGCGGGCGGGGGGGAGTTTAAGTTTTGAATTAAGTGGCTCTTGAGCCTGTCCCCGCTGTGTTCTCTGCTTGCTGATGAAGAGTGATCACATGATCATCAATGACCGCGCCTCGGACCTGGCGGTAAGGGCTCTGCACTGGAGCTTATGGAGCGGTCTCCGTTTAAGAGAGCATCCTTAGGTGCTCAGGAGCTGGTAAACGCTTCACGTTCGGCCCCTTTTCCACACCCTCTTCAGTTCAGCCGAGTTCAGCTTCTCTCTCTCTCAAGTGTCTCGTAGTCACTGTAGACAGATCAGCACCGCCCATTCGAGTCCATTCAGTCTCTAAGACAATGCAGTGCTGGCTTGCCACGGCAACGCTGGCAGTCTCTGTGCCACACTGCCACCTGGTGGCGGACACGGGCAATACTTGCTCATGGCTGGCGATAGGTCGTCCCTGATGTCTGCAGTTCCCTGAGCGCTGCTTTTCAGTGCTGCCCCTGGGCTTTGAAACTTTGGAATATTTATTGGGGTCTGACTGAGATTTGTCAGTTTGCACTAAAGTCCACAGTGAGATTCCCTCCCTGCCCTCGTTAGCACTGGCCACACTGGTCTAGGGGGCTGTTTTGTGGCATAAAATGAGGTGAAGGGAACTGAAGAGCCTCACTTCCTGCTGGCTTCTGGGTCTCGCAGGTGACGCTGATCGCCAGCGGCAACCTGAGCTTCCTGAACTGGCTAACCATGGTGCCCAGTCTGGCGTGCTTCGACGATGCGGCCCTCGGCTTCCTGTTTAGCTCCGCCCCGGGCGGCGCCAGGCAGGCTGTGTGCGACATCCAGAGGCAGGAGGCTGCTGGGAAGGCACCACCGCCCACAAGAGGTGCGGGATGCGGACAGACAGACATATACACATAGACACAAATACACATCCATGTCTGCGTGTGTCTCCACCACAGAGGTAACAATTCTGTGACACAAATATTAAGCCAAACTAAATTAGCTAAAAAAAAATGTGTGTGATCGCACTGCTGACAGCACAGAAGTGAGTCCAATGAGAGTGGAGCGGGGCCACTATAGTGTCCATCCAGTTTGGGCGAGGCTAAGCAGGATTGGGGCGACACCTCTCCTTCCCACCAGGCATGCTGGTCCGTCGCGTCCTGAACATCTCCCTGGCTGTTCTGATTGGCTACCTGAGCATCCCCGTGGTGCTCAACCTGCTCAGCTCCCGGCAGGTGATGAATACGTCCTTTGACCCGCTCCGCATCGTCAACACCTATGGGGCCTTTGGCAGGTAGGCCACACCCCCAGCGGCCCCTCCCCCTGCCAATATACCCGATCTGTTTGCATGGGTTTGAAGTAGATTCCATCCCCACAGTGATCCAGTCCTTAATGCCAGTCAAATTCCTACAACCCCCCAGCATCACCAAGGAGCGGACGGAGGTGGTGTTCCAGGGCACGACCAGCGCTGATCCGCAGGACCCAGCGGCATTGTGGGAAGAGTACGAGTTCAAGTGCAAGCCGGGAGATGTAAAGAGGAGGCCCTGCCTGATCTCGCCCTACCACTACCGCCTCGACTGGCTCATGTGGTTCGCTGCCTTCCAGGTCAGCCGCCTCGACTGGCCTCTAAGTGCCTGGTACAGTGCCAAGGTTCCTTGTCAGTACCATGACGTCGTGTGCCAGGTAGCTTAGCGTGTCACATGCTAGTGCAGGCTAGCTCATGCTGGTTAGTTTACAGCCTTTCCTGTCGATGCAATAGGATATTTCCTGCTTAAGACCTAATATTTACCTTCCCCAGTAGAACAGTTAGGTGTATAAACACTGTATTTTAAGATGGAAAACAAGTGACTCTTTTTGGATAAAGTTCTAGCTTGTTAACCACAGTGCTTCCTGTGCAGACCTACGAGCAGAGCGAGTGGGTGATCCACATAGCCGGCCGGCTCCTGGCCAACGACTCCAGCGTCCTCTCCCTGCTGGAGCACAACCCCTTCCAGGGCAGGACCAACCCCAGGTGAGTCTACCGCGGCCTGGCTGGCTGTCGGGTGCCGCTCTCCAGGAAGGGCGACCAGTCAGAGACGTTTTCCTGCAGTAACTCTCAAGGGAAAGGCACTTTAATTGTTAATAATTAATCAGCATAACTATTTATATGTCACCATGGTGTTTGGGTGTTGTGCGCCCTCATGTGGCAGCCAGAGGTACTTTGCGGGGGGTGGGGCCACCATGAGAAGGCAGATGTGGGCACTGGAAAGCAAACGGGAAATAAAGTGTGGCATTTTTAGTCAACGAAACGGGACGCTCACGTTATGACGACACAGGGCAGTGCTGTGTGGGTAGTTACTGGTTACCTAAACTATATCTAAGAGTATCAGGGTACCGTTTTTTAACTGGGCCCCGTTAGCGAAACTGAGTTCAAACATGACGGGGTTTAGTTGCTGTCCTGTCAATGAGCTCCATCAGTCATCACTCAGATTTAAATGCGAATTTGAAGATACGTGTGGTTTCATTTAGCATATTAAAGATATTGTCAGGTTTTCGGCTGGTTTTCTTGCTCCGTTTGGCTAACAGCGGCGCATAAAACACGTAACAGTTTATCTAAAATCATAACTTTTCAGCGCTAAGTTGAAGTGGTGTAAATTTGTTGTTTGGCCTGTTGGATATGAAAGGAGGTGTTTACATACACACACGGGCATACACTTATACACACGCATACACACACACACACACTCTCACACAAATACACACATACTCACACACATACACACACACATACACTTATACACACGCATACACACACACACACACTCTCACACAAATACACACATACACATACGAACACTCACACACATTTACACACACACATACACACACACATGCACAAACACACACACACACACACACACACACACATACATAATAAGTGACTCGTTTTCCAAATCCTGTGGGCTTCCTTCTCTTTCCCTCCAAAATGTCCAGCTGTTGCCGCAGGAGACAACTGTACGGTCCGCGTAACCGATGTCAGCTGCTGGCGTGCATGAAGGGCCTCAGGGTGAATGGCTGGCAAAGGCAAGCCCCCCGAGGCCCTAATCCCACCCTCGCGGTGGGGGGCAGCACAGCTGTCACCCCACATCCCACCCCCGACCCCCACCTTTGCAGGAGGATTTTTGACATGATGATGAGACACTTGTTTGATTTTTGACTTATGATTTTTCTTTATTGTTTTTGACAGGTAACCTTAGTATAGAGACTCTAGGGCAGGATTTTCAGGCAGCTTGAGGTTTTAGTTTTGACTATTTGTGTGCTGCCCCTAAATGTCAGCTTATTTAACCTCGCTGACAGAGCCTGGCGTTTTGTTGGACTGTAGTGACCTCTTGTGGCGGGTTTTCATATCACAAGTATGCCATCCCACAATGAGGCAATCCCTCGCAACCTCGTAGAGTAACACCGTGGGAATTGCACGTGGGAAGGATAAACAGCACAGAGGCTCATTCCCTGCTCCCCCTGTCCCCAATTTCCAGGTGGATCCGCGGAGAGCACTTCCGCTACAAGTTCAGCATGCCCGGCAGTCCCAGTGCGGCCCAGGGCAAGTGGTGGATCCGGAAGCGGCTGGGGCCATACTTCCCCCCGGTGGACCTGGCAGGCCTCAGGAAGTATTTCTCATCCCGTGGCTGGCCCCACCCAGACATCAATTAAACTTCTGGAACGGTATGGGCAATGGAGCAAGTCCACCGAGCTGTACCACAACTGGAATGACTCACAGTGTGAAGACTGGGTGGGCCGAGCCCATCCACATACTGTAGAGGTCAGTTGGACCTCCGTCAGTTAAACTGGACCATCTTATAGGTTCTGCGAGACGCTGGACAGAAACACTGTGGTCTTCAGCTGCCCTGGCCCTCATCCTGCAACCACACCAGTCCTTCTTTCTGTTTCTTCTGGATAATGTTTGTAAAAAAATATCCAAAATGTAATAAAAACACATTGATCGGCAAGCTCTGTATCCCCAGTTATAAGCCCGGCTGTGGTTCTGCTTTGATCGGTGACGTTACTGCCCAAGATGAAGCCAGCGGCAGAAGCATCCCAGCTTTTTATCTTCACAAATAAACACATAGCCGTTCCTGTTAAGTGTGAAAGTGCTCAAATTACTACGGTTTCACATCTGTAGCTCACAGTTCGGTTTCATTCACAGGTTGTAACTTGTGCATTTTCTCAGTTTTTTTCTTCATGCTTTTGCCCAAAAAGGGCCCCATGTTTTATAGCTTCTGTAGTAATTAAAGCACACGAACACACGACCTTCATGTTATGAGGCCCTGTTTTCCCCGTGTTGATGGGGGAAGATGGGAAATGAATGGAGCGCAGGACAACAGAGAGGCTCAAACACTGATCGAATCAATTCTTCTAAAGCTGCAAATCAAAACTGAGCTTTCACCTTGAAGCGTCAGGTGTCCTTCCTTTGGAAAATTATCCGTTTTCCGTTCCGGTTCCCTTTGAATTGAGCGAGTTTCATCTGGGAGCGAACAGGATGAGCATATTTTACTTAGAATTATGGTTTGCGCTGGTCGCGTCCTAACAAAGTGCTGTGGCCTCTGTTTCACAGTCCAGTGAAGCATAAGTCTTGTTGGAGTCTTTAAGTTTGAAATGCTCTGTCTGTCCAGTGTGATCAAGGTGATTGGTAGTTGCATCATGGGTTGATGACCCGAACAAGAGTGTTAATGAACGCAGGTGAGTGTAAATCTATTAGAGCCTCACTTTAAAAGTGCGGCATGTTTGGATTGGTTCTAAGGAGGGCAAGGTCGTGGGCATACGGCTGCTGCCCCATTCATTACCCACAATGCAGCTCTCCTTCTATGTGACTAGTTCCTGGGGTTCCCAGTACTTCTAAACAACGGCAGACAGCATCTCTTCATACTTAACGTTCAGTTCAGCAGCCTTTTGTGCATTTTTTCAGAGGAAACCAAAATCTACAGAAAATCCCTAATCAGTCTTATTTTACACTTTTCTAGATGATGAACTGTATTCGTAATATTTTTTCAGGTTATCACTCACTAAAATGTGCAAGTTGTGCAGTTTGGCGTTGAGTCTGGGTCAGGTTAAACATTTACCTGTAAATGGTTTAAACAGGCGCTAGGGGGGAGTGCGCTCGTCCTTGAATACCTACGAAACCTGCTGCTGCATTTTAGTCTGACTTACGTCTCTAGCCCTTGGTTTGTCTAACGCGATAACGTGCCGCTGATTCCGATAAGTTTCTATTTTGAAACGGACCAAATGTTTTCGCGCAAAAATGCCGCCCAGAAATGAAAAGGTACATGGGTTTTAGTCGCACATAGGTGGTGTTTGCAGCAGGTACTCAAGTTACGGTGACATTTCCCGGTGTGTACAGCGGGGCACCGCCGGCCGCTGATTACACGGAGCGCTGGGACGCGCGTGCGCATGCGCGAACATAACCTCAAAAATACGATTGCAATTAATGTGCCACTCATGCATAGTATTATAGGGATGGTAGTGGTGTGAAACCCTACAATAATCTGCTAAAAGGCTGGGTAGTACTTTGTCCGCTTTGCCGTGTTTATATATATAAAATGACAACATCTGAATAGAAGTGTTTTGAGTTGTATTGTGAAATATCACAATTTTTTGTCGCCAGAATTAATAGAGCTGTTAATGTTAAGTCTGTTTCAGTATAAGAAATAATCGGTCAGTCTTTAAAATGTATAAATCTCAACGTTTTAATGGTATCCTTTCCCCCACTGACTGCGGGGCCCTCTTTGAGCGCCACTCGTTATAATTACATCACATTTGCAAAACCACTGTTTTTACATTTAACTGATGTTCCTATATCGATTGCGCGCATCACAGGAGGACGCAGGTGAAAATGTTTATCTCTCCCCAGGGCAAGCTGTTCAGCAACGATGGCGCTACACCTTTAAAGCGCCCGCTTTCCAACAAGTAGCCCGGCAGCTTCGCCCCGCTGCTCCCAAAGGTGATCGTTTGCTTCCAGATTATTCCCCCCCCCCCGTCGCCCGACATGAGAGAAATCAGCAGCACCGGCAAGACGCCGCGATTCGCAGCCGTCAAAGTGGAGCTGTGAGCGTTAATAAGCCCCAACCCCATCCGTCCGTGCGCCATGCGTACTGGAGCGAGGCAGCTGCGCCCGGAGTGAGCGCCGTGCATCGGCCGAAGTGGCAGGTGAAGTGACACGGCGACAGGCTGAGGATGCAAAGGGGACAAAAAGTCCTTTTGCGCTGATCTGCAAAGCGAGAGCACTGTCCGGGAGCGTTTCTAACCGAGTAAAGCACATTTTCCCGTCCTGTCATTTTTTTTTTTTTAGCGTGAAGTAAACAGTTTGCTAGAAACATGTCCAGGAAAAAGGCAGGCAAGGCGAAGAGCAGCCCGAGCGCGTCGCCCAAAAGCAAGGAGAGCGGTAAGCGCGGCGGAGGCGGAGGCGGCGGCGGTGATGCGCAGCCCGACGGCGCCGTCCGGCCGAGCAGACCGTCGCTGAGCAGCAGCGGCGAGTTTTACGACCTGGCATTTAAGGTGAGATGCTTTTGCTCGGTTACTCATCGCTGCATTGGCCGGAGGCGCAACTTACTGTCAGGGATCCGGGCATCGGGCTTGGAGCACAAAACGCACACTATTGCGATCTAGAGAAATATGCTCGTATTGACCTTATGGGAAAGGTACGCTTCTTCCCTCCCCCGTAGGCACCCCGCATCCTTTGGCTGGGGGGTCCGGGCAGCACGTTTGCGGGGACACTTCGGGCTCACCTGATCATCGGGTGCCAAGTTCGCTCCACGAAGCGTCCGGAGTCATTGGCTTTAAAATCAATTTTAATTACTATCCCTAATTCCTACAAAATCTCATATGCATAGTGACTATAATAATTTGCACATTTAAAAACTTTATTCTACACAACATGTTTTCATGAAAGCAACTAGTGCACTCGTGACATGTGTTTAATTAAATAAAATAAAGATGGGGGGGGAATAAACTCGCCATGAGTTAAAACCCGATGCGCACTGTACCATGGCGTAACTGGATGTTCTTAACTTGTGAGACGATTGTGGTAAATTATACTTTTATTATGGATAATGTTATTCGACTGGCTGTTTTTATTATTGCTCGCTTTGTACATGCTTTTTTGCTTTTTAAATCAGAGATGAAATACCGCAACCCCACGGAGGCCAGCGCGTCTGGGGGGCAGGGGGGTGTCACCCGAATGTCCATATAGCGCTTTAAAAGTGTGAGCCGTCGATATACAGCCTGTGAATCCTCCGAGGGGTTAATTATGCGCTGTTTACTGCGATTTGTGAGAGCGCCCGTTGGTGTGGACCTCCAGGCGAGATTAGGGTTGCTGGTGCCGGAGTCAGGTGTGGTCTGTGCCATCCGCGGCACCCACCATACAGGTGTATATTCCCAGTGTAGATACCCAATCCCCAGCCCCCCACTTTCTGGGGCTTTGCTGGACCTCTGGCTCTCCCAGGCTCCTCGACTTACTGCGGAGGCCTAATTGCCGTCCCTTATGATGACTTCTTTATTAATGCAGAATGATCCCTGTCTTCCTTGTGGATATATTATTGACTGTTCCACCTACTTATCGTTATTGGGTATCGTTGCACTTCATTTATATACAAAGTGACTACATTTAAATATCGGTCTTTTTTTCCCCTGACCTTGAGGTAAATTTCCCCCAGGAGAGAAATATTTAACTGGCTGAATTAAATCTTAATTTTTAGAAAAGATGAATAGATCATGCAGACCATAGTCCTATTTTCCCAAGAGCAGATAAAGGGAGAGTAGCCCATTTATTTTCATATTACATTATGTAATTGATTTAATATGAGACATCTCATTGTGTCTGTACCGCTGTAATAATACAGCGGCTAGACCGAGGTGCCAGTCAGCCTCATATTATCATGCTGTTGGCAGCGCCTTCGACTTCCTCTCCAGGCGTGATGTTTGACACAAAAAGCCGAGTGGCGGGTCTGGGCTGAAGCGGAATGTTCCGGTACACCTAGCTAAGCGTCGTGAGGGTGATCCCAACATCGCTGTTTGCCTGGTTCGTTATTGAGTTCCTCTAGTGATTTTTCTCTCCTAATAGTCCTCCCATTGTGGCTCTCAGGTGTAGGGTGCCTCTTAATTTGTCTGTGGGGGGAGACAGCAGGGGTCTTATTTGTGTGTGTATGTGATTAAGGGTGGGGGGTGCTTATTGATTGTAGGCTTGCTGACATTCTAGCTGGGACCTGGGTGATCCATTGGTTGGGTTGGTGGGGGCGAGGTTTATAATCGTGTCCCGCTGTTGATTCCCCAGATGTGCCAGGCGTGCACTCTCATTGCTTGCGTTAGTGAGACGTGTCACAAAAAAGAGTGAGATGGACACCAAAATGACCTGCGGTCTCATAGCGTATGTTAACCGTGTGTGCCATTTGCATACTTGTAGGCAATTTGGAGAGACGCCTCCAAACACATAGAGGACCATTTAAAATCTTGGAGATTTGCAGAATCTAGACAAGTTTCTTGTTCTGTATGCCGCTGTAAATCATGTCGAGGTGTGTGCTGCATTGCGGCACCCCCTTGTGGCCACACTTGGGGTTGACTCTCTCCCTTGTCCCATCTATAGGTGATGCTGGTAGGGGACTCCGGCGTGGGTAAGACGTGCGTGCTCGTCCGCTTCAAAGACGGCGCCTTCCTGGCTGGGAGCTTCATCTCCACTGTGGGCATCGACTTCAGGGTACGTGACGCACTCAGAAGCGCAGAAGGCAGTGCCCACTCGCACAAGCATGTGTCTGACATCACCGGGACACTCAACCAAGTAGAACAGGATGCACAAACGCACACATGCACATATGTGAGATCACAGGGATACTCGCACAAGCAGAATGGGATGCAAAAATGAATGCAGGTGCATGCTCACTTGCTCGTTCTGTCAGCTTCCTTTGTCCCCGCCCCCCGCCCCGCTGTTCCCAGCTGGACAGTATCAACCCCTTAATAAGCACACGCCTCGTCTTTCTCCGTTGGAGGTGTTTTTTCCCCGAGCCAATCATAAGCTTCACCTGGAATGAAGGCGGGGCCAACCTGGCCGCATAAGGCGGTCGGTTAACGCGCGAGGTGTAACTGACAGGCGGGTGGTGGCCCTCGGTGCACAGCTGTCAGCTTTAGCTTTAGCCCTGTGTAATGTGATTCGATACAATAAGCCACTGGAGGAAAACATCCTGTTAAAATCAGATTCTGTTGGTTATTGTAGCATATTGCATGAGTAAAAGCTCTGTGCCTCTCGGAATGGTGACACATGTCTGTAAATACCAGCAAAAGGGCATCGATTCACGTCCTTCACCATCTGCACAGTCAGTATTACTGCGAGAGTCTCATTAACTTGTCTGGGAAACGAATTGAAGAATTGCTAGTGAACTGGGTCATTTCTGCTTGTACGGTCCGCGGGTGTTTATAGGTGAGGTTTTTCTTCCCATAATCCTTTGAAGCAGACCTAGTAGAGGTGTCTTTTTACTGGGTGATCGTAATTTCTCCCGTTTCCAAAGCTTGCCTTTTACTATAGTAAATCAAATTGATACTTTGTGTCACAGGGCCTGTCGGCCGTCACACGGCTCATCGTTCTTACGTGATGTCGTTTTGTAGGAAAGGCTGCAAGCTGTATGGGGAAAAACTCGAAAAGTAAGTCTGATTTAATGGTAAGTACGGCGGGGTGTAAACCTAGACTCCCCCTGGTGGTCATTAATGCCAGTGCATGTCAGGGTCCTGAGGTCTGAGCACCGAGGCCAATGCAATAACAGTAAGCAAATAAAATTCTGCTACGTGGCATTCTCTGTGTGCGCCGGGACGCTGTGTGTGCGTGCCGGCAGGTATTTCACTGTGTAAGGATGTGTGTGTACCTTTGCTCCTGTGTGGCACCTGCTCTCTTTGCTCAGATTGTCTCCTTATTGTTTAAATTTTCTTCCAGGGTGTGTCTGAACGCACTTCGCCCGTTGTAGGACCCCCCCAGGGCACATTTCCAAGCTCGTGTTCCTCACATAAACAAAGCCACCGCCTGAGTGACGTCTCGCCTCATCTCGTGGCTGTAGGGGGCGCCGTGCCTCACGGAAGCTTCCGGCTGTTTCCTCGGCGGTCGTCCCGGCTCTCGACAGGCCGTTGTGCACAGGTTCTGCTCCTGTGTGACACCCATATGGGGGAAAGTGGGTCCGCCATCGATCGGACCTTAATATTACACAGCGTGTGTGTGAGTGACGTTTTTCCTCTTGTCACCCACGTCACACCACATGTATTTTTGTAATTAGCACCCGGCAGGTTGCAGGTTTGTGTATCTGATTGTGTGTTGCTAGGACGCACTTACATCAATGTCCATCAGGTGGCGTGTTGGTTAATGTACCTAGAAACATCTTGGAATATTAAAGAAATTTATCAACATGTATAAAAGGATTCTGCTGCTTACTTAATATTTGCAGCGAAACTAATATAATAGAGAATAACTGGAGAAACAGCAGGGGAGCACCCATCTGAATAACCGTGCTAAATTTGTTTGTATGATGGCGGCAGTAACATTAATGATGCCGAGATTGTCTGTCGGCTCGCTCTCTTTAATAAGACACTTCTGCTGCTTCATGCAAAATTCCACGGGCACGAATCTCTCCTGTTTGTTTAACGAGGATCTGGATGCCCCAGTGCATCGTGGGCTGGAAACTGTCAGCACCGCGCTGAGCGCCGGTAGGAGTGCAGTCAAACGGATCGGCAAGGCCCCGGGCTGCGTGAAACCCACCGTGAGCTGTAAACGGCAATCCGGCACAGATGACTGAGCGGCAGCAAATATCGCCGGGGTGATGTTTATGTCGCCGGGGATGTGTGTGTGCGTATGTGTGCGCACGCCTGTGTTTTGTGTGAGTGCTTGCATGTGTGCAGTGCGTAATGGAGAGCAGAGCACAAGGGCTGGAAAGTGAGTGCCCCCACAAATGTTTACTGCCAGAACGATGCCGAATCACTTGCGCGGTGAGAGGCTCCGCTTTAGCCCTGAGGGGATTCAGAAAAGCCGTCCTCGAACCCTCTCCAGAGCCGGGACTTTTTAACTCTGTGTGTTTTGGATGCTGCACGGCGGCTCAGAGTCAGGGAGATGGAAATCTGCATGTATTTGGGCTGTAAAAGCCAATTTCCTGAGAGGATCAGTAAGAGGTGTTGATGCTGTGCCCTGTGGTGACTCTGCAGTCCCTTCACCGCACCCTCCAGTGATTGTGTGGTGCATTACAGCCCTGACATACCTCCCCCCACCTTACAGTGACTCTACAGTTCCCTCCTGGTGCTCTCCAGTGACTGAACAGTGAATTATAATCCTCTCACAGCTCCCCAGGGCCCAACAATGACCCTACAGTTCCCTCACAGCACCATCCAGTGACTGCACAATGCATTATAGCCCTCCCACAGCTCCCCAGTGTCCTACAGTGATCCTACAGCGAACATTCACTAAGTTACAATGATTCTCCTGCATTTCAGCAGTGCTCCACACGTTGTACAACTGCATCCTGACAAGTCTGGTCGGCATGCGACAGCAGCGTGTATTTATGGGATATTCGTGTGTCGGAAGGCGGAGATCCGCTTGAGCGCAGGGTTTCAGATGCAGTTCTGGATCCATGGCCCAAAATAGACCTGTTAAAAAAAACAAAAAAGGGCAAGAAAAAAAGGAGTGGGCTATTCTGCATTTTAAACCGCTCCGTTCCTTAGACGAGCTGAGGACTAAAGCACCTGCTCTATGGAGTGCCGTTTTCTGAGCGGAGCAGGCCGGGTCCATGATGCTTTGCCGAAAGGGCGAGGCCTCTTCACGCCATCACAGTCGGCGGGGGGGGGGGGTCAGTTTGTTGTTTCTGTGGCCCTAATTAAAAAAAAAAGGTTTCTTCATGGCCCTCTGCACCCTAAATGTAGTGACAGTTTATGACCAACAGAGGGCCGGCGGGATTGAGTGGCCGGTAAACACCACGGCCGGGGGAAGCAAGGCATACTGATAGGCTGCCACACGGAACGTTTGTTGTTTTCCTATCTTGTCCATCCTGGCTGGAGGGTGGGGGGGTGGTGACCTGGGGCATTAAGGAGGAGCGGCTATAGAGCCCATGGCGGTGGGATGTCATGGGGGGGCTGGGCTGGCGGACGGATGGTGACACGGAGCAGCCATTCAGGGGCTCAGCTGTGAGTGATGATGTCAGGCTCCACTTGCCCTCCATTGCAGGAGGTGAGATGCAGCCTCTGCCCAGAGACACACAGGCAGTTTGCGGGAGCAGAGCTGGAGCGATTCGAGGTCAGGAGAACCTCGATCAAGGGTGCAGTGGAAAGGACCCCCTTCGAAACCAGCAACCTGCTATCAGAGAGCACTGAGCTCACACAGAGACAGACACTCAGTCACACAAAGATAAATACCTTTTTGTTTTTCTGTTTTTGTGGGTACTCTGCGGTTTCAAACCACGTTCCAACATAACCCAAAACTGGTGCCGTTTCTCTTTGCGAAAGAGTGGATTATAAATGGTGGTGATTGTCTGTCTGAATGAGCCCACACAGAGCTTTTCAGGGTTTAACATCTGCAGGAAAACACATCGACACAACAGCAGACCCTGCCCCCACGCACACACCTGCAGACCCTGCCCCCACGCACACACCTGCAGACCCTGCCCCCCGCACACACCTGCAGACCCTGCCCCCACGCACACACCTGCAGACCCTGCCCCCCGCACACACCTGCAGAAAGCCGCACATTCCCGTCTTGCAGTGACCATTTTGCTTAGATTTTGCCAGTTTATCGGGCGATGTCTAAAAAGGCCACTGAACTCGAACTTCATGAAATGAAAGCCCAATTTCAAAGCCCCCTCAAATCCCACCCTTCTGCATGTGAAGTACCGGGTGAGGCTATGACCTCCCCTCTCTGGTCCCGGATCAGGACCAGGTGGAACCCCAGAACTAGATCTGATGCAAGTTCTTGGTACATTGGAGACCAAGACGAAAGGATGGTACCATTGTGGGTTGTGACACTCTTACTAGTCCAGGTGTTGGTTTGGTTCTGATTTTGGGATTTGTGAGAATAAGCCAGCGACACGGTGTAGCAACTTTCCAGAGCAAGGATTTGTGTCTGTGTCCCTGTCTGTCCCTGTGTCCCTGTCCCTGTGTCTCTGTGTCTGTCCCTGTGTCCCTGTCTGTCCCTGTGTCTGTGTCCCCGTGTCTCTGTCTGTCCCTGTGTCTGTGTCTCTGTGTCTGTCCCTGTGTCCCTGTCCTTGTGTCTCTGTGTCTGTGTCCCTGTGTCTGTGTCTCTGTGTCTGTCCCTGTGTCTGTGTCCCTGTCTGTCCCTGTCTGTCCCTGTGTCTGCGTCCCTGTCTGTCCCTGTGTCTGCGTCCCTGTGTCCCTGCCTGTCCCAGTGTCTGTACCCCTCTCTATACCTCACTGTTCCTGTGTGAGTGGTTTCCATGCCACACATTGAAAGTTGCATCAGTTCAGGGTTCAGTTCTCTTTCAGTTATATAAGTGCCCTGTCTTTCCTTTTTGTACAGCTCACTCATTAGTGTTTGTAAAATGTGATAATTTTCTTACATAATGAACAATTACTTGCTTTCTTCTCTCGTTGCCAAATCGGCTATCTGCCATCAGTCTGGCCAAAGTAACAGACGATCACCGGCCACATGATATGACCGCCTTTCCAACGAGAGCCCTGTAATCCACGGGAGACGGACGGTGAGCCTCGTTGCTGTGGCAACCCTCTGTGGCGATCGACTCTAAGAAGCGGTAAAGTGAATCTCGGCAGCGTGATTT
This sequence comes from Mormyrops boulengeri, assembly GCA_026781065.1. Taxonomy (NCBI): domain Eukaryota; kingdom Metazoa; phylum Chordata; class Actinopteri; order Osteoglossiformes; family Mormyridae; genus Mormyrops; species Mormyrops boulengeri. The sequence goes on from JAODLD010000101.1 coordinate 4,500,297, forward strand.
GCAATCGCTGGCGCCCATTGCCATGGATACAAAGTGGCCCTCCTTTGTTGTGGAACGTGGCCCTCACTGGTGTATAACGAGAGTGCAGTTCATGCTCTTTATGTACTGCTCAGAAATGACACAGGTCATCACAGACCCAACGCGGTAATCTTTCGATGGCCACCTGCTGATGGTTCTGTTCACCTCGAGTGCTCTGATAATTATTTGGCTGGTCTTTGTATTCGAGTCTGCCCCTTATCTGAGCCGTGAGGTACAGCGCTTCTCAGATTACCCAGTCTGGTCTTCGACTAGGGACCATGCAAAGGTCGGTCTCGTCCAGAGGGTGGAAGAGGAGGAGAAATATGGGAATGATTTTCGTCATGATCCATGTCGGCCTGCATCCGCTGCACCCTGACCTTATCTCTGGGGTCTGTGTGACCTGTAATCCTCCTTTTGATTATGTCATTGCTGGAAAATGAGTCCCCCCCCCCCCCCAGGCATTGATCTGTTCCTCCCACATCTCTCCATCTTGGTGCTTCCTGACTTCTGTGTCAGCTTGACCCTCATTTTGCATTTGCGCTGACCGTCCTTCCAGCTGTAGTCACTCCCTCCTGTTGTGCTCATCGACTAAGTGCTTGTTCTAGAAATTTCCGTCTTGCGTGGTTTGCCTCTCGCCACTCCTCCTTCCTGCCAGCTAAGTCTCTAAACCCCCATTTCCAGCCTCCATCATCACCAGCGTTTGCTCCCCATTAGTCATTTTTGTCCAACACCTTGCGGGGGGGGGGGGGGGGGGGGGGGGGGGGGGGGGGGGGGGGGGGGGGGGGGG
>JAODLD010000101.1:4501201-4512158 GCA_026781065.1 Mormyrops boulengeri
CCCCCCCCCCCCGCCCCAGTTGTCTCATCGAGATCCAGGTTTCGGATGGCCAGAACCATGGGCTGCCTGGCTGCTTCGTCTCAACTGGGCCGTGTTCCTCACCTCTGTCCCTGAAGCCCGGGGTCTAGCACTCGTTCTCCTGGCAGCCGTCCCTCTCCGCACTCCTTGGGTCTGAGGCATGAGGCCTCATTGCCCTGTGCTACCTCTGGCACGTAGCAGACGAGGGACCTACTGATGGTGCCTTGATGGGTGGTAATTTGCCCCAAAGAAGTGGCCCCTAGGGGGCGGACATGAGCGTACATAGAGTAATTAAAAGGAAATGGTGATATGGAACTGGGGTAGCCTGACTGTACCCGCACACGTCCTCAGAGCGCCCCCTGGGGGGAAAGTTCAGCTAAATGTCCCTGGTTGTTTCTCTCATTGCTGAAAAACGGGTAAATGTGAAAAAGCAGAAGATGTAGGGACATTGACGAATGCCCTATGGAACATGTTCTTTTGGGTGTGTCTGTCCTTCTCTCCAATGGACTAAAATGTAGGGAGACTGCAGAGCCGACTTCATTCCTGGACACTCTCCTCAAGGTACATTGATTTCCTGACACCCCCGGGGGCAAATGTGACACCCCTACCCTCATCCCTTTTGAGACAAACATCTTAATCCAGGACAGGGGTGGGAGGGGTGAGGAATATCCTGTAAGAGGTTGGATGTCCTGATGGAACTGTCAGAGGATCTCCCTGAATGGGTTCCCAGGACAATACGCACATGCTATACAATGTCATTAGTATGGGCCAGTGGTGCCCCCTCCTGGCCATCTCAGGAGGTACCTAGGGATGTCAGTTGGGGGTGCAGGGAAGAGCCCAGGCTCCATCTCCCACCACACCCCATGTGCGGGTGTCACAGATCTCACAGCCATGGTCATTGCGGCTTCCGTCGTGCATGTAAACGCCTCATGATCACCTTTGTAGGTGGAATAATGACCGGCTTTGATACTAACAATGCCCCTCAAGGACCTGTGCTTGTGTCCTCGAGGTCAGGGATTTGAACCCCTTGCTCGGCCGGGCATCGTGTCATTGTGGGGTCCTTGACTAAGGTCCTTGACCCCAGTTGCTCAAGGTAAGCTGGATTCTTCCCTCAGTATGGACTGACGGGAGACTGCACCACTGTCTTGTGTATTTTTTTGTGGTAATTTCTGTGTCCACCTAAAACAGAGCAGAGCAGAGATACTGTTGTAGCCTTAAACATGGTATATAAAAGATGAGACATGGAGATGAGACTCCTCAAGTCACTTCCTACTTGGTCATGTGACCATGAGCGTGATTGGCTGTTGCTAGGTACTGTGGGATGAGCATGCTGGGAAGGGTCCTCCTTAAAAACGATCCCATTATGTTGGGAGAGCGAGAGAGGTGGCCAGTATTCCCGCCGTGAGTCGCGTATAGAATGGTCATGTGTCACCATTCTTACTCTCCCAAAGAGTTGTTTTATTTTGAGGTTTTTTAAGAGTCTGTTTCCCACCCTTTGCTGTTTGTCTTTGGCAGAACTGCAGCATCTTTTTGGTTAAGGGGCTCTTAAAAGTTCAATTGGGAAAACTCCCTAACCATCTACCCAGCGATGCCCTGAGTAGTAACCAAAGTAGGTTCCAGCTTTGTCTTACCTTTTATGTTGTACTTATCATGAACATCATTACTCATCATTACATTATTAGATGTGGTTTATTTCACCAGCTGTACTCATTTTGATCATCTGTACTTATTACTAGCTGGGGTTTATTTACCCAGTGGTACTCATGAGTATTGGTGCTGATTAGCTGGCGTTTATATTATCTTAGGTTTGCCCATTATGAACATTGGTGCTCATTAGGGCTGGGAGGTTGAACTTTATTTGCATAAAATTTTGAATTTTAGAAGTATTTACAAACTTTTGAATTTCTAAGGGTTTATGTAGGTAATCGTTAAGTCATCTCGCACGCATTTCCTCATTTTTGTTTTGCATAATGGCCCTCGTCACTTAATGTAGATCTGGCACTAGGGGCTGACAGCCATAAACTGAGCTATTAAAAATGTCTGAAACTAGCCAACAAGAAAACTAGTGAAATAATGTGTGAATCAGAAGAAGCTGGCAATACAATAACTCCAAAAAACCTGAAAAGTTCAACTGGAAACTTTTTTGGATTTGTCCAGCGGTCTTTGTCCAGCGGTCTTTGTCCAGCGGTCTTTGTCATTGCCTTATAATAGCCTTGCCTGAAGCGAAGGCAGCGTTTGATGCCATGATGTCTTTTGTTTTAAGCTTATTTAGGCATGGAAGCATATATCAGCTGTCCAATGTTAACCGATACTTTAATTTCATGCCACAATTTAGACAGCTCGAGTGAGGGTAGACGGGAGCGGGAGATTGACGGACGTATCGGTGCAGTGTCTGCAGTAATGCGGACGTCGTACCATTCTGATGTGATAAAGAGGGAGCTGAGCTGGAAGGCGAAGCTTTCGATTTACCAGTTGATCTACGTTCCTATGGTCATGAGCTCTGGGTAGTGACCGAAAGAATGAGATCGTGGATACAAGCGGCCAAAATGAGTTTCCTCCACAGGGTGTCTGGGCTCAGCCTTAGAGAAGGCGAGGAACTCGGACATTCAGGGGGGGCTCAAAGTAGAGCTACTGCTCCTCCGCATCGAAAGGAGCCAGTTGAGGTGGTTCAGGCATCTATCTAGGATGCCTCCTGGACGGCTCCCTGGGGAGGTGTTTCGGGTATGTCCAACCGGGAGGAGACCGCAAGGAGGACCCAGGGCACGCTGGAGAGATTATATCTCTTGGCTGGCCTAGGAACGCCTTGGTATTCCCTCAGAGGAGCTGGAGGAGGTGGCTGGGGAGAGGGAGGTCTGGGCATTCCTGCTGAGACCGCTGCCCCCGCGACCCCCAGTTAAGCGGCAGATAATGGATGGATGGCTGGAATTTGACTTTTTTGCTGTTGCTGCTGGCGTTATTTGTCCTTTGGGTAGTTAATTCTAAATAAATGTGTGTTATGTTATTGTCTCGCCATTTTAAGTCAGTAGTAGGGTAACGCTGCGGGTACCTCGCACTGCTGGTTGTACACAACTGGCTTAGACTGAGTCTGTAATACATTAGTAATCAATATTTGAGTTTCTTTGAATAATAAATCTATTATAAAAATTCGAAAACCTTTTTAAAAGGAGTGCCTCCGCCCTAGTACTCATTACGTGTAGTTTATTTCCCCAGTTGTACTCATTTTGAATATTGGTACTCATTAGCTGAGGTTTAATTCGTTTTTTCAGCTGTATTCGTTGTGAGCATCAGTACTCATTATGGCAGGTCATGTGACCGTTAGCCAATGAGACAAGCCCTTAGAGACCTGCAGCGGTGCACCAATGGGCCTCTGAGACTTCCTGTTACACATGGGAGACCGAAAGGCCATAGCGAGGCTGAGATCTGCAGGAGAGCTTGAAGCTGTGGACCTGAGCAGGTGTCGTTTGGGAGGGTTTACATCAGGGGTCACCAGCCTTTTTGAAACTGAGAGCTACTTCATGGGTACTGAGCCATACGAAGGGCTATCAGTTTAATACACTCTTCTTAAATCATGTATAATAAACATGTTTTAAATGCTTTTCTTAATATTGACATTTTCAGATCTATATAAATGCAAATGTGATTATATAAGCAATAGCAACAGAACAGGTCTGCGGGCAACTCGTGGTCCTTGGGGGCATCCTGGTGACTGCGGGCACCATGTTGATGACCCCTGGTTTACATTTACCCAATACTTTTGTCTAACGTGACGCCGAAGTGAGGCAGATCATACATCATAGGCTTTCAGCTGTCAAGGAGCCGGCTTTGGTAGGAGAGTGACCGGGAGGAGCTCCCTGTGAGGGCCCTGGAGGGGCAGGGTAGAGAATGCCCCCCTCCCACTGCCTGCATGCAAAGAAGCCCTCACAGAATACGGTGTGAGGAAATGGATTGATGTTCTTCTCAGATACTCTGCTTTCCTCAGAGCAGTGTTCGGTATCTCCTTTAATGAGGGATCAGCGAGGCACACTGGCTGGACCGCCGACCCGCTGGCGCCGCCCTGCTGGGCTGTGAAGGAAGAACTGCAATCATCTTGTTTGTGAATCTGAGTGGTGCTGATGTAGAAAACACATGATATTGAAGCCATCGCATGTGGACACCTCTCTTGAGGGTAGGATTAATGTGCTGACTGTGGTCCGCCGTAGCTGGTGGCTGATTGGATCATTTTAGCTGCCCTTTGCTTTTGCCGTGACGATCTACCTGGCCCATGTAGCGTTAGCAAGAGTTAGCGCATTATACCTAAGATCTGTTCGTAAAATCAGCTGAGTGTGACAGGAAAGGAGAACAAATGTGTCTGTACATGTATATGTACACGCTCTTCTAAACATATGGGGGCATTTGTGGGAAAATCACCCCAAAGGATAGTGAATCTGAGACTGCAATGGGATGTGCCCACATGTTAAATTTGATCTGAGCCTGAATTCCTTTAAATTCTGTTCATTGGGGGCAATCCCTCCCCCACCCTGTCTAACCAAGCCCTACACAGAGGTAGCCATCTGTGAAGTTTACGCCTCACCGCTCAGCCAGGGCATACGCACATGTACCCAGCCAGCCAGGCCTGAAGGACTGCGGCACGTGCTGGGAGACCCACCTGTGACATCACCGCTGAGTCACAGCCACACACCTGCGTGAGTGCTCTGCTCTGACTCTGCTCTGACTCTGCTCTGACTCCGCTCTGACTCTGCTCTGAATCCAGGAGCAAAGCCTGCATCTGAGACTCATGGCTGTCATTCTACTGATGGGGGGGGGGGGGGGGTAGATTAAAAGGCAGCCGGATAAACGTCACCCTGCTGGTTTGAAAATTACAAAAATTAATGTGGAAAGACAACAAATTTAAAAGATTTGTTTGAGGTGCTTTGGAAAAGAGAACATGAAAGGCAGAAAGATTATTTATATGCTGGGTAGGTCCTGTTCACGCATTTGGATGTTTGGGAGGCATTTGACTGCCGTGCTTCAGTTTGATTTGACTTTGCTGTCTGCTCTGATTTCCCTGCCTGTACGTGCTTGTGTGTCCCTCCCTCCTTCTCGTTTTTTCATTCTTGTCACAGCTGTTTGTTGTCTGAGGTGACTTGCAGGTTAGCGGCCGCAGACACATTGTGTAACGTACCATGAAACGCTGTAAACGAATAGCAGCGTGAGGTCAGCCTTGTAACAGCAGCGTGCGACATGACATGTTAACCTCCCAGCTGAGTTTCAGGTACAGTAATATGAAATCGAAAGGGTGATTCACATCGGATGTTAATTACCAGCAACCACCCGCTCCTGTTTGGAATTTGCAGTCCTTCCCGTCCACCACACGCACCCACCTAACCCAAGCCGTAACGCTAGCCCCGAGGCTTCTGCCTGTGAGTTTGGTGAGCTCACGGTGAGTGGGGGAGGGGGGGATGTCTGTGAGCTGGAGGGTTTTGGGTAACGGCAGAGAGACCAGTTTAAGTGAGCTTGTGTGTCACCATGGCGATTAATTGCCATCGTGGGCCAGCTGACAAATGAGGTAATGCACTTGATTGGAGACGGTCACGTGTTTGTGCGGGTGCAGTCAGCGGGAGCTGCTCTTGTGTTCTGAGTGTGATGTGTTCACACGCTGGGGAGCAGCTGGTGGTCCTTTAAGTTCACCGTTTCGGTCATTACTGTATCTTTCTCTGTCCTGGTCACTCGAGGAGATGAGCACAAGATGTTCTGCTGTGGCAGCTAAGCCGCACCCCCTGCCCCACAGGCGGCCGTTACCCAGAATCCCCCTGCGAGTTTTCAGATGTTTTATCCACCCTGTGCATCGAATGCATTGGAATGCAGAGTCACACGAACGGACTGGATCTGTGCAATACTGTCATTCCGACTCATTGCAGCCCATGTACTGTGTGCTGCTGGAGTTCGCAGTCGTCCCAGGTGTGGCCTGGGGGTGGCAGGGCGTGAGGGTCAGGTTGATAAGGCTTTTCTCTTAGGGACAAATTTCCCTGCGGTGCAGTGACCTGTGATTTTATTTGCTTCGTTACAACCCCCATTAAATGCACTGTTCTTGTTATTAGAGGGGGTGCTCTGGGACATCTGATCGGATGCTGGTGGGGGGGACATGAGGCACAGAGGCCAGGGGAGGGAGGGAATGCAGCACAGTGCAGTGCACAACGGCTGAATAGCAGCTGTCACTCTTGGTTATATTAATGTTTACCTTTGGGTCCAACCAGTCAGTGATTGGTGGCCTAAGGTAACCCCTCCCCCAGTCAGTGATTGGTGGCCTAAGGTAACCCCCCCCCCCCCCCAATCGAGTGTGGGGCCTCTTTTCTCCCATTGCCACCTCTGGCCCTCCTTACCCCCACCACTCTCCACTGCCCAGCCTCAGCAATGCTCACGGTCACTGGGGCAGAATTCCAGGTCTCGGAGGGGTGGGGTCTGGGGCGTGGCCAGGACTGGAGAGGCGGGGCCACTGCAGGGTGGAACCAGGTAAGATGGGCTGCAATGCCAATGACATCATCTCCACCTGCAGCCAATGAGAGAAGGGCCCAGAAATCTAAGATGTTTTACCTCATTATGTCAGTGGTGACCGTTTTAACCCAACGTGCTTTTCTGTTCTTTTTTGTTTCCAGAACAAAGTGCTGAACATCGACGGGGCAAAGGTGAAGCTGCAGGTGAGGATGGAGCGGAAGGGATCTCCGGTCTGGGGCTGAAGAGCCACTTTGTTAGATGCACTCCGGGGGTGTTTTGGTGTGTTTAACGACCCGGTTGGAGGTTCTTACCCTGTTTTTGTTCCTATCCCTGTCTCCCCGCAGATCTGGGACACGGCTGGACAGGAGCGATTCCGCAGCGTCACACACGCCTATTACCGTGATGCCCACGGTGAGCCTGCTGCCGGACCCCCTCCCACTGCCCCCCTCCCCCGTTCCTCCCTGTATGACTGTGTATCAGATCCCATTTCCCCACCTGAAGCCATCCACCAGCACCGCACCCCACCCCCCAGTCTGGCAACCAGTCCTCTATCTGCTCATAATAGCGCCCCCCTTTGGGAGTAATCATTAGTGTAATCCTGGCTGTGGCTCAGCCATGATGGCAGCATGCATGCGGAGTGACAGAACACTTAGCTCCCGTTGCAAAAACATTATGAATATTGGAACATAGATCCAGATTGTGAAGAGCAACTGGTTTGCCTTTCTGTCAGTAGAGCTAGCAAGTCTAGTTTTCTCTCTCTATATATATATATATATATATATCTATACCCCATCCATACACAAAGCCAGCTGAACGAATGGCATTTCTAACCCATTCCACTGAGAATAGTTAGCCAATGGGAGTGTTGCAGTGACGAAGGTGTGGCCTTGTCTCCTGGGAATCACCATGGCAATGCAGGTACCTCCCTGCATTGGCTTCATGGAGAGAAGAGAGTCATTGAGAGATGGGATGCGAGTGGTGGGGGTGGGCTGCCACTGCTGCACCCCTCCTGCTGAAAAGACATCTCTGAATCCGCGTTAGCATCCACACCTTGTCCGCGCGACTGCTGATGCCCAGCAGATAAGCTCGATTAAAGCCAGTCAGTCGATTTAAGCCATTCATCTGCACGGTGGAAATCATCTGCCTTTAATTCAGCCCAAACTGATTTTAGAGCTTGTGGAGTGAAACATTTACTGCCTGCGTGGCGCTTTGGGGGCTGTTGCTCATTAGCGATAGCGAGTCAGGAGGTACACTGAGCCTCATCAGTTCACACACGCACATGTAAGGGTATTTGCATACATTTCGGTTTCACTATGTAGAAACTGAAGTCCATTTTATACATGGTTAATTGGATGTCCCTGTTTGAAGTCTGCGGTCCGTGGGCATCCCCAAGTGCTGAGTATCTTCCCTGGTGGTTTTCTGCGAGGCCTGTTACGCAGCCACCTTCAGCTCCTGCTTGTTTCGGGGGCTCGTCCCCTTTCTGTTTCCTCCTCAGCAGATGGAAGGCATGGCGCGATCCTCAGGGGTCATGTCAGGTGACTGACTGGGCCGTTACTTTAGCTGTATGTTTGAGGTGATTGTCTTGCTCTAGGACGAGTTTGGACACATTTGCCGGTAAGATGTTTCTGTGCACCTCAGAATTCATTGTGCGACTGCCGTTCAGTGAAGATGAGTTTGCCAGAGCCTGTGTCAGCTATACAGTTCCTTTTCATCTCCACACTTTCTTCTTGCCGTCGCTCTCATACAGATTCAACTTGGTCTCGTCTGTCCGTAAGACCTTTCCAGAATTTTGCAGACTCTTAAGTACTTTTTTGCAATCTGGCCATCCTGTTTTTGTGGCTAACTACTGGTTTGCCTTATGCATTGCAGCCTCTGTGTTTCCATTCCTGAAGTCTTCTGCAGATATTAGTCTCTGACAGACATACCTGCCTTCTGAAGACTTTCTGATCTTTTGGACTGGCGTTTGGGGATTTTTCTTCACTGTGGTGCAGATTCTTCTGGCCTACCAGTCCCTCTGCGGTTACTGAGCTCACCATTGCGCTCTTTCTTCTTAATGACATTCCAACCAGTTGATTTGGCCGATGCCTCCTATGGGTTTTTTAATTTGTTTTTCAGCCTTGTGTTGGCTTCTTTGACTTTGATACACAGAACTCATGGCAACTGGGAACTCCAAAGGTGACCAAAAGCTTAGCAGCAAGCCTGGGTACCTCACGCCCGCACCAATAAGGTGATTAAACACACCTGAGTGATCACAACAGCTGCGAAGCCAAATGTCTCAAACATTATGGAGCCTGTGTATATAAAGGGCTGTAATGCTTTCATGGTGAGACGGAAATGTACACAGATACCCTCAATTTATAGTCTAGAATGTTCACTTTAATCACGAGTGAACTGCTTGATTTAGAAATTTAAAACTTTTGGAGCGCAGGGGTAAATCAAGTTAAAACGTGTCTGTCCCAGTTCCCGTGGTGGGGGTTATATGGTTCGGTTTGTTGTCCTTTCTTGGCCCTAAGAATATCCCCCCTTTACCAATTGGCATTAACTGAGGTCATGATCTGTCGCAGGCACTCAGTGCCAGGTATGCCCCCCCCCCCATATCCCACTCCTCCCTGCCTCGCCCCCATATCCTGCCCTTTCATGCCTTGCCCCGCCCCATATCACACTCGTCCATGACCTGCCCCCATATCACACTTCTCCATACCCCGCCCTGAGAGGGGGATGGGAGGATGGGAGTAACCGCAATTGAACCAAGGACCCTACCCATTGCCTGGGTCACCCCCCCCATATTGAGCCCTAAAAAGTAAGCATCTCCACCTGGAGGAGTTCTACCTCCCTGGCCTGGGGGGTGTCCTCTTAATGGTTCACAGATGTCAGCAGCTGGGCGGGGAGTGGTCCCTGTGTGCGCCAGCAGTGACAGTGACAGGCACTCGCACCCGTGTTCCTTGCATAGGGAGTATCATGTTTCCTCCATCCCCCCCGACTCCCCCGACGCCGTCTCTGCTCCCTTGAATGCAGATTAATTTAATTTGCATCACAGGCATTAATAGGCGCCCGTTGTGTCTCCAAATCAAAGCGCCTTGGAAACAATCGGAGCGGAAAGGTTCTGGAAAGCATCGCTTCCGGCAGGACGTACTTGTACGCAACCCTCCCATATCCTGATGGAGTTGGAATAAATGTGCCTTTGATCAGAAGGTTGCTGGTTCAAATCCCAGGATCGGCAGATTGATTTGACGTCCTGAGCAAGGCCCTTAATCACAACTGCTCCTGGGTCTCACTGACCCTGATTATCGATTGTACCTTGTTTTGTATAAATCCATCTCATAAATATATAAAATGTAAATATTGCCATGCATTGCTGAATTGTATATGCTGTCTGTACCTCAGAAGGCGTGTTAGTGTTCCAAGCATAGTCACACCCAGTTTTGGCCATCCCAACTCCTTCCCATGCCTAGGTACCACTTAAGCTTGCTGTGAGCTCTTCTGTTCTTTTTTTTTATGTTCACCCATAAATTTTGTCCCCAGAGTAGAGCCTTAAAGGGATGGGTGGCTGTCTGACCTGCCCCTTTAAAATACTTCCCACTGCCTCCCCTGTTTCGCTCTTGGTCCCGCGTCGATGCCAATTTGAAGCCGTCGTTCTTCCATGACATGAGGCGACAAGCATCACGTAACGCTGACAGCAGTGAAACATCAAGAGACAATGCGTGATAATATTAATGACTTTCATACGATGCAAGGAAAACCAGCGCGATAACAAGGAATCCGTTGCTGGCAATAATGGTTTAATGGGATTAGCATATAGATCGTTCTCGGCAGGCTCTAATTTGTCGATTGATTAACCTCTCGCTCACTTTACTCCGTCTGAATTTTTACTCTGTTAGTGTTTCCTGCTTCCACACCCCCACAGGCGAGGCAGATATGCCCCCCACCCCGCATCGTGCAGCGTTTATGTGTCCTGGAGGGCAGAATACATTGAGGTTATTTCCTGTAAAATGATTGTTTTATTTATAAATCATTTCTTTCTTGTGATTGGCTGGCACCAGGGCTTCCCTGTTAGGGATTGGCTAGCTCTGTGCCCCATTGTGAGTGAATCACTGGCATGAGGATAGGCCGTAATGGACCTTGGAGCTATGTTCTGATTAACAATGGGCCACTGAACCAGGTGCTGATTGCTTTGAATCTCACGTGTCGGGGGGGGGGGTTGGGCGTGCCCCGTGTTCCTCAGAAGCTGCTATCGGGGAATGTTGGACATTCTGTACCCTAGTTCACTTGGGAACAGTGGAGACAGTGATGAGCAACATCAGCTGGTTTTACGAGGGATTAAGGGCTACGCCTACAAATGGGGGGGGGGGGGGGTAAGGGGCAAAACACAGGCCCGGGGTTTTGAAGAAGAGGAAGGCCGGGTAAAATAAACAACAGGGGGGACAGGGGGATGTCGTGGCCCCCCCCCCCCCCCCCGGCGCGGGGGGCG
>JAODLD010000101.1:4520451-4546150 GCA_026781065.1 Mormyrops boulengeri
ATTTCTGGAATAGTAAGGTTAAAGGTTGGCTAATAATTTCCCTCATCTCTTTTAAAACTATAGGTAAGATGCCATCGCGTCCCTGCGATTTATTTATTTTGAGTTTGGCTGGATGTAGTACCACATCAGCCTCAGTTATACATATATTGCTCATAGACGACGCTGTATTCGTACTAAATGGTGGTAAATTTCTCGTGTTCTCTACTGTGAACACCCGGGTAAAATAATCATTAAACTCATTCACTATATCAATTTAATTTTCAATGTTAAGGCCCTTACTATCCTGCAAATTAATGATTTCAGCTTTTAGAGTTAAAATATTGGAGGAAACTTTATTGTCATCCTTAGCCTCCAATGCAGTCTTTCTTTCTACATTCCTCTTGGAGAGTCTAATGATGTTTTTTAACTGAACCTGTACCTGGGCTAAGGAGAAAAAGCACTGAACTGTTGCTCAGTGGTCCAAAGTCCTCTTTTCAGATGAAAGTTAATTTTGCATATCATTTGGAAATCAAGGTCCCAGAGTCCGGAGGAAGAGTGGAGAGGCACAGAATGCACGTTGCTTGAAGTCCCGTCTGAAGTTTCCACAGTCAGTGATGATTTGGGGTGCCATGTCATCTGCTGGTGCTGGTCCACTGTGTTTTCTGAAGTCATGCTTCCTTCTGCTGACAAGCTTTATGGAGATGCTGATTTCATTTTCCAGCAGGACTTGACACCTGCCCACACTACCAAAGGTGCCAAAAGCTGGTTCAACGACCATGGTGTTACTGAGCTTGACTGGCCAGCAAACTCGCCTGACCTGAACCCCATAGAGAATCTATGGGGTATTGTCAAGCGGAAGATGAGAGACACCAGACCCAACAATGCAGATGACTTGAAGGCTGCTATCAAAGCAACCTGGGCTTCCATTACACCTCAGCAGTACCACAGGCTGATCGCCTCCATGCCACGCCGCATTGATGCAGTAATTCATGCGAAAGGAGGCCCAACCAAGTATTGAGCACATAGGAAGAAACATACTTTTCAGAAGCCTGACATTTCTCTTTAAAATATCCTTTTTTTATTGATCTTATGTGATATTCTAATTTTCTGAGACAGTGAAGTTTGGGTTTTATTATCTGTAAGGCATAATCATCGAAATTCCAAGAAATAAAGGCTTGACATATTTCACTATATGTGTAATGAATCTATATAATATATGAATTTCACTTTCTGAAAGGAATGTCAAGAAATATTTAGATGTACCTGTACTTTAAATCATCTCTATATTACTTATAATCCCTAATACAATATAAATGTTATGTACATTGTTGTCATACTGGATTGTTTGAGGAATGATGACAAGAAAGACGTCTGTTCAGACACATCATAGACCGTTGTAGTACGTATAGAAGATAAATTCATCCATTTTCTCTCTCACACACACATGCACGCACACACTCACTGACACCCAGAATCACACATCGCTTCTTTGGTGTGGATTCACTGATTGAGCATATATTGGTCCACCCCCCCACACCCCCATTTTGTGTGGCTGATGACATTTTAGCCTTGGAGGAAAATAAGAGAGTATCCTTGTGCTATACAAATAAAATTATTTATTATAGGTATATAATATGTATTTACTCATCAGTAGACTGTGTGTTTACACATCACTCATTAGTAGATTATATTTACATTTTAATGGACAGTATTTTTATTCATCAAGACTGTATTTGCTCATCAGTACGCTGTGTATTTACTCATTAATGTGCTGTGTATTTGCTTATTGGCACACTGCGTTTTTTTACTCATTAATGTGCTGTGTATTTGCTCATTGGCACACTGTGTTTTTTTACTCATTAATGTGCTGTGTATTTGCTCATTGGCACACTGCGTTTTTTTACTCATTAATGTGCTGTGTATTTGCTGATTGGCACACTGCGTTTTTTTACTCGTTAATGGACTGTGTATTTGCTTTAGTTATTCCTCCCCAGACAGTGTGTCCTGTACAGCATTCAGAAGTACATCCCCTTCGTCCCTGCGCCCGCCGGGATGACCCTGCCCATCCCTGGCTTAGTGATTAATCTGATCACTGTTAGCTGGGCTCAGGCTGGATGGCTGGCATTAAATGGATCGCGCCCCCGCTCCCCCCTGCCATCCCGCGGTGTTTGTTAGTTTGGCAGCACAGGGTGCTTGCAGTGTGCGCAACACCCTAGGGGGTGTCCCAGAAACACAGCGCCGTGGGACTTGTTTACTAATGAAAGTTTGCAGGCATGACCGGTGAAGGACGCTGAGCTCCCCTCCATTCGCACCCGGGACCGTACCCCTTCGTTAGCGCAATCCCAGCAATGACCAGCGTGAGTCCCCACACTGCACATGCAGCCGGTACATCATTGGCGCCTCGTCTGGAGGTTTAGGACGGGGGGGGGCTAGCTGAATGATTGATGGACTTTGTGCCACTTGGCGTTTCTTCGTTTTTTCTTAAATTGACAGGGTTTCTGTCACTTTGATTTTGTCTCAGTCCCATGCAAGTGCGATAACAGCTTCGCGCCACAGAAAGCTTGCTGCGTTGAACAAGTAATTTATAATTTGCTGTAGACAAATTTTTTCCACTTTTTTTTTTTCTTCTTTCACCAGACAGAACATTTTTTCCTTCATCCACTGATACCATCCCCATCTCCACATCGTTACCTGGGTTGTAATGCGGATTGGACGGCGTGGCTGATTATTGGAGCCGTCTTTACCGGTGCCTGATTGTAAAATCAGCGCCGAGGGCGTCTGACTGATGCCTGTTTTGTTGCGTTCATTCAGACATCCCTCCTTTTCTTGGGTCCTGCCATTCTCTGTTTCAGACTCAGGGTCGTAACCATAGTCAGAGGAGACCACACTTTAAAGGTGATGTCGGTGAAATGCCACTGTAATGCTGCTCTTCATGTTTTAACCTGCAGCGCAGTTACAGTAGCTGACGCTCGACAAATAAACCTCTACTTTGTAAAGCAGCTTCAGTCCTTTGCGCTCATCAGCAACACAAACAAATTCAAGCCTTTTGATTCAGTGGCACTAGTAGTTTGTTTAAAGAATGACATTGTCCTTGGTCGCGATATTCCCTTCGATGCCATGTGTCTTATTACATGCTGTGCAGAGGTATAGAATGTACCATCCGACTGCAGTAATGTAACCTATACACAAGGAGTCCCTGAGCATATAAACCTCAGCTATTAAGGTTGTTCCAGTGCTAAACCCGACATGCACACACAGACACACACGCTCACAGATGCGCGCACGGTGATGTACAACGTGGCCTGAGACGAGGCGGACACCTTCGGGGCTTCCTGTCACCAGGATGGATGGATGTTGGCTGAGGTCCCACCCACAGTGGCTCATCTATCCAATAAAAACCAAGCGCTTATCTAAGGGAACCAATCAGAAGTGAGCAGCCACCAGTGAAGGATGCCAGTGGAGACAGCTTTATCAGTTAGCTTAGCCCGCCCGCAGCGCCGCGTTTTTGCCGAGAGCGATTACCGTGTAGCAGGCTGGCTGGCTGCAGATCTGGAGCGTTAACCGCTTTGACTTTGACTTAAAAATATGCATTAGTGCTCATTAGCTTCGTACCTTCCCTGTGTATATGCAGGCCGTGGGCTGTCCGTGGGTCAATTACATCATTTAACAAACATCAAAACTGTATGTAATAAAATGACACGTAATGATGAACAGCAGGTATATTAATGTGAATTCGTTACGGTTTGAACCGGCTGCTTGGACAGAGAGTACTGCTATTCCAGTGGTGAGGGAGTGTTTGATTGAGCTGGCTGGGTGAGTAGTGGGGGGGTGAGTAGCCCCCCCAGGGCCAGCTTGGTGATGTTTCTGCCACACTTGGACAACCGCCGCTGCCTCAGAGATACTTGTCATTTCCTGTCTTTCCCAGCTGCTGGTCTCCATTGAGGGTGGTGGTTTCGATATGCCGGGATTCGGGACGGCCAGAGGGTGTGTTCATCACGGAAACTGAATGCACCGAGGTGTTAGTGACTGAACCACAACCGTAGGAACCTGACCGTTCAGCAAAGGGGCCATGACTCCGCCTCCATGGGTCTAGGCCCGCCCACCTATGACATCACCGCATTCTGCATCCATGTTCCGGGGCTGCTGTTCACGCATAGAGCGGCTTTGATACGGCGACCCGTCCTCACCTCTACGGTGATGCAGGAGCATGGAGAGAGCGGGAATCGCATGGGGAGTGGGAGCGAGGACCGTGTGATCCAGGTATATAAGATTCTAACAGGTCTAGATGCTGTTCATCCAGACTGTCACTTCAAAGTCATCTCTAATTCAAGAACCTGCAGCCACATTTGGAAGTTAGTGAGGGAATGCTCTAATTTGGATCTGAGAAACCGTCTGCCCAACGGGGAAGTGCAAGCTAAGACCTTCAGTTCCTTCAAATCTGAACTTGACAAGATCCCGCCAACTTTAAATTATTAGTTTAATTCCCTCCAAGTGAGCTCGATGGGCCGAATGGCCTCCTCTCATTAAACTTTCTGTTAAACGTTCGGGCCGCCAAACGTCCAGCGAGCTTCCCTCAGCTGGTGACGTGTTTTCACCCCGGTGGCCACAGGGCGCCCCCTGCTGGCGCCACGTTGCTCACCTCGGGCCTCTCTACCCCACACACACAGTTCACAGCTGTCAGAAACATACTCCCCCACCCTGATTCTTACACAGTTTGCTCTGCCCCCTCCCATTCTGTTTGGCCTTGAATGCCTGAGTGCTGTTGCGGAATAATTAGGAGATCTGTGGAGATTTTTGCAAAGAGCATCTTTATTCATGTGAGGGCGTAACAGCTCCCCATGCCCACTGGGAGTGAACACACCTAGAAATATTTATTATAGATATTTATACAGCGGGAAGCGCAGATCAGCAATGTGACCTAACCAAATGTTCCGTTACTACGGGCGAGACTCTCAGAACACAATGTCCTTGTAAATAAATCAGTATCGCAACCATAGCTACAGAAACCCAGCACTGCCGGTATCGTCCCGGCTGGCCTTGGTACCATCTTACTACTGTCTTCTCGCTGCTTTCTCTCTGTACCGGCTTCCTCCTTTCCACGTCGTGTCTTTATGTTTCTCCTCATTTTAACCATTTACAGTCCCCAGCAGTGAACCAGTTTATCATCCGCACAACCCTTCTAAAATCAGATCAGTTCTATTTGTCACAGTCACAGTTACAGTCACAGTGTGCAGTGAAATGTTCGGTTGCCTAGATCCAAGCTATAATGTGTTAAGCATAAAGAGACAAAACATTAAACAATAACCATTAATAGTGTGCAGTTGGCAGTAAAGCGTCAGGTCGGGTAAATAAGTGTTTATATATGTACAGTGAGTGCATGTTGTGATGGGCATAGATACGCTGTACTGGTGCGATGGGCATAGATACGCTGTACTGGTGCGATGGGCATAGGTGCACTGTACTGGTGCGATGGGCATAGGTGCGCTGTACTGGTGCGATGGGCATAGATACGCTGTTCTGGTGTGATGGGCATAGATACGCTGTCATGGTGTGATGGGCATAGATACGCTGTCATGGTGTGATGGGCATAGGTACGCTGTACTGGTGCGATGGGCATAGATACGCTGTACTGGTGCGATGGGCATAGGTACGCTGTCATGGTGTGATGGGCATAGATACGCTGTCATGGTGTGATGGGCATAGATACGCTGTTCTGGTGTGATGGGCATAGATACGCTGTACTGGTGTGATGGGCATAGATACGCTGTACTGGTGTGATGTGTGTTTCGGTGGTTAATTCTGTGTCTGTGATGAGAAGGTTGCAGACTGGATCCCCAGATCAGCAGCGTGGTTTCACTGTTGGGCCCCTGAGTGAGGCCCTTAAACCCCCAGTTATTTCACTGTTGGGCCCCTGAGTGAGGCCCTTAAACCCCCAGTTATTTCACTGTTGGGCCCCTGAGTGAGGCCTTTAAACCCCCAGTTATTTCACTGTTGGGCCCCTGAGTGAGGCCCTTAAACCCCCGGTTATTTCACTGTTGGGCCCCTGTGTATGTGGGCCCTTAAACCCCCAATGACTTTCTCAAAAAATGTATGTTGCTTTGGATGAAAGTATCTGCTAAAGAAATTAAATGTGATGCAAAATGTAATTTTTAAGCATAGATCCAAGGGACTGTCCTCATTAAGGATACAGATTCGCTGGAAACTGAGCTTCCCCCCCACTGACTGAACCCCCCCCCCCTCACCCCTGAAACCCTTATGGGTCTTATGTCAGATCCCACACCCTGCCGGGACCTGTTTCTGATTCATGGCAGAGTGTGGACACGTTTCCTCCCCTGACCATACCAGGTTCCTGTCTGCTTTGTTTTCCTTTTTTTTCTTCTTCCTCTTGACTTTTTGTCAATTAGGAAAATGGATTTTCTGTTGTCCCTCGTCAGAAGGAGCAGGAGGGCTGAGGAGGAGGGCAGGGAGGGGGCCGGTGGATCAGCAGCCTGATTCGAGTGCTTTGGCTCACGCTGCTCACTCTCTTTGTTTTCTGCTGTTGTTTTTCTTCTTTCTGTGAGGTAACCCCGCTGACCCGCTGAGATGTTGCGCCGGTCCTTCCTGGCTCTTAGAAAGGTGCCCGTTATCGTCCCTGACACAAGTCCTCTGCTTCAGTCGGCCCTACTGCAGTGACATTTAGGAAATTGTCATCGATTTGGACGATGGTACCTGGTGCAGTTTTGATGGCATTTACTGTGAGGCTTTGCACCCAAACTTATAAACCCTTAGTCATAGGACTCATCTGTACAGCACCCCAGCCTTTCCTTCTAGGACTGGTTGGTTCTGCAGTTCACACTGCCCCCTGTTTGTTTGTTGGTGTAACTGCACCGTTCACTGTGGTGCCGCAGGAGACGGAGGAGGCTAGAGGTTCGAGGCCCAAGTATGGAATCACCAAGTAAGGGTCTAAATGCTGGACGAATGTAACTCCAACCCCTCCCTGTTCCCGTACCTCTAATATCTGTAGGGTAGCATCATGTGACCAGTAGCCCAGCCAGTGCAGTTACATTATAATTAAGGACGCTGCAAAGCAGGGATGTTACAATATCAGAAATTTAATAGTCAATTCCAGTGAAATTTCACGATTTCCGATACCCAGTTCAATACCGTGGTAAAAATGGAAAAAAGAAACAATAAAACCAATGAACTTCAACATTCAGTCCTTTGTTAAAAACATCGGTAACACTTCACTTGAGGGGGCACAAATAATGTAGTATTACTTATGTATCAAATAACCACAAACTAAGTCTTAGTTATGTAATGATCTCACATTTGTTCATCATTAACCAATCGTAACGTATGCTCTGTTCATGATTTGTACTTTAGTAGTAACTAAGTTACTACTAAGTATTTGTACCTCGTCAAGTAAATTGTTACTAAAACGTTGGAACAATAAAAAATAAATAGCAAGAGTAGCATGTAACCTTCAGTTATTTAAAACAAACAAACAAAGTTATTTAAATACAAACAACTTTTATCGCACAACATTCCAGCTGCAGTTCCTGGCTGAGACATGAAAAAATAAGAGGTATAATAAAATGAAAATGAATAAAACATTAAATAGAAATAGATAAAATTCACATTTTATAATAGATAACTGTTAACATTATGAAATAGATCTTTGGCATGTGGCATCTTTGGCAGTACTTAAAATATTACTGTACATAAAATACAAGCCATCGAGTTTTATGGCGCGGCAATCGCAGTACCCCGCCGAGGCATCAAACAAACGACTAAACAAACAAGGTAAACGCACAGGTTCCAATAAGACGAATGCCGACCAGGCTCCGAGTATCAAGTCCAGAGCTGCCAGAGAGCCTTAAAATAAGACAAGTGGAGGAACTGCCGGAGACCCCTCGCACGAACCATCCTGCTGTACATAAAAATAGCAACAGGATACAACACTATGATTATGTGCTAGCATTTTATGGAGATGGCAGATTCCTATAAGTATAGCATCACTTTTCTTTGCCAGTTCCAGGTTTTTAGAGAGGAACACCATGATAGAATGAAGAAATGGCGTCTGGGGGGTAGCCCGGCTAAGCGAAATGTTTTTAATAAAACAAAGCAAAACAAAAAAACATTACGGCATCCCACAAACTTTACAGCAAAAGTAGTTTTTATCTGCACAAGTGACACTTTTAGAAATCGGTTTGTAATCTCTTAACATTTTGTGACTGTCAGGATTTAAATCAAGTGGTTTAGTGGTAATAAGCAGCATACTGTGGTTATATCCACTTTTTAATTGGGGGGAGGGACTTTAGAGGGGGACTAGAACACTTGTAGATGTATTTTCTGATCCCTTCAGGTCTGGAAGAAATATCCCCGTTTGAAAATCCGGTGCCGTCATGTTTTAAGAATTTTCGCATCGACTTGGTACTGAAGTATCAGTTCTCCTGACACCAGCGTAGCGGCTCAGTGCGCAGCACTGTCGCGTCATACCTCTAGGATTGGCGGGGTTTGAAACCCCTGTATGTGTGGACTTTGCATGGTCTCCTCCTGTTTGTCTCCAGATGATTCCTCCAGGATCATGGGGTTCGGGGTCCATGTCCCCCGCTTCCCCTGAAAGAAGCTCTGTGCTCACTAAGACTCCCTACTGGATATGTACTTATAGAAGACTGGCAGAAGAATTACATCTTATTACAGCAGCATGGGTCCAGTGGTCGCTTTTTAATAATTAGTCTTTTAATGAGTTTGACACAGAATTCTCAGAAGGAGCTAAATGTTTCCCGTGATTTGATGTCTGGGTTCCGGCGTGTTTAAGATGCTAGATGCTTCGCATGTCGGGTTGAGCCCTCGACTGAAACGCCGGTGTCCTGCTTACCACCAATTTCTCAGATCACCCTGCAAATCCTGGCGCAAGTTTGGTCCAGTTCCCGGCACCATTTTCGGAGGGACGGCCCCAGTCATCGCCAGCTGCCGCCCAGGACAGAGGAAGCGTGTTCCCCTGGTGGAAGGATTTACGTCTTCTCCTACCTCTGCAATCAGATTTTAGGATAGTGTGTGCCCCCCCGCCACGAGGAAGAGGGGCCCCCCGGGATTGAGAGGAGCGTGACCAAGAGCAGACAGCAGTGCATGCTGGGAAAGGAGCCCATTCCCGCTGAGACGGCGTGGGGGTTCGAGGGCTGAGCGGCAGCTTGGAATCTGTCAGTGTCCCTCCGTGGTGGTGACGGCGTTCGCGTGGGTGGGGTGACAGTGGGGACAGGCCAAGGTGTGTGTGTGACAGACAGAGAGCCACATGGGACAGTCGTATTAGTGAATGGCACAGAGGTTCGATCTGCATGAGACCCTGTTACCTCCAGCTCTCCTGGTGAGTGCCCAGCAAGCAGTTAATAAAGATTAAAATTCAAATTAACATTGATTTCCATCCATCCATCCATCCATCCATCTTTTCATCATCCAGCTGCTGTACCTGAGGCCTCACTCAGTGTAGTGGTAGTTTTTGGCCTACAGGGGCCGCCAAACCTCAGGGGCCCGAGGCAAATGGGTGTTTTTAGTGGTGGTAAACACCACCAGTGCCTGGATAAGGGGTGTGAGGTTAACATCGATTTGTGCTCTGTTATAAATGCAGTTTCCAGGTTTCTCTGGCAGAATTGCTTCGCGAAATAAAGCAGTGAGTTTGTGGAGCCTCCGGCGTTATCCGTATTTCTGCATAAATGGCCCCTAAAATGTGATCTAGTCTTCGTCAAATTTATAATTAAATAAGGACAGATTTATTTAGCCAACAACCATTGCAGTCGGCAACAGGATGCTGTTAAGGATGATTAATTAGCGTGAGACTTGATGGGGGGCCTGTACAGTCAAACGGCGATGCTCCTGTGTGTATGTGTGTCTGTCCCAGCAGATTGGGTCTCAGCACCCCCAGGCCATTGGACGCTTCACTTGAAGCCTGGGGCCCCTGTCACTTTTCGCTGGGGGGAAGCCTTCGTCCGCTGTTTAGCGACAGCGGACTCATCCCGGAATATCCTACGGGAGAAGACCTAGATTCTCGTCATTTTGTTTTCTGTACTGTTTTCGATGTGTTTGTCATACTCGGTGGAAGATACTGTGAAATTCTGACTTTTTCATACATATTGATGATGTTCAGTTTTTTCCTTTTATAGTTTTATAGAGTTTTGCGCATAAATACGTTCTCAAGAGCTCTGGGCTCGCTTGATCAGCCTGCTTGAGAAACTCTACATGCAAGCCCTTTGGTTGTGCCATCATCTGAGCACAATACATTACTCTGAGCTGAGTCTGTAATTGGAGGATGTTCTTCCAAGCTGGCTTGCTCTGGGATCGCTTGATTAGCCTGAACAGGCTCTGAACTTGGATCTCATATTGTATTGCTTTGCTCTGGGCTCACTTTATTAGCCTGAATATTGAAGCATATTATCATGTGAGCACAATACATTATCCTGAACAGAGTCCAGCCAAGCTGACTCAATCTGGGATCGCTTGTTTAGCCTGAGCACACTATGAACTTGGATCTCACATTGTATTGCATTGCTCTGGGCTCTGTTGATTGAGTTTGGATCTCACTTCACATTGCTGTGTTCTTGGCTTGTCTCATTATCCTTAGATGACAATTAAATTTTAGATGACATGCAGTACAGTCATGCTCTGGGCTCATCTGATTAGCTTGAGCTGTTAATGTGATCCGGTACGTGCCACCGGGTGGTTAGCCTGCCTGGGCTGCTCCACATGGTGGCGCTATGACAGCACTTCGGGTCCGCTGGCGTCCTCTGCTTCTCGCGTCCACTTCGTGCCGCGGCGACTACCCTCTGTTCAGTTTCCATTTTGCCAGGGACATGTTTTCATCTGATTCCGTGAAACCGTCACGATCACGTTCCTCTGTAATTGCGATGCTCCTAACTTTGCTGGCGCCTTTTCACATCTCCGCGACACTCCCACGCACGCGCGCTTTTGTTCCTAGAAGTGGTTAGACAGCAGGTGTGGTTGCTGTTAGCAGGCCGCCGTAAGTAAGTAAACTTTACTTTTTAGACAAAGCAGCGACAAAGCACCGTACAGTACAAAACTAAAATGCAAAAAAAATAAAAATAAAATGGAGAAAACATATAAAACGTATTAAAGAAAGACGACACAAAACACGATTTCACAGGATCGGCTCACATTTAACCAAAAGCCTGGAAAAAAACGTCAGTTTTAAGCTGCCCTTTAAAACCTTCAACAGAATCTGCAAGGCGCAACGACGGACGAAGGCAAACTGAAATGGCCGATCACCACGTGTCTTAAGTTTTGTCCGAGGAACAACAATGAGTCCCTGATCAGAGGACCAGCCCAATAGGGATTTACCAGGTCCGTTATGTACTGCGGGGCCTGACCATGTAAGACTCTGAATGTAAGGACCAATATGTTGAACTTGATTCTGAACTGGACTGGAAGGTTAACCACCGCTTCTGCTGTGGAATCTGGTGTTTACCTTAAGCATGCCTCAGTAAATACCCATAAATACGTACCTGCCCAGTTAAACACAGCTATGCAGTTCTGTGTTTTCACAGCAGGATTTCCTGTGCATGTCCTTCCTTCTTAATCTTGAATGATTAGGAGCAGAACACCTTCTTCATCTAAAGTGAAACAGCTTTAGTTGATTTCTCGGCACGCTGCATTTTGGGAATCTCTTGCAGAAGCGTAATAGCTGATCTCCAGCGGAGGGTCCTTAACCTGGGGGGGGTTTTCAGAGAACCTGGGGGGTATGGTCTTCACTGCAGGGCAGAAGGGGGCCAGCTCAGCTAACCCCCCCCCTGCCCCCCATCCCACAGGATGTCAGTCAGGCCCATGTGGCCTTGCACCCAGTGCAAAAGCCTGGATTGACCCACAAGGGTGGCGGCTCAGTACAGAGCAGTCAGGAAAGCTGGGATTCACAGCTCTGGCATAAGCGGTTCTTTTGGGAATTCTGATCCCTACCATGGATCACGGGGCTGTTCTTTTCAAGAGGAAGTCAGCACTTTCTCAAACTGTAGACAGAATGTGGCTGACTCGCCTTGCAGGTTCCCTGAGGGACCAGGGGAGGCTGTAATCTGTCAGGGAGGAGAACGCGAGCCGGGGTGGTGGTGGGGTGGGGTGGGGCGGCACAGTACTAACCTGCCATATGGATGATCCCCAACTCCAAACCTATACAGCGCTGGCACCAGAATTCACTCACTCTGGACCTGGGGGGAGAGGAGGATGGAAACAGGGGCCCGGCTGACTCACCCCCCAGTCCAGCCCCCATCAGAAACGCCAGCCTCAAGCCCGTCTGGATCCAAACCCCAGACGGGGACCGGAAAAGGCAGAGCGAGGCTTCGGGGTGTGGGATATATCGGTATACGAATGTGCTGTCCTAGCAGCCGGCCCCGCTGCTTTTAATGCTGATTTAAGCAGCAGGATTACTCTGTGCTTTGGGTGTAAATTAGTGTCTGGTGACACCACCGGGGGCCATTCCAGGATTTTTTAAAGTGGGGTGCATAAGAGGGGCCATAATTCACATAGAGGGGCAACCTTGTCATTAGCCAATAATATGTTTTGAATGGGAGAGTGACAGGGGAGGGGGCCACTCCAGGAGCTAATCAGTTTTCTGCTGGGACCAGTGCCCCTGTACTCATCCCTGGACAGCAGGTCACCGGTTTTACACGACTGTGACACATGGCCATGTCAGTGTTCCAGTTCAGGTAAAGCTGGATATGTACAATATAATCTATAGCACAAGTGTGTCTGCTGAGGTGTGACATGAGTAAATGGTGTCCTGTAGTTGTGTTCTGGGCGTACAGATATAACGGACTGTTTTTCCAGGTCCCTTGAAGTCCGTTATAACGGGATTTTACTGTAATCCCAGTATCATCCTGGTCTCCTCCTAGTTATATCCCAGTATCATGCCAGTCACTTTCCAGTATCAACCCAGTCAAATCCCAGTATCATCCTACTCATCCTACTCACATCATAATCCCAGTATCATCCCAGTCATGTTCTAGTATTATCCCAATTATATTCCAGTGTAATCCCAGTCATGTCCTATCTGAATTGTAAGTAAACTCTGTAAAGCTCTTTAAAAACATGTTCATTGACCTAAATCCTGTACAGAGCAAATAAATAACAAACAATACAATAATAAAATACGCACATATAAACAGAATTTCCACTCATGAATACTTCTGAAGCCTCCTGAAAGGTACCCTGATGTGGCTGCTGGATGCTGCTACTGAAACGCGGCGTGACCCTTTGATTTTAATGTCACCCACGGGTCAGCCAGGAGAAGCTGCTCACGTGATCACGGGGATTTTCTTGTGGTGGGCTGACAGAGAAGATCCGCCATATGGGGAGGGGTCAGTTCATTTAGGGCTTTAAAGGTAATCGATAAAATCTTAAATTGAATCCGGAAGCCAGTGTAGACAGGCTAAGTCCGCGGACATGTGGTCCCTCTTTCGAGTGCCAGTTAAAAGTGGAGCAGCAGCGTTTTGGGCTACAAATGTGATAGAGATGACTGACTGACCCCAATGCATAATGAATTACAGTAATCCGAACAGGATTAAATAAAAGACTTTCTGCAGATCTGGGAAAGAGAGTAGAGCTCTTCTTTTGCCGATCGTCCGGAGCTGTAGAGACCAAGCCTTCACAGCGCCGTTGATTTATCAGATTTGAATTCTGTGTCAAAGATCTCTACGAGATTTTTACTTCATGGATTAAACATAAAGTGCCGACAAGTCTGGTTTTTCTAAAAATGACTGTGAACCATCTGTCTTTTTGGACACAGTCTGATGTGAATTTTATTTGGTTAATGTGTCCATAGCCCTGGACATAATGCACATCACAGTGAGTGATATTTTTTGTATTAAAACTTAACTTGCATGTGCAGGCAGTCTCCAGACAAACACTTGTAATGCTGTTTTTCCTTCTTAATCTTCTTAATTGATTAGGAACAGAATGCCTTGTTCTGAATCTTAATTGAAACAGGTTTAGTTAATTCCTTGTTACGCTGCATTCTGGGAAGCAGAATCATCATTCTGTTTGGTAGGTATAGTAGCAGTCAAACTTAAATGAAATGAAACGTGTCTTAAGAACAAAGCCCCTTCAAAGCCCGCTGACATAATGTAATGATTTAACGTAATTCAGAATCGTCAGAAACGAGAGGAACCTAAATGTAAATAAATCTCAGTGAGTGCGTGACACTGTCAGTGCCTACACCCCAGCCTCAAACAGGCCCATCAAATCTCACTCACATCCAGTGATATTCCAGTAATCTCCCAGTTGTATCCCAGTTGGATTTTTCCAAAGCCACCTCTTTGTTTACCCTCTGAAGAAATGCCATTTCTTCTTCATTTTCATCACTGCTCCAACACCCTGACACAGATATGTCTAGGTCGGGAGGTTGTGCCTGTGGGCCGTTTCAATAAAGAATCCATCAAGCCTGCAGACCTCGTTGGGGGAAGGTTTCCAAGACATTTCCAGTTATTTTAACTTACAAAGAATCAATTAAGCACTGGTATTTTAATTAACTTGTAAATCAACGAAATGTGCTCTGATATAACAAATATTGATCAGTGCGCCTATTATACACACGCTTGTCCCACGCTCAGGGACCCAGATCACCGTGTTGAAGTGTAATTGTGTAGCCAGTACCTGTCAATCGCATTTAGATGAAGGGCCGTCAGCGGAATCTGCTCGCTGCGGTTCATCACGATACTGTTTGACATAATAGCCGCTCTCTGAGATGTTCCAGTATCAGTACAAGATGTACCAGTATCAGTGAGGTTCTGTTGATGTTTCATTCGGAACCCAAATTTCATGAGTAGATTTATTAAAGCAAGTTGAATTTCTGCTGACGTTTAAGAGGAAGTCTGAAATGCAGTGATTGTATGAATATTCACGTCTGAAGATACCTGACAAAATGTCTGGACTGACCACCTGGCATACCGGGCTTTTCCCCGGCCTGTATCGTGTTATAAATCCCATAGGGCGTGCTCTGTGCTCATTCTCCCTGGTGGATTCCATGGCTCTTCTAAGTTTAGTTTTTGAGCAGAAGTTCTTTGGCAGATTCTCAGCAGATTGCTGGTCAGGACTGTGACAGGGCCAATGTGGAGGAGGAGGAGGCAGCCACCCCGCTGCATGCTGGGAAGTCTGAGCATGCCATCACCGCATTTTCTCTCCCCCTGCAGTGCTGCATGGCTGCACGCTCCTATCACCCCTGTCAAAACCACGCAGATGAGTCTTCATGCAGGATGCTGGATGTGATCCAGGGCAGTGTCTCTGAATGCAGGGACATGGCAGTCAGGGTGAGCAGTGACTCCCCATCTGGCCCGAGGCTCTGCCCTGATCCTTAATGCCACACAGATGCCTTGCTCTGCCCTTCAGCATCACACGATTGTTGCATTGTCATTATGGTGCTTTACACATACCCATGATTGTTTTTTCCCCACAATGCATCATGGCACCGTGTACATGTTAAGGTCAAAATGGTGCCCAAAAAGGGTGGTCCAAAAGGGTGTATCCTAGTGCCCTGAACACTCTGTCTGCTGGGGTGACTGGGGTGGGGGGTGGCTGTGAGCTGAGCCCGTGTTCAGTGTCTAGCTACAATTAGGCAGGTCCTCAAACACACGGGTACTTTTCTCCAGTCTTCCTGTCTCCACATTCCTCTGAGAATCAGGGAGGCTGAAACCCCCTTGACTGCTGTTGTCTTTCCTTATGGACACTCATAGGGGATGCAGCCTGTTCTGACTGCAGAGACCCCAGCAGCCTCTAGAGGGCAGCCAATCTGACGCCCACATTCCCTCACTCCCCTTCTGGGGAACTACAGTGCTTAACTAGCAGTATACCCTTGGTTTACTGCTCTACCCGCTCCCCGAGAAGCTGCCACCCTGAGGGCGTCAGTCTGTGTTCTGGACCTTTCCGAAGAGTACGAGTCACCCATTTCCACGTCTCCATCAGCCCTGCAGTCCACGCTGCTCCTTCCTAGTGACCATGCCATCGGTTACACTTGTGAGATCCCTTGGGATTCAGACCATGGCTCAAGTCAGCCGTCCTGTTGATTACTTGCCGGTGGCTCTCAATCATCCTGCTGCCCTCGCACCCTCCCGCCGGGATGTGGACCTGGGCCCTTAGGGGTGTATCAGAGGCAGTGGGGATGGGAGTATCCCTTAGGTGATCCGGACCATGCCCAAGACCATTAGACCCCCAAAATCCAGCTTATTTGACAAGTGTGATCACTTTGTACTGTGCCCGAGCACGGTATGCTGAGGTGGGCCCAAGTACGGTTCAAGTGGTGTCATCGTGCATGTGGTGCATGTGGTGTCATTGTGCATGTGGTGTCATCGTGCGTGTGGTGTCATCGTGCAAGTGGTGTCATCGCTAACGGAGCTGGCTACACTCAGGTTAAGTCCCGCCCTCGGTTCCTGATTGCCTGGCCTGTCTCGATTGGCATATGTCTCTGACTTTTTGCAGTACGATGAGTTTTCTTTTCCCCCACAATTCACTCAGTCATCTCTCTGGTCTGCTGCATCGTGCCTTGCCATTGGTTAAACATCTTTTTTTCTGTTTTATGTAACAAGCTTATGTAATAACTTTTGGTAATGTGCCGTTTGATAAGACCCCCTCTTTCCCTCCTGGGGGAGGGGGATAAATTATGTTCTGATTAGTTAGCAGGCCCACAAGCTTTAAAAATGTGCAGAATTGGTCCAGTAATTCTGTGATACAGCTTTGTTGGCCTCTAATAAATCCTTTTCTTTATCTTCTCTGTGTCTGTCAATCTCAGTATTTACCCATAATTCTCTGCAGCCGATGTGTGTGTGTGTGTATATATATATGTATATATATTCCTGTTTATTTCATTTTCAGTACTTAATTAAGTACTTCTATACTTTGACAGCTGAGAATGAACTGCTTTGATTTCCTCTAATTAAGGCTATAAGTACCCTACTTACCCAGTGCCTTTAACGCACTTCATCAGTCCCAGTTCAAATTTCCAAAAGAATTACTTTTTTAAACCAGAACTTGCTTCCTTTTTTTTGCCAAGTTCTTCGATTTGATTTTTGTAAGATGTTTTTTGTGTTCTCTGAATGTGCTTCTGGCTGCTTCTGACACCAGGGTTTGCTGGCATCTCCAGCCGCTCCTGGCATCTAAGGCGTCATTTACAGTCCTTCTGGACCTGAAATAACACTGAGCTGAAATACGGGGTTCCCCAGGGATCTGTCTTAGGTCCTGCGATTTCCTCGATCTATCTTAGAATCCAGCGACTTCCTCTCACGGTAGCTGTGTAAAGATGAGATCAGTGGCACGAGCAGAAATTTCCATCAAGAGTCATTTATATTTATGATGGTGGCCACGCCGCATCATGTCTCTTTTCTGGTTACGCTTAGAAATAAAAAAAATGCATATTTTCTTATTACTATTTCGATGTGGGGTGGTAACAGGGGTGACCACCGCTTAGATCTGCCCCTGGATGAGACTTTGTGGGGTCAGCTCTGTAAACAGGATGTATATTAGCGAAAAGAGTGACCCTGCAGTCTCAGAAACGATCCATTCTATAGGGACACAAAAAACGAAACTACTTCCATTTCTTCCATTTTCTCAAAACATTTCAACTCTCGACCCTTTAGATGTTTCGGATTATATATGCCCTCTTCAGAGCCCTCATGTATAAATATTTGGTCTATTCTGGGCCAGTGGGGCTCCCTGTACTACTCGAGAGGTGTGTGACCTTGGAGGGTTATCTGTGCTTATTTATTGCAGTACAGTGTTACCTTGGTTATCATGTCCAGTGGCAAACAGGACATTATAAGCCTGACTGTATGGCAGTGGGGGCAGGTTTACTTCACCCTCGTTCCTGCTTGGCCTTAAAGCTTCCGGAAAGGTGAGCTTAGCCATCGGCAGCTGGGGAAAAAAAATTCTGTCAGTTGACTTTTTATTCATGTTACTCGTTTCTGAATCAGATCTCTTGATCAAAGGTCATCGGCAGTGCTGGAAATCATGTGGTGAAACACACATGCACGCTTAGGCCCCGGGGCTCCCCCAGGCAGGCATGTCCCTGTCCTTCCTCTTCCTCCCTCATCCCCTGTCCCAGGTGTGACGGCGTTCCTGTGAGCGATTGGAACTAGATGACGTTTTTCCTGACAGCATGAGGTGATCATATTGTACAGCTGAAATGAAACTCCGCACCATTAAAACTTGATTGCTTTACCAGCCGCTCGTCATACATCACATTTATCGCATTTATTACTCCCATAATCACCCAACCCACAAATATGGGCCATGTTTTTCCAACCATAAATGCCAGTGACGTGATTGGATGCTTTATTCAACATCTGCCTCTGTACCGATGTGTTGATATGACCCAATGTTTCATTGACAGTGCTAGCAGGTGACATCACATACTGTGACAGGCGCATCCCATAGGCCACTAAGCTTTGACTTGCATTGTCTTTGGCCAAGCCTCCCGAATAGTCATTGGTCGTCAAGTTTCTATGGTGCTCGACTATTCCCCTTCCCCTCTTCACGTCTTTTGTGAGCCTTTGAAAATAATGATGGACTCTTGAAGCTGGGGCTCAGTGTTGCTAGGGTTTAAACACAGCCCCCCTCCACTTCCCTTCCAGCCATCTGATTGGTGCAGAGCTCACTATGTCCAAGAAAATGAAAACACAGGTACCAAGGCCATCTGGGAGCAGAGCAAATAAGATAGAGGACAAATTAATATAGTGTGAGTGGTTTGTGATTAAGCTGTGGGATGCTGCAGTGGCCAATTAAATTATTATGGTAATTATGAATGATAATGCTCCTGCCTACACTGGCTGATCTGTAGTTGTGATTTGAATGGAGTGTTTCTTTTCTCCTTTCTCATTCTCTGCATGTCAACAGCACTTTTCTTTGGTCTCTTTATCTCCGATTCCATGTAAAAACGCTCGAGATTTCACTTACGGGCCTTTCGGAACCACTTGGGCTACGTGACGCTTGTTCCCGTTGTTGCTTTCTCTCTGCCTTCGCGAACATAGCTGATCCCCCGAGCCTGAACAGTGCCCATATCATTTTCGTGCTGGTCTGAATTACGCTCCTATTTCATTCATCCCTGCTGCCTCTAATGTTCCCATCTCGACTGCCTCTGATAATCCCATCCCCACTGCCTCTGATACTCCCATCCCCACTGCCTCTGATAATCCCATCCCCACTGCCTCTGATACTCTCATCCCTGTTGCCTCTGATAATCCTAATCACTCCTGTTACTACTTTTTTTCTCCTGCCTCTGCATAACATGGTTCTGGTAATGGCCCATTCAGAGCAGGTCTTTTGTGAAGTACAGATCTGTTTTGTGATTTGTTGAGCTTCAGAGAGATGTATGCTACCCATCTTGTGCGCACACAGATTTAAAGATGGCCAGCTATTACCCTAAGCTTTCAACTCCACTGTGGTGCCACTTCAACATGTGCCTGTCACTGCCTCCCACAAGCCGCGGCCTTTCATGAACATGGGTGACATTTACGGTCACTGTCACCTGAGATTGGAGGGCAGAGAACATCTGTCATAACAGCTGCCTGACGGCTGCTTCTGAGGGAACAATGGGGACCGCAGTGATGGACTGGGAAGTGACAAACATAAGCAACACTTCCAGTTGATGCCTAAAATGGCAGTAGACACCCACAGGGCAAAGAGCAGGAATTGCTAGCCGAGAGTCCACCATGTCTCTAGGGGGCGCTGTTTTGTGGTCTTGTCATGTCATAGGCACAGTCTGGGTGATTGTGTAAATTTGAGGGATGGGAACATGTGAGGCTGCGTATGGGGAGTGATAAACAGCTGCTGTATTTCTGCTTCATACCCCGGGAGTGGGCGGTAGAGCTGTGCCATGTCTCTCAGCCCTGTGCTTCATCTCATTCCACCTGAATACAGAGGAGATGGGGGGGGTGGGGGGTCAGGTGAAGCCCAGTGAGCTTCGATGGCTTGTGCAGTGAGGTGCTCTCACTTGATTGCTGAGACTGCTGTTACAGTAACAATGACATTGTCTCTCTGGGTGGGACGGCACCCCCGGGGTCTGATCTTTAGAAGTATGTCAGGGTTCCCAGCCAGTCCAGGCCCAGTTCCAAGATCCAGTCCAGATCTTCGACAAAACTAGCCACCCTTCCCCGATCATCTTCACTGGTTTGCTCGCTTATTAAATCCACCAGTTAAGCATTTCCTGTGTAATTAGGTAAATACTGCTCGCTGTCCTCGTTAATTGTGAGGTTTTGTGAATTTCCTCCATACTGAGCATTTTTCCCTCTTGGATTGATTGTTAGTTGCTGTTCCACTCTTGGCCGTCTGCCTGCTTCTTGACTTTGTTCTGGAATTGTCCTGCCTGTTTTGGTTTCCTGGCTGATTCCCAGTTGACGACTTTGAGTTTTGGCATTGATGAATAAACATCCCCGGAGGCCCGAACAGGTCGTCCTGTGAAAGAGCTTGTAAAATTCGTATGTGTTATTACTCAGGGCTTTTAAAGGATCGTGGGCGTCTTCATCACCGCAGCTCTTTGTCTCACGCAGGCTTGGTTGACGGAGATCCATGAGTATGCCCAGCAGGACGTGGTGCTGATGCTGCTGGGCAACAAGGTGAGAGGCATTATGGGAGATCTCCCTCATGTAAGTGGGGGACCACGAGCGTGCGAATGAAGAGCCCTGGTATGTACTCCGATCGATGCAGGAGGAGGGTCAGCGGTTTATTGTGCAGCAGGAGATTGATGCCCACGGCTGGAATTAGTGCAGGAGATTTAACGAGACCAGGCTAGATCCCAGGGGTGGACATATGAAGCCGTCTGCCATTTCATTAATTTGTTAATGTTTCTTCACTTAAATGTACCCTTGATTATTATTCAGTTGCAAAATCCTTCATTGTGTATTGGCACCATTGTGTGGCCAAGTCACCCCAGCTGTCCACCGAGAGAGATAACGCAGAGCTTCTGTGTACGGGGAGGATGCGAGGGTGAGGATGTAACTCTTTCTGGGCCCCTTCAGGCCGACGCAGCACATGAGAGGGTGGTGAAGAGGGAGGAGGGAGAGAGGCTGGCCAAGGTGAGTTTGCATCACGAACGCATGCCTTCATATGTTTTGTTTTCACTCTGCCCGCCTTATCTGCCTTTCCCTTTTCGATTTGCTGCTTTAGCTGCAGTGTTACAGCAGCTTGACGAGATTGGCCCGAGTCAGCCTCATTTTGTTTTAGCTCCGCCCCCCCATCACAGGCCCACACGCCAATCCCCCTCACTGACTGCTGACCTCATTCACGTCTGTTAGGTAACCCTCGCGGCTCATAGAGGGGCACTTTACAATATTGTTGTTCCACCAAACTCCACATCATCAGCACCTAAGTCTACTGCTCCCATCTGCACTACATGTGTAGCGTGATGTTTTGCAATAGTGATACTTCATTCATCCTTATCTTTTTTGTATCCCAACTTGCTCTCTGTGAGACACACAAAGATGTTTACACTTGGGGTCACAGTGCAGGGCCGGCCAGCATCCAGCACCCCTGGAGGCAATAGCGGCTTAAGGACCTCGCTCAGGGGCCCGAGAGTGACATCACTCTGCTGACTCTGGGATTTGAACCAGCAACCATTTCATCACTGTCAGAGCATCCTAACCCACTATGCCACACGTCGCTGTACATGTATTATCTTTTTAGTATATCTTATTTGTATATTGTTTGTTTATCATGGGGCTTGGCTGAGTGAGCACACATTCCAAGCGCTTGATGCACTTTGCAGTAAAAACATCTTTATTCTTGGATCTTGTGTGTCAGCTCTGACGTGCATCAGTAGGACCCAAACAAGCCCCTGAACACTTCAGCCTGAAGCTGAGAGCTGAGCGGAGTAAAAACAGGAGATCAGTGGGGGAGTTTTCCTCTACTGAATGAGAGAGAGGCCAGCCCTGTGCTCCAGAAAAGAAAGAAAACAGCCCTACCTTTCTTTGAAAGTTTACTCTGCAGAGGGTCTCGGTCTCCTGCTAACTGCTTTCTTCCATCACCCAACGAGCTGGACTTGAAAGTGATTCTTTCTCATTTTTCTCTTCACCTTGTTTTTTGGGCTAAAGGAATATGGCGTTCCTTTCATGGAGACCAGCGCCAAGTCGGGTCTGAATGTGGAGCTGGCCTTCATCGCCATCGCCAAGTAAGTCAGCCAAAGCCTGGGAAGGCCAGGGAGGGCCGCACCATTCCGATTCCTCAGGCAGGTGTAGTCTAATGGGCAAGTTGACTGCAGTAACTTGGTTCTACCAGTAGTGAGACGATGCGTGTGGCCTCTGCTGTTCCAAGGTGGCCCAGTATTTCTGTCTTTAGATCCCTTGAGTGATTTCCTGGTAGCTCTCTGATGTTTAATTAAGTTGTTAATGTTTCTCAATTTAATTAAACCCGTGATTATTATTCAGCTCCAGAATCGTTCATTGCTTGCTGACACCGTTGTGTAAACATGTTAACCGTAGTGAGCTGGATCTACCAGTAGGGGGCGACAATATTGCAATAATGAGACATTGGATGTGGTGTTTCAGGGTAGCCCAGTAGGTCTGTCTTTAAATGAGCAAATGTAAGTCGCCCTTCTCAAGTGAATGTTCCAGATTGCGGTTGGAAGACCACGCAGGATCCTCCAAATGACCACGTTTCCCGCCCCCACACACTCCCGCACATGCAGAGAGCTGAAGCACAGGACCATGAAGGACGAGGGCGAGCAGAAGTTCCAGCTGCAGGAGTACGTCAAGAAGGAGACAAGGAGCGCCGGCTGCTGCGGGTCCTAGGCCTGAGGCGGCGCCGAGTGTGTGTGTGTGCGTGTGCAGAAATGTGTGTTTGTGGACCCCCCCACCCCACCTGGCATGCGATAACTGGGACACTGGCCACAGATGGGACTCTGTCCCGTCCAGAA
The DNA here is from genome assembly GCA_026781065.1 of Mormyrops boulengeri. Taxonomy (NCBI): domain Eukaryota; kingdom Metazoa; phylum Chordata; class Actinopteri; order Osteoglossiformes; family Mormyridae; genus Mormyrops; species Mormyrops boulengeri. Next base: position 4,543,301 of record JAODLD010000101.1, read on the forward strand.
TTTGGATGATGGGCTTTATGGGGAGACTGGTCTGTGAAACCCCCCATCCCACCTGCCACACACTGTCAGCACTCAGGCTCCCCCCCTCCCAGGCACCCCTCACCTCCATCTGTGATGGGCTGGAGCGAAGGTGGAGCGGGATACCTTGTGAAAGGCCGGGGGAGACAGAGCAGGGCGTGAACACACACCTCGATGGCCGTAGCAGGTGTGCATGTGCACGACGCCCTTCGCTGCCACATTGAAGCTGGACCTCATCGGCCTGTGCAGCCCCCACCCAAAAGGACGTTAAACACCTGCATGGAGAAACCATGACTCCAAGCTGAGGGACTAGTTTGTATTAACGAGCTTCTACGTCCCTCCCTTGGACTGTTTCCTGAGAACACACACACAACACAACATCAATATCTTTGTAGGGAGTCTCCATTCATTTCAATGAGCATGACTCTAATCAAAACTATGACACCCTTAACCCCAACCAGCCCTAACTTTAACCATTAACTTTAACTTTAACCATAAGTAGCCAAACAAAATTTCCTCTTTGGGCATTTTTAGTTTTCTGATTGCAGTCACATATTTTTATAAAACTGAGTTTCCCCTTGTGAGGAATGAGAAAAATGACCTGACGAGGTCAAAATAACAGATTTTATTGTACATGACCCCTCTCCACACACACACACACACACACACACACACACACACACACACGCGCACACACACACAAACTCAAGCTACATCAACTTTTCTGGCCAGATAAACCAGCGCCCTGACACACCAGACACTGCGTAAACTCCACCACAACCACGTGAAACACCCACAGACCAGCAGAAATCATCATCATGCTCATGTCATCCACACTTACCTCATATGGCTCACAATCCAGGCCCCCCCCACAAAGACTCCTCTGCAGTGAGCCCTCCCTGTGACTGCCCCCCCCAACAGCCATAATCGTTAATAGATTTTAACTCCCTGCTGTGACATGTCAGACCTTTAAGCCATAGTGCGTATATTGCAGATATCCAGCCTTACTGGCTTTTCCCTGAATTTCGTGAGTGATCCTTGATTTGAAATTGTTTGCCCTGCCCCCCCGTTCCAAATTACTCAATTATATGTTAATGATTTTTATTTAAATGCGACCCCCCTGAAATCACTCCAGTCTGTGCAACATATCCGAGAATGTATGTACGCATTGTATGTAGTCTCTCGTATGGGAGACACGATGGCCGCGTTTTAAGGCTCCTGGACGGACATCCGGACACAAACTGACAGCGGGCCTCTTGGCAGCCTCTCCGAGACCGCCGGCCATCTTTCTCACCACTGGACTTAAGTGTTTCTGTGCTTCTCTGTGTTAAACATTGCTGGTAGATGCTTCATTTTAGAAAGACCAGGAGTTACTGACTCTCGGCATCTTAGGAACTAATGATCGAGGGAATCTTTATTTTCCATTCTGTGCAAAAAGAACGGAGTGAAAATGCGGCACAGCACACTGCCGACAAAGGGATCAGCGATCAGGTGACGATGGCTGGCTGTTAACATTACTGCTAGACCCCGGGTGCAAGTCAGCGTCTCCTGCGTAAATGAGCAGTGATTAATGAATATTCCGGATAAAGCAAACGCCACGCTTCATTACCCGAAGTCCAGAGGTTTTAAAAAGTTATAATTACGAGTTAATGAAGTTCGGTGATGTTACCTTTTCCAGTGTTTGGTTGTTTCTGATGTTGTCGCTGTAAATTATGCTTAGTTGACGTGTGTATTTGTATGACATCTTCACTCAGGGAAAGGACAGCATTTCCTGCAGGTAAGTACAACTGTGAATATGTGCTTTATATGCCAAAATGATAGTGTGGAACTGCAATTATTTTAATGGGTTTCTTTTTTGTCAGGTTTCACGCCATAATCCGTGTAAAAGCTGGAAAAAAATACTAATGAAAGGTAGCCATTTCCTAACGGCGTGTTTAGACGTCAAATGTAAATGACATAGCATGACATATTCAATCATTTGATTTGGTTGCTTTGTACCCTGCAAACTAATTTCCGCGAAATTAGAAGGCTCTAGTTATAAAATATGTTTAAATAGGTCCTAGATATTTATCTTCCACCCATTTTCCATGTTTGACGTGGTAACTCATCCAGCAGGTTATAAAACGTGGATGTTAATTTATCTGAAATATTGAAATTAAGTGTTTAACAATCCGATTAGAACTAATACATTCACTGTTGTATTCACACTCAGGTTGTGCGGCATGTTACTTGGTCAGGCAGGGGGCGCTGAGGCTGTCTTGGGTGACTGAGACTCCCCGGGTGATGAAGCTCTCTCAGGTCCCTGAGACTCTCTTGGATGACTGAGACTATCCGGGCACTGAGACTCTCTTGAATCATTGAGACTTCTGGGTGCTAAGATTCTCTTGGATGACTGAGACTACCTGGGTGCTGAGACTCTCTTGGATCACTGAGACTCTTTCGGGTCACTGAGACTTCCGGGTCACTGGGACTCCCAGGTGCTGAGACTCCCTTGGGTCACTGAGACTTCTGGGCCAGTGAGACTCCCCACGCGCTGGGACTCTCTTGGGTCACTGAGACTCCCCACGCGCTGGGACTCCCTTGGGACAGTGCGACTCCCCACGCGCTGGGACTCCCTTGGGTCAGTGCGACTCCCCACGCGCTGGGACTCTCTCGGGTCACTAAGACTTCCGGTTCAGTGAGACTCCCCATGCGCTGGGACTCCCTTGGGTCGCTGAGACTCTCTCGGGTCACTAAGACTTCCGGGTCAGTGAGTCTCCCCATGCGCTGGGACTCCCTTGGGTCGCTGAGACTCTCTCGGGTCACTAAGACTTCCGGGTCAGTGAGTCTCCC
>JAODLD010000101.1:4546250-4557463 GCA_026781065.1 Mormyrops boulengeri
GTGAGTCTCCCCATGCGCTGGGACTCCCTTGGGTCGCTGAGACTCTCTCGGGTCACTAAGACTTCCGGGTCAGTGAGATGCTCTGGGTCGCTGACTCCGGGATGATCTCCTGTCTCGTGAACTTTTCACGTACCAGATCCATCATCAAGCATAACAACCTGACAACTTGTACTTAATACATGGAAGGGTACCATGTGTGGCTCTTAGCTTTAGTGAAGTAGAAGAAGCAGACATAGCTGTTAGGAACTTTAGATGCCTTTAAACCGCACATTTAATAAGATGAACTGGGCAGTGAAAACGCTCAAGCGAAATGTCATTTAGGGAAATTAAGTGTTCTTGTGTTGTCTTTTGTGAAATGTGTCTGTGTTGTACCGGAAATGGTGAGGGTACTTTCTTCCTAGTTTATCTAGAGATACAGTATGAATTTCTTAATTTCAACAAGTATTAAGAGCACACGATTGTAATATAGGTGTAGCGATTTGCATTTAGTTTTAATCTGTCAGTCAATCTTTCAGTCTCCTTTTGTCTGTGATTTGGAAACAATGATAGAAATTTGTTTTTGAATACATTTTGGCCATGAATTTCGTCCGGTATGCGGTTACATATCCCACCGCAAATCTAAGCGGGGACGAATTTCCGTTTGTGCTCAGTGCAGTAATGTTCAATGAAAATTTTTGGTGTAATGTTACGTTTTCGGAGTTTTTAAATGCATAACTTGTATGAAATAAAATGTATAATGAACCAAATCCTCCATTCATTGTTACGTATTCCGGATCTTGTGGAGTTGTTGTATAAGCTGGTCTATAACGCAGTCGAGATGTGAAGTAGTCCAATTCAGATTAAAGCGGAATGATTAAATTTTGATGGCGACTGAAAAACATTTCCATTATAAACATGTTTTTAGTCACAATATTTCTCTTACTTTTGCAGATGTGTATGAAGACGGTGGACACTTAAATGCGTATAGCGACAAATGCATCCATTCCATATTATACTTGCATATTCACAAAATAAGCAACGACGAGAACCTCACGCCTCCAGCGGCGAAAGTGTGCCGCAGTGTTTTGAAGCATACGCACGTTATGTTTTGGAAGAGTTCAATCAGTTAATAATAATTATAACGAAATAAAGCATCGACAGCTGTACGGAGCTGGATTAGTGGACGTATAGCGCCCCCTGCTGGTCATCCGGATATGAAAAACATTCGCCGTCACTCCAGCTCCTTGCGCTCGGAGATGCCGCACCATCAGTGTCAACAGAACTTATATCTTTGCCTTGAAGTGAAACGAGTGTTTACATTATCGGGAATGAAAATAATTGCACGGAATGACCAAAGTAAATTCTCCATTAGTCTTTTTATTGATTCTGTCTGGTGGACCAAATAGCCGTACGCATTTAATAATTTCTCTCGCTAGCACAATCTCTTTCAGTTTAGGAATGGAAAGATCTTTATCAATAAATAAATAAATATGCACCGACTAGAGAACAGAATATGGGTGGTTTGCACAGTATTTATCTCTTTCATAACAAGCATACAAAAAGTGTGAGTATTATTAAATCCCTCCGTGACACCACGATACGTAATAGTCATTCGCTGAGTATGATAATTTGGATGCTATAGAAGATTAGTAAAGAAAACTTCCAGAATAAACGGGACAAGTGAAAAACGATGTGACGTTTTTTCACTACTGGCCACATGTCAGAATCTGTGGGATAATGTCCTATAGAATGATCTGTTTTTGGTATCATGAAAATCGCGACAAACGCACTAATCACGATGAATGTTTTGTCTCCACTTTACATAAAAAGAGCATAATTTACTTGATCATTCTTTATATTCGCCTGTATGTAGTTCTGTGGTTGTGAGTTGAGCCCTCTAGTGTTGAAAACATATAACAGCAAGGAACGCTTGTCAAACGTGGCCAGTGTTTCTGATTAACTGCGTTGCTGTTTAACGTATCTTAAGAACTGTGACCGTAAATCATAGTATAAATGATATTGTTTGTATCGACTTCAAGACAGCAAACAGTGGGCAAGCAGCACACAACTAGATTCACAGTAATTTAATACTGTATGAGCATGACTACATTTACAACCCTGTACAGAGGTCAATAAGGTTTTTAAAGGAGGGGGAGGGGTGTCGTCAGACCCACCACTGACGCGCATTCCCTTTTTATGAAATAGCGGCGTGCAGAAATGCCACTGGTATTTATTTTTAAAAACACGACAGCGATCCCTTTGGCTGTAGTGGCTCCTTCTGCCTGGCGTGCGTCATGGCTAGTTTTCCTCTATATTTGACGGCCGGAGTAACTTCGGGTTATGACAACTCATTCCATCGCGTCTTGAGGTCGAGCACTCGCAGTGTGGAGAGAGGAGGCATCGTACGCCAGAGAGGAAGGACGGGGTAGTGACAGAATGAGGCTGGCGGGGAGGAGACGGGGGTGGGAGCGGATCCCTGTAGCTGCGGCTTTGTCAGCCTCCTTCCTGGGCTCTCGCCTCCCCCTCTCCTGGCTCACCATGAGCACGGGTGTCAGACTCCTAGATCTGTTAGTCCTCCCCCCTCCCCCCTCCCCCCCCGGGTCCTTCAACGTCACCTGTCACCTGAGTCCAGATAACAAGCTGTCACATCCCTCCCCCTTCCCCCCACCCCGGTCTTCATGCTGCAGAATGGTCCTTCTCCAGTCCCAGTACAATCACCAGCCTCCATCCATCCACACCCTCAAGGCTTGTGCTTGAAGTGAGCCTCCACTGTAGGGGGGGGAAAGAAGCCGATGGTCAGAGATCACAGACACTGTCTGTCTGTCAGAAAGGGGAATAGGACAGCTGCATAACTACAGACAGGGATGTAGCTACAGACAGCTGCATAACTACAGACAGGGATGTAGCTACAGACAGGGGAAGTACAGACGGGTGTAGCTACAGACAGGGGAAGTACAGACGGGGGTGTAGCTACAAACGGACATACAGTTAGTGGCCATTTAATTAGGTAAACTTGCTTGTTAATGCAATCAGCCTGATCCTCCAAACAGGAAATTATGTGGCTGTAACTGAATACAAACAAGAAATTAATTTTCAACTAAACATTTGAATGTGGTGTGACTGTTCATGCCAGAGAAAGCTACTCTTCTGGGATTTTCACACACTAGAGTGCCTACCGTTTATAGAGCGTGGTGTAATGAGCAAATAAACAGCCAGTTGGCGGCATTTCGGTGGCTGGAGACACCCAGCCAATGAGAGAGCTCAGAGGGGAACGGGCAAACGCGTTAAAGCTAACAGGAAAGCCACAAGTGAGAAATAACAGCTCGTAACAACAGCGGTGTGTGGGAAGGTTTTCAACCTGGAAGTATGTCTGGTGGCAAAAGTGGGCCTTAACCAATACTAGATAATAGGGGTAAAACAATGCAGTGTATTCACGATTTGGTTCGAGAGACGATTCGGTGCTCACGGTTTGACACTCACAATATATTCAACAAAATAAGACTGAAAAACGACAATCTCACAGTTCTTATTCATTCCTTTTTAGGCAAAAGCATTAACAATAAAGTTGTTTGCAAACCTTTCCTTTTATCTTGCAGTTCATTCTCCATAGTCTCCATTCTTCCTATAAACTCCAGTGCAAAATTCAAGAATAAAACCTTGAAGCAAAACTGAGTTTATGCCTATTGTGCCCTTTTGCCTTAAAATGAATAATTGATTCCACACTACGGTGCCTAATGTTACACCCCTACGATGTGTATCGTCATATTTTAAAATTGTGACATATCGTGCTATGGTTCATTGTTACAATCCTTCTAGATAAGATATATGTATCTAATAAAGTGGCCACTGAGTGTAGAAACAGACAGATACAGGAAATACAGAGGCACATGGGTATAGACAGACACAGACAGACAGGAAATACAGAGAGGCACATGGGCACAAACGGACACAGACAGACAGGAAATACAGAGGCACATGGGTATAGACAGACACAGACAGAGAGGCACATGGGCACAAACAGACACAGACAGACAGGAAATACAGAGGCACATGGGCACAAACAGACACAGACAGACAGGAAATACAGAGGCACATGGGTATAGACAGACACAGACAGAGAGGCACATGGGCACAAACAGACACAGACAGGAAATACAGAGAGGCACATGGGCACAAACAAACAGACAAGAAATACAGAGGCACATGGGTATAGACAGGAAATACAGAGAGGCACATGGGCACAAACAGACAGACAGGAAATACAGAGGCACATGGGTATAGACAGGCACCGACAGACAGGAAATACAGACAGGCACATGGGTATAGACAGGCACAGCACAGACTAACAGGGACATGGGTACAGACAGACAGACAGGAAATACAGACGGGCACATGTGTAGCGGGTACAAAGAATATGCTGCGTCTTTAAGAGCCGGGGTTCCAGCAAACGAACGAACGCATGTGTGAGCAGTTTTTTGGTGAGTTCGAGTGGGGTGGAGCAGGCGGCAGGAAGGGCTTGCGGTACGCTTGGGGGTCAGAAAAAAAAAAAGGAGTTTAGTCACCGGTTGAAAGGGGAGAGACCAAGCGATGCACTGTTAGACGACACGAAGAAGACGCCTGGGAGAGCGTGAGTGTAGTGCTATCGTTACCGCCTCGGTCGGGTTTTCAACGGTGGAAAAGTTTTGTGAGGAGTCCGTTTCGCTTTGGGGCCGAGGTCAATTTGCCAGCCATTCCACATCCGCGACGTGATCCCAGCTGGTTACGGGTAATACCGAGCACACGACACCCATTTCTTACTCCGGCCGATTTATATAACTTTGTGAGGCCAGCCAGACTGAACTGGACCGAAGCTGGGCCTGTGTACATTGGGGCTTCCACATATTCTGGGCCTAGTGTTTGGAGTGGCGCGGCACCAGTGCTCACACTGGGGAAGCTGGACACTTCTACGTGTACGGTGATGCCGGACTGATTTCCTTTCATAAATGTACCCTGAGAAGGAAGGGCGGTGGAATTTATGCTATTTTGTTTAGACTGTTTATGTTAGACACGATTTTCTTTACGGTGTGAGTATATTCCGAAACCAGCGCAGCTCTATTATGTGAATGTTTTGCCGTTTGTACATGGCATAACAAATGTGCTGTGAGATGAAATGTACCTAGTAACTGGTCAAAAGAGTTTTATGGAACCGGTCCTTTCTGAAGGTAAAACGGAACGAAGTGTTGTTCGCTGTTTACCAAAAAGGGTGTGTCGGTGATATTGTGGCCACAACGGAAAATACCTCTATCGAAGAGGACAGGAATATTGAGGTTTCAGGTTTTGCCACTTAATGTTTTCTTTATTTATTAGTGGTTAAAGTAATAAATGTTCATACTATTCATCGGGGGGTAGGGGCACCTCACCTGTTTAGTTAGACCCAGGAAAGCAGGGGGTAGTATAGTAATATACTAATACCCCCATCGTCTGCGCTACATACATTCCAGGTAGGCTTTGCTGTTATTCCTCCTCCTGAAGTCCACTCTACCTGGACAGGTCTGTACTATGTTTAGGCCGCTAGACATGGAACGACTTATTCATACGGCTTGAACATTGAGGTTTTAGGCACTGGGTGTGGGGGACCCAGATCCTTTCCCACTCAGTCCTCCCCGGGCTTGGCCCTATCTAACCCCTATAAGGCGGCGGTAGAGCCCTGTCCACTACACATGGGTACAGACAGACACAGCACAGACAAACAGGCACACAGGTATAGACAGACATGCACACAGGTACTAGCTGACAGGCACAAAGGCACAGACACAAAGGGATACAGGAAATACAGACAGGCACACAGATATAGACAGACGCAGGAAATACAGACAGGTATACAGGTACAGACCAACACAGGAAATACACACAAGCACACAGATACAGACACAAACAGATACAGGAAATACAGACAGACATACAGATACAGGAAATACAGACAGGCATGGAGGTACAGACACAGACAGACAGTCACACAGGTGCAGACTGACTAACATAGACAGGTACAGTCGTGGGTATTAATTTTGTACTATTTTACAGTGCTTCTTATACGTCAGTATGAATGCAGGTGTGTGCTTGAGTACACATGTCCATGTGTGTTGACTACATGCATGAGTGTGTGTACCTGCATACTCCTGTGGTAGCATGGGCCGGTTGATGACCCTCTGGAAGGCGGCGATCCAGTCCTTCTGCTCCGCCTCCGTCTCGCAGGCAAACAGGAACTTCCTGTCCGGGGTGATGATGGTGATGCCGTACTGCCAGCGGTGACCCTGCGTGGAGGGTGGCAGGCCAGCCTGCACTGCGTAGCTGTTCTCCTTGCTGCCGATGAACACCTCCCCCCGGGCATAGGCGTCCTATATTGGGGGGGGGCAGGTACACAGAGCCCACCCAGCTATATTGATCATGTTTCAAACACCAAAATCCCAGCACAGCAGCTCCCCGGACATACATATGTCACTCTGTGTCTCGTGTTCTGTAACACCTCAAAAATGACCCACATTACAGCGGACCCCCCCCGGAGGCGGACAGAGAGTCCAGCTGCATTTCCAGACGCCCCCCGGAGAGGAGGAGAACAATAACGGCGAATGATGGATGATGATGCAATGGGTGATGTCAGCATGTAAGGGAAAAGAAAACGCATGTGCGTTCCGTCACCGCGGAGACCAGCAGCACTGCCCACAGTGACGTACGGGCCCCTCGCGGGATCGCCGGCTTACCAGGGGGTCTTTGAAGTACATCAGCCTCCTGTCGTCCATGGTGAACCACCTTTTCTTGAAGCCCTCTGTTTGCTGGGTGTCGTTCGGGGGGGGGGGGACAGACAGATGTGCGTGAGTAGCCTGAACCGGGAGGGTGCTTGTTACATAACACATCTGTCATTAGTACGTCCCTGAAAACTTGCGCACTGAGCACCGCACATATAGCACAACGTAACTGAACACAGAAGAATGAGCACTGCGCGTGGTTTCCACCTGTCAGCCCCATGGCCGCCACTCATTTGCATGGGGTCCCTGAGGTTTGGGCTGCCCCCATTGACCACAAACAGTCACTGCACTAAATATTAAATATACACATTTCTTTATTTAGGAGATGCTGAAGCAGCATGTTCCACTACTCTGCTAATCAGCTACGCCACAAAAGGCGAGCCTATCGAAGACAGGAAGGTGCTTCCTGACCACAAACTGAGCACTGAAACGCCTGATGAGGAGGCAGCAAATTTTACAGACACAAACGGCGGGTGGACTTACTTTTGGACCTGTCTTCTCCATGAAACCTTCCTTAATAAAGTTTCTTGTTAGCTTTGGCACCAACTACAAAAACATAAAAAAAGACAATGTGAACTAATAGACAGCAGAGATAGTGCCACCACTGACAAATGAGAGCCGCTCATGCTGTTAAACAAGCAGCCTGATCGGCATGTGCGGAGGAGAAGCCGGAGGCAGAAGACTCACGTCTACATCGCTGGCTCCTGGGAACGCCACCTGGAGGTAGTGGAATCGAGCCGCCCGGATGGCATTGAACCAGTCCACCATTTCCTGTAGGACAGATGAGGTTTGGTGATGAAGGACTGAGACTCGGAACCAGCATGCTGCATGTTCGAGACCCAGTCAATCCCTAGTAACATAATTCCAGGTATTGACTCAGTAAACCTCAGCTGCATGAATAGGTCATGCTTTAAAGTGCCAGTCTCTTTACTGAGTAAGAATAATTAAAATCATGTAGCCAATGATAAGACTCCTAATATCTCCTGCAAGTAGAGCCTTGTGCTAACAATGCAAAGGTTTGAATCCCAAAGAGGACATAGAAATTTTAAACTTACTATAAGTTGCTTTGGATAAAAGCATCAGATAAATGAATCAGTGAAAGATCATTGCAGTCTGCATCCTGCTTGGTGAACACAGGAAATATTCTTGAAAAATGAAAATGTTAAAAATGAGACATACTCCATCTGAAAAAGCAGGCCGCGTCCAAGTAGAAAAAAAGTTATCTTTTAGCAGTCTACTACTGCTAGAATCCAACAGGGGGAGCCACTTTCTCAGTGCTGTTTAGGCAGAGCGCTATTCATGTGTTTCAGCAACACTGAGCAGGACAGAAGCATCTGTAAGGAATGATATTCAGCAGAAGTGTGATGCATTCGTGAAGATACAGGTTCAGTAGCCAAATAATTACTGGCCACACCCATAATTCTACAGACCACGCCCACAGTGGAAGCTCAGTGGCAGAACCACGACAATGTAAGTTTCTGCAGTGACAAACCCATTGTGATGACGGCCACGCCCACTCGACCTGAGGTCCCCCCGAAAGTGCTGTTGTTCTCTCGATGCGATACACCCACAGGATCTAAGTCCGCGAAAACCAACAAAATCGCTCTCCCCGCACAAGGGCCTGCTTATTGGGACATTTTGCTCACGGCAGGTTTTTCATGATGCCAACAGCGATGGCACAATTGTAACTCTGAGAAAGGGAAGAACTGTTAAGCGTAGCCAGGGCCAGCGTAGCCAGCCATGGCAGTCCAACGATTTCACTGTCGCAAGGCGAAATTTCTTGCAGACACATCAAAAAAAAAGTCATTCTGTGGAAAGGGGCCCTGGGAGAAGGAGTGAGGTGGGCAGCAGTTTCAGGCTGCCTGCTCGGCACCGCCATGATGGAGCGGAGATATCTAAAGGCCTACTGCGTGGGCGCTCTTACATCTTAAGCCCTTTATATTGGTATTAACAGCAACTTCCTTCTCAGTGCCCTAAATTAAAATGTATTAAATAATTTTAATTCACTTAGCAGATGCCCTTGGTTTTTCAATTCCCACATGATGGTACACCATAGGCACACCCTTATATGTGAGGCCTGCCTTTCAGCTGACAGTGACCTCCCCGTCGTCCCCTATCCCGAGGCCGCCTGCCCAGTGCCCCGCCCTCACCTTGCCATCCTCGTGGTAGACAAAGATGTTCCTGGTGCTGTTGTCCTTCAGGTAGGTGATCTGGAGGCCGTGGGGGCTCCCGATTTTAGCCGGCCGGAAGGTGGCGTTGAGGGTCTCGATTCTCATGGCGGCCTTGGGTTCCCTCGCCTTCAGAAACCAAGACATGCAAAGTCACGTGTTAGGAATAGGGTGGGACAAATTGGATATCATCCAATCAGGGCTCCTTTTGTTAGCGAATGGTCTGTCTACAAGCTGTCAGATACAGCAACATACCAACTCTTCAAAGGCCTTTTTTCTACCCTGTTCCTCTTTTAGATACATATGTTTACTTTATTCAGATGCTTCTGTCCAAAGCGACGTACAAGTTAAGCAAAGAATATATTACAAACATAAGGCTGTGGAGGAGTTGACTAGGCATAAGCGCAGCTATGCCGAGGTTCCAGTGAACGCCCAGCTGCAAGCTTTAGCATGCATGGCCTGACACCTTTAAGCAATGACAGACTAAAAGCCGTGTACTCGGTGTGCGTGTGTGCATGCCTCCGCTGCTGGCGCGCTGCCCGTTGGCGTACTGACCGCAGACAGACCAGGCCACCACTCACGTCGTGCTTGTTGAAGTACTTCAGGGTCCCCTCCCGCTCAGAAAGGATGAACTTTCGGCTCAGGAATTGCCCATTGTCTCTGCCTCGTTTCCATAGAAACCCCTCTCGGTACCCTGCGTGGGAAATGAGCCACAGTGGTGGCATCTGAAGCAGTCTCCAGGAACACGGATCCCCCCCCCACCCCCATCAGATCCCGCCTTCTTGGCGCAGTGGGGACCCCCCTGCTGTCAAAACCTGTCTTGCATATTAACATTAACATCGCTGGAAATAAAATACATTACTGTTTATTTTTAGATCCTAGACGTACAGTAGACTAATTATAAGCAGCTATTGCAGTGCAATTAATTAGAGTAAAATTTATCACCCCCTCATATCCCTCTCCCCTCTGGAATATCTGCCTCACACGTATACACACATACACACACACACACGGGCATCAATTTCGCTCTCAGGATGACATCACCGGTCAATACCCTCCTCCAAGAGCCAGATCAATCCTGAAATCAATCTGAGGGCAGAGAGACCCATGAACACCCCCCCTGCCCCCACCACAACCCCCACCACTGACTCATCATCTTACATGCCTCTGCACATCTACACTTCATTTGTATGGCCTGGGGTAGGGGGGGGATCTCATAGTAACTGAATCCCGGGGTGACCGGATCTGCAGCCAGCCATGACAGTAACGGCCGATACGGAGCCATGACTCAGTGCTGCTTTAACCCAGTGCAGCTGGTTCTCCGGAGACACAGTCAGAACTGGACTGTTTGCTTCGGGTGGGGGGGGGGGTTCTCCCCAACACACTGTACAAAGGATCGAATCAAAGCTAATGACCAGGGACCAAAGCCATTTTTCTGTACCAGTTTCCTGACGCGCCCCTTCTGTCAGCAAATCCATCAGTCTAATTAACACCCCCTCCCCTTTAAAACACCTTAGCAAGCAAGGAAAGAGTTGGTAGTCAAAGCCCTTTAGCATTTAGCAATAGCTAGCAGCATCAGTACATAACTAACAGCATAAGCATTATAGCATGAACCTGTGATCGCATGAGCTAATGCAGTCAATTTTAGACAATGTAACAAAGACCTATCATGCTAATATGAAATGGAGAAGTATATAAGAATGTTGTGGTACTTGGAGGGGAAGATCCATCACAATGGTTAGACACAAATCCCTCGCGAGTTTGTCAGAGATGGGCTGCCAGCTGGACTTAAGCAGATCTGTGTTCTATTCTCGGTGTGGCATTTTTAAAAGGGACAAAGATGATATTCAGTTTGTCAAGTGCTTGGTTTACCTGAACTCTGTGTTCTCTACCTCTATCCTGACCAGGGGGAAGGCGGTAATCATTAAGTGAAAGACTTCTATCTTCTGGTTTTGACCGCTAGCTGGTTCCCTAGCTGCCTGCTGGACCTCGTAATAACGGCGGTAAGAAGAGTGACGTGGAATCAAACACCGGATCCATCAGCCTGGTGGGGCAGATGTGGAGTCTGGATAGAGAACCATGTTTATAGGAAGAGAGATCATCCAGGGCTAAGCTAGGCTAGGCTAGGCTTCAGTTTGAGCCATGTGACAAGTTACTACAGAAGAAATACAGAAGTACTCACTGTACAGACCAGTCATACCCTTACCCTGCACACACATAAACCAAACAAGGACAGAGAAACAGAGAGTGAAGTGCAGACGGGGGGGGGGGGCGGCGCGCCCGC
>JAODLD010000101.1:4564732-4575356 GCA_026781065.1 Mormyrops boulengeri
GCTGATTACCTGGATCAGGTGTGTTCAGTCAATCAGAAGCTGAAAGACAGCTGGGACTTGTGTGTGGGGCAGGGATATCAGGAAAACAAGCAGGGCAGTGGGGCCCGAGGACCAACTTTGAGAACCACTGGTTTAAGGAAAAACACTGACTGCTTGTTTCCGTCTCAAATGGCAATTTTCAGTGTTATGTTAATGAACTCTTGTCCTTGACGCTCATTTCCACGGTAATATGTAAGTCAGCCAAGCAAATCTGCAGCGACTGGCAGAACAGGAAGAGGGAACATCTAAATGTTCACCTGATTGGTTATATCTAGAGACAGGGATGTGATGTTTGATTTTATTGTTAGTGAGGTGATTCCTCTCGCATCGCTGGAAACGACTTTGGGACGTAGTGTACGGTGATTCGATTCCGGCTGGCGGATACGGCAGAAGGCCGCGAGTCGGTTTTGATGCTGCACTAGTGCGGAAGTACCTACTGTGCGGTTTCTATGGCAACAGGCCCCGCCCAGAGCTGGGAAGCACTGCTTGACAACAGGAGGTTGCAGGATTCAACCCCCCCCAGAGACCTCACACACTTTGCAGCTTTGGTCGCTATAGTAACCAGTTGTGCTCCAGAGAACTCGGAAAACATCTGCGCTACGTACTGCCATGGGCGCGACCGGTACTATCTGCATGTTACACACACGCACGCGAAGCATATACACACTTGAGAGCAAAGACTGGGATCGGATTGCCTGGTCAGGCCATTTGTTCGGCGCCCCTGGAGTATTTCCCAAGAGTCCCGCTCAGAGACTCCCCAGAGATGCAACTATTCTGTTGAGATTCAACCCGGCAAATGCCAATCACAGGCTCAGAAACCTACCCCAGAGTCACATGCTGCCCCATGTGACAAATGATGTCATATGACAAATGATGTCATAAGGAGTGCACAGATAAAGACGTGAATGGAGAAAATACAAAAGTGCAGTGTACTGGAATGGGGGTCTGCAGACACTGGATGCTCACTGTGTGCGTATGTCTGTGTGTTTAGACATTGATTATGTATCGCACGGCTTGGTTTGAGAGGAGACAAACTTCAGCTATTGTTAGAGACATATTTCTCTTCATTAATAAGTATGTATTATGTATCAGGACAAGTGAGAGAGGAACAGGAAACAGACGCTGTGATTTCTGGGCGAGGTCCCCTAAGTCTTTAAGTGGTATGTAAATGACCTCATCCTCTTTTATTTGCTGTAATACGGTGGCAGGAGCTGATCATGCAGCCACTAATGGACGCAGCTTGTTTCTTACATGGGGGCACCGCAGACGGCTGGCGTTAATGGCAAATGGCTTTTGGGGGGGGGGTGGGGGGGTTCTGTGTGTGCTGCGCTTGTAGCTCAGCTTGGAAAAGCCAAGCAGAAGGTTGAGAAGCCTGGGCGGCTGGGGAGTGATGGTGTCAGTGTCCAGAGAGAAGCTCCTTAAAAAAACACCTAAATCTGTACTGTAAACAGTGAGAGAAATATGCTGGAATGCAAAAAACGGGCACAGCATCTGCGACTGACGTGTCATTGTGAACTTTATATGTGAATGTATATTTATATGTGAATGTTATATTGGTGTGGGACTGGGGAGATTTCAATGCATCAAGCTGGAGTGGGAAGCGGATGCACGGTGTAAGACTGGGGGAGTGCTGCAAAGAGGCGCTGAGTGTTTATTTTGAGCCGAATGTATATTTGTATTCAGGATGTCAATGATAACCTTGGCCTGGGTCATCGCTGGTTACCAGCGCAGTCACACGTCCTCATGCTTGGACGTCCGCTTCCGTGGCACTGCCTGGGTCATGTGATCACGGGATACAAACACCACCAATCGCAGATGAGTCGACGTGGACCTCCGTGGTGGTTATAAGTGACATACCACGCCTTCGCACCAGGGCCACACCCGTGCACACTCGTGGTAATGCTCACATACATAGTGCAGTCAGAGAGACCGTGTGCACGTGTGTGCATGCATACACACACACACCGCCCATGCAGACCACGCATACAAACACACACCGCCCATGCAGACCGACACGCAGCAGCCTTTGCATTTGCATTCTAGATAGCATATCTCTGGAGAATCACACAACCTTACTGACAGTTTCCTAAATAAACTCACAGCAGAGACTAAAAGCCTCACTGGTCACATTCATTCTTCAGTGTGAGTATTTATGCACACGTGCGTGGGTGGGTGTGAACTTTGGTGTTTCATTTCTTTACCCATAAGTCTCTGATCACATTTGAAGAGTAAAAATACTGCATTAACGGAAACCATCTATCTTGGCTGAGAGGAAAGAAACACACTAATTTGTACTTTGGTTTGTTATATTAAGTTTTACTGCCCCTGCATCCCTGAACTCTGTGAAACAGCTTTGATTGGCCACCTCACTTGTACTTCTCTTGTCAATGGATGTGAGGCCTTCAAATTTCCAACCAATGGCTGAGGGCCCTTTGGAGTCTCCATCCAACTGAGAGACATGCGGCCAATGGAGTGCCAAGCTGGCGGCGGCAAACGCGAAGGAATTCCGCTTATCAGTGCATAATTACAGGCAGTTATTGAACTTTGATCAAGGAGTTAGAATAAGGAGCGGCAGAGAGCTATAGTTAGACAACTTTAAGGACTGTGAATGCTGCAGTAGGAAATTCTGCCTAACTGCTCATTAACCTTTGATCGAAATCAAATGCTTACATATTGTTTATTTAGCAGATACTTTATCCAAAGGAATGTATAACTTTGAGAACGCACAGTCAGATAGTCCCAGGAACGATACGGACGTCACAGACTTCATGTAAGAGCCCAACACACAAATCACATGGCCCCAAAGGGATTTGAACTAACAACCTCTCAGCCAAACACACAGGAATTCACTCTGATTTCATATGGCTGCCCGATACCGACAGTCATACTCAAACCGGAGCTGATACTGATACCAGTATCTGATACTGATACCAATCTAGATACTGATACTAATACTGAAATGTCATGTTTCCCGGGCAAGCAAACATACCTCTTTATTTTTATATTTTGTTGCAGTCGAGAATTTCCAGAAGAATTACTCAAAAAACATCGTCAGAACAGTTGATTCATTCACAATAACAAGATCGTTAAGCGATTAATGAATCCATGACTATTGCCTCCTGTCTTTTTAATCCGGCAGCTCAGGTGCCCTTTGAGAACACCCGCCCGTCCTGTGGCAGTGACCTGTTACTTCTTCCTCCCAGGTGTCTGAAAGAACATCACTCTATGTCCTCTTTGGTAAACTGGGCCAGGAACAAAAATAACACTGGTTCTGAGAGATGTCCACCCAGGAGAAACTGCCTTTCCATGATCTACAGGCCACGGCAGTGTAAACTGTAACCATATATAAAATGTCTGCATGTAACAATAAAGGACAGTAGGTGGCATAGCAATTAAAGACAGCTATATAGATTGCAGGCTATGCACATTTATACAGCTGGATATTTTACTGGAGCAACTCAGGTTAAGTAGTATGTTCTAAAGCTCCTGAGAGACTTGAACCAACTACCTTCAACATATAAGGCTGTGCCTGTAACCACTCAGCTACCAGCTGCCCCGAGCCCTACCAGGCTTGGAGGGCCGATGTACCTGTATGCAAAGTACTTAACCTTCATTCCGTCGGTAAGTGACACAATTGTATAATTACAGAGTCCTATGGTGAGCTCCCCTCTCCTGGGCTCTGGTTTTGACTCCCCCCGGCTCTGTGTGAGTGCCTCTAAAAACCCATAGTGTGTGTGCGCCTCTGGGTGTGCCCTGTGATGGACTGGGATAGGTTCCAGGCTCATATCAACTGTGTACTGTTCGAGGGGTTACGCAAGATGGATGATGTGTGATTGAAATAACAATAACGAATAATAATAATAACCAATAATAATCAAATTAATAATGTCCGATAAAATAGCAGTAAAACAAGTTTGTAAGATTTCATCTGTAAGTAGGGAGTGTGGATGATCTCTGGGCCAGCTGATTCCCCGGAGCCCAGGAGACCTCTCCGAGGTAGTGCGACAAGAGGTGGAGCCTGATCGTGGTGGGTGGGGCCTGGCCATAGGAGGTGGAGCCACCTGTGGTAGGGCGGGGCTTGACTGTGGAAGGGCGGAGCCTTCTGTGAGGTTGGGGTGGGGATGAATGAAGATGGCCGTGGTGGGACCGGATGCAGCCCTGACTTCAAGAGTTGGCGTTGAGCCAAATGCTGGGCAAGCTGCCCGACACCCAGAAGCAGAGGATTCTACTGCCTCAGAGGCAGAGCGGGAGGGCTGGGCAGAGCGGGAGGGCTGGGCAGAGCGGCGATGCTAGCCCGTGCCCCGACTTGCTGTCTCACATGCATGTGATCACGTGGATGGATGGGCAGAACCAAACTTGGCAAAACCCACAAAAGAGGCACCACTCCGAGTGAATCACACTCGTCAGGTGCAAATGCAGGGAGGAGGAAGACAAGGATGACGAAGGTGATGGGGACGATGACTCAATGGTACGACGACACCTGTCAGCAATGCTTGCTTAGACGGGCTAATAGTTTACACCTTGTGGGTTCAGTACTAAAATTGTGTTTTTTGAAGTTGTTACCATGGCGATTCAAAGGGAAAAAAAATAACTAAAGCTAGTCTATACGGCACTTTTGTTCCCAAATCTGCTGGTGTTAAACCCAGGGCTGATTACAACTGGCTGATCACAGAGGAAGCGAACACATTGCAGCCTAGTGTCCTGACAGCCTAGCCCTCCATCGCGGAGACAATGCTGCAGAAATATTACGCCTTAATTCATCTTTCATTTCCCCATCATGCATCATTTACAACATGGCTGAGCTACATTGTTTTATAACAGCTTTGGCCCAGTCGGCAGATGCGATGTGATATCCTTATTGCATTTTATATTCTGGGCAAGGGAGTAGGATTGGTTTCAGCATTGGTGGGGACCAAATCATTCCCAACCCTCCGCACCCCTAAACACACACGGAACTCCCACAGTATTGGTAGGTTCATGTCCCGGCTGTCCAAACCCAAATCTATGCCCTTGATTCTGGGTCCACCAGAACGGTGCTACATAAACATTGATGTATATGTTCTATGTACAAATGGAATTAAAATAAAAAGAGCAGATAATTTGTCTCTTTAGGCTTCGATCCTTTTCTACAAGCAGGCTTGATACTCAACTTTCATAGTGAAGCCAGTAACACCTATTGATTGGTCATGTCTGACTCACATAGTGAGGTCACCCGGAGACCTGAGAGCCAGTCGCCATGACTAGGGTTTGCCTGACTCCTCCCTCTGACTCCTCCCTCTGACTCCTCCCTCTGAATGCCAATGAGTGACTTTCACAAGAGTGCTGTTTTTAATGTTTGGAGAATAAGCTTGTTCTCACCTACTGTATGTTAACCAATCACTGCTTAAACAGTAGATTCAGTTTTGCCAGTCAATATGATGGGAATATCCCCTATGATTGTAGAAACTCCATTTTGTCCAAACTTGTCATAATACCTACTCTACCTCCAATGTCCATCATATCACACATCACGGCTCTCTCTGCCTCCGGCACACACACACTCACACAAACACACACCTCACCACCTCTTTGCGCAGAAAACTCTGTGACGTTGACAGTGGGACAACTCAGAAAAACTAAGCAACAAACTAACTAAATGCATCAGCACAGAAACAGTAGTTCTCCATATTTTTGCGGTCACGATGTGTAAATGAGCGGCATCGCTTAAAGGGAACACGTGCGGCCTGTAACATTATATCTTGTAGTAAAATAAAGCGCCTCGCTGCGCTTTGCCCGCCAATCCCCAGATACGCCTCCTTACTTACCAATTCACACTGACAAACCGGGGTATCTGTGACCGAAAATATCAACTTAAAGTGTAATCCGGAACTGCAGACCTCGATGCGACAGTTGATTAGCCCTCGACGAAATGTGTTACCATCACTATTGCATTTAGGCGAGTTTAACGCGTTATATCGCCATTCAATACGGTAAGCGTTTTATTATTCATTGAAGATTGTCATTTTGACCACTGCTTACTGCAGTAAAAAGTATTTCCTCACGTAGACTAAAAGTCTCAGAGAGGAAGCGGCCAATATGTAAGATAAAAGCGGCTTGAATAGAAAAGGCTATAGATGTGCAAGGTAAAGGCGTCATTGGAAAGTACGGGCTGCCGGCAGAGAGGGAGTCCGCTAGACGCAGCGCGCCGCGGCAGGTGCGCGGCCAGAGCTCCGCGATCCGGCTTCACCCCTAAAGCAACCTTTAAGACACGCACTGTTAACATTAAGTATAACCGATCCCAAAAACCGCGATGGGGGCTTTATGGAGGACACATCACCCCCCCACCCCACCCCGTTTCTTCTCCTCTGGGGGAATACGTGGGACCTTACCTGCAAAGCCGCAGTCCGCACATGTGCTGTTGCCGGGTCTCTTAAGAAGATCTTGCAAAAGCCGCTGGTTCATCTCCTGTTCGCCGCTCATACTGTTTGTCGTTATCCCGCTGGACCCAGAGGGCTTGGTCCAGGATCAGTGGTCACTTCTGATACGAGTGTATCGTATCTCTGCTCAGCAAGACACCAAATGCCGCTTAACGCCAGCGAGTACTGAAACCAATAGCATGTAATAATAATAATAATAATAACAAAAACAATAATAATAATAATAACAAAAATAATAATGACATCCAATGCGATCGAGAAAAGATAATCACTAGCTTATCACTGCCTCTGTTGGTGTGTCTCCTAGCGATCACCGATATTTCTCTCTTACCTTTGCGCCCTCTCTCTCTCTCTCTCTCTCTCTCTCTCCCTCTCGCTCGCTCTCTCTCTCTCTCTCTTTCTCTCTCTCCCCCCATATCTATTGCAGTAAAGGCGAGACCTCCAGCGGTCGCTTCGCTCCTGCCGTCACAGACACACTTTCCTCCTGTACGCACCGTGAATCCTTTGCCTTGGGGAAAGACCTGAAATTCAACGAAGTCTAACCGCAGCAGGTCTCACAATTTCGGCTTTTATATCCGCTTTCGGTTTTCCTGGATGTATGAAAACGCCACATGGCATTACCTGCGTTCTGCATTTTATAGTGGGACCGTGTGGCTACATTTCTTTCAGACTAAGTTTCATGATGACCTTACAATTTAGAAGGTAAAAAGTACAGCAACACAACTCCCATAAATATAATAAGTATGTTGGGCGACAGTTTTAGATGTGATTTTAAATTATTAACGTTTCATACCGCTATATTATAAAACACACACACATACATATATATATATGTGTGTGTGTGTGTGTGTGTGTGTTATAATATAGCGGTTTGAAACGTTTATAACTATATATATATATATATATGATTAAAATACGTTATTGTAGTACACAAGGTCCTGTAAGAACAGGCGTTGCCTCAGACGCACTGTCGTAATACAAGCACATAAATAAATAGTAATAAATAAACAGGACAGCCCACTTTTCACGTGCATGTTCTTGACAATGACATTTCCCGGCACCTTTGTGAGCAATGAATAAAAGACGCGACTGACATTTTTGTTGTAATATCACTTTAACAACTAATGGATTGTCGAGACGAGGATCTTCACTTGATTATTTTGTCTGACCTTGTTTTCTGCTCGTCACCACTGCGGCGGACCATTATAGGTGCTTTGGGGTTTATTTTCCTACATAGGTGTCCTCCTAATCTGGCTAAATGTCGACTGCTATGAATTTTGGAAACAAGTCGTTCACACCCCGAGCGCCCGACAAAGGGGCATTTCCTCTCGATCACTTGGGTGAGTCCGATGTTTCGTACATGGTGATTGTGTAAGAGCCTGCAGGACTTTCCCCGGCGTCACGGGCGGCGCGGCCGGACCTCGGCTCCGCAGCGGGACCCGGTTGCCGGAGGGCTCGGTCTGATCTGAGCATCGCCCCCGGTGCAGGGTGATCATTATTTTAGACACTTGTTCTCAAAGTGTCCAGTCAGTTCGCTGGTTATTGCCGCTTTTTACAAAGCGCCGCTGACCAGTTTCGGCAGCTGCGCAAATTCCAAGTGGGAGATGAAGTTGATGAGCTACATTTACATTTTTTTATGGATGTAATGGCTTAATTATTTTGTAATCTCAGGTACGCACATTGAAACGGGGCGTGTGCGTTGTCTTGATATTCTCATTCCAGGGGAATGTAAAAACTTCAAAGAAGTATTTATGGAGTGCTTGAAAGACAATAGGTACGACAGCTCCATGTGCCGGATGCAGTCCAAAAACTACCTCGAGTGTCGGATGGACAGGTACATATAAACTGGATGACCTATTTTACACTGTATTTCAGGTTGTTGGAGTCATTTAAAACAATGCAGAACCGGCAATCCGCAGATGGTCAGACCACTGCTCGTGTCGTGTAATCATATACGCTTTATGTACTTATATTTTTGTACTTATATTTTTTCAAATTGAAGTGGTTTAATATGAAATATTTGTGTGTGTGTCTGTTAGATATGGCGTCTTTGTTCCTTATTGATACATTGTGTCTAAACTTAATAAAGTAAACGCCTACGGACGCTGTACCGCCTTATGATATCCGTGTCGACTACGGTCGAAACTGGTTGGTTAAAATATGTAACTTTCAGACACCTTCGACGTTTAGCTCTTATGCACAACTGAAAGGTCTGAATGAACATCTCACACCCGTGTACAGGCAGCTGATGGCCAAGGAACCGTTGGAGAAGCTCGGTTTCAAAGACCTGCTGAACCAGTCCGGTGAAAAGCCCAAACACTGAGCGATGGACGCTCCAATGGATACCCAGGACTCATGTGCTGTTAATAAATGCAACATCACATTAACCACAAGAACAAAGTGATTCAGTGAATAATGGTTTTGTATATAATGTACATTTATCGTGTAAAATAAATTTATTACATTTTGGTAACATTGACTTGTGTGCATGATTTGAAATGGATTTACGAAGTGCTTTAGCATTTTGGGAGAAACTAACAATATTGGCGTACGTAGCGGCGTGTGGAGTTTGATCCTGTCCTCCGTGGCGTTTTCTGCTTACATCAGTCCAGAAGCATTCAGTTAGTCACAAAGACTATGAATTCACCGAGCGCGTGTGTCTGCCCTGCCATAGACCGGCGTCTTTTTCAGGGTGTGAAATGAATTTCTTTTGAATGTAGATGAAGCTTTATTTGCCATAAATTGGCACAAGTACTAGAACAGGTATATTGGAATGTGTTTATTTTTTTTGAAAACCCCATTTCGCTCTCCTTGGTTTCTAAGGCATATAAACAAGGTTTAGGGCCTTGTGCAGGGGCCCATTAGGAGTGTGGCTACTCTGCTGAACTTAGGATTCAGGCTAGTGTCCTTCCGATCACAAACACAGTGGCCAGAACCACTGAGCCACACGGCACTCAGTGACCCAATACTGACTAAGCAGTGATGGTATGATTGATGGATGGATAGATGGATGGATAAAGGGCACGAGAAACTATTTCTACTCATGCTGAGCAGATATCCATTTATGTCTTTAAAGTGACAATAGATCATTCAAACTTGAGTGTTACATTGGACAAAAAAAGATTTCTGTCACAAAATGTAAAATCATTTCAGCGGACGTCCTGCAATAAAGCACACCGTTCGCAAGCAAGGTTCAGCAAGTTTATTTCAGAACCAAAAGCAAAGCAGTTAACTAAAACTTTTTTTTTTTCCATTTTACATGTCTCCACACGCCTTTTATATGTACAATGAATAAGGGATTGGTCCAAAAAAATTAAGTAAAATAAAGGACCAAAAAATAAAAACAAACAGGAAACCTACAAAGCACAACCAAGCTGTCAGTTATAGCGACTTTCACCGAAGGAGCCCGTCTTCTTTAGAGCTTCCCGGAGACGATCCGTGCCGCGTGTCAGACCAGGGCTTACGCTTCTTCCGCTCTTTGCTGCGGAGAGGCGGGGCACGTGATGTGGGGGGGGGACACCAGAACAGGGAGGTGGGGGGAGGGGTGCAGGGTAGGCGAGAGGGGTGGAGGGGGCACGTTGGCGGGAGCTCTACCGTGAAGAGTTGGAGCTGGAGCGCGAGCGATGGCGCCGACGGGCGGGAGAGCGGGATCGTGAACGGCGACGTACTGGCGAGCGTCGACGTGGGGACCGGGACCTGGCGGGGGAGGGAGAGGACACTGTGTCTAACACACCTTTGAAGAGGCAGAGAGATTTATCTACAGTGGCTCGTGATGGATAGACTTGGCACCAAAATGATATTGGTTCAAATCCCAGGAAGTTGTTCATATAATAGCTCCAAACAGTGTGGAGGTTATAAGGTCCAAACCCAAGCAGGTTAATGGCTAAAGAGCTGGGCCCACAACAATAACATTGTTGGTTCAAGTCCCATGTGCCCTGATATGTTTTTAACCCTCTGAGCCCTGAAGGTAGAAAACACACTTTCACTGACTGGTGCATGATCACACATTTCTTCAAACTTAATTAATGGCAAATAAATTATTTCTTGTATATATTATTTCTTATTATTATGCCCAATCACTATTATTATTTCTTATTATATATTTGTTTTGCCATTACACTCATCTTTATTTTAATGTATATTGTAAATATGTCAGATTTTTGTTAAGT
>JAODLD010000101.1:4575456-4586107 GCA_026781065.1 Mormyrops boulengeri
AACATTATAAAAGTACATAGTAAGCAATGGTGGCAGTTTGTTTTGATCCCAGATATCTGGTCACCAAAGTCTTGGCTTCATGAAGATGCCTAAATGGTGTAGTTTCAACATTCAGTTTGATAAATAAATAAGAAAGTTCAAATAAATAAGTTTTTTTCATGATTCTACATTTAGATTTCAGCGAGATATAAACTGAAATAGTCGCGAACAGTGCGCTGCATCGTCTACGATGCAGCCTGGCTCAGAGGGTTAATAAAGTCATTTAGGCATATAAATTTCAGCACAGAGCTGCAGGAAATGTATGCAGCCAACCTTCTCCTCATGCGCGGTGGGGTCCTGCGCCACATGGGTGGTGGCGGGGGCATTCTGCGTGGGGGAGTTAGCCGCCGGGGGATGGGGCGCACCCTGGGAGCCAGGACAGCAGTAGCTGTAATCTCCTGGCCGTCGATCTGACCTGAGGCCACATAAAGCACACAGACATATGCATGGATCAGCGACAGGCCCAGCAGAGGTGGAAAGTTCAGGTCCAGAAGTTATGACAAAATCTTGGTCTGGGTTTGACTTTCTGGACATGAACTTTCCACCTCTGAGGCCCAGCAAAATGCAGGGAACACTTCTTCACACCGGCATCTTCTCGTAGCCCGAAACACTTTGGTTTGGGAAGACGGGAGATGACAACGTATGGACAAACGTAAGTTTGTTAACGGTAAAGGGAAACGACCCCAGAAGACCATGGCAACATCCCCCGGGCCCGGCCTACCCCCATCCATGTGTTTGAGGGCCTTCTCCGCCTCGTCTGCCGTCTCAAACTCCACATAGGCGTAGCCTTTGGACAGGTGCGGGTGCAGCCTGTCGACAGGCATGTCGATCATCTTGATCTTCCCGTAGGTGGAGAAGATCTCCTGGATGTGCTCCTGCAATGGCAAAACATCTCCTATGAGGTGAGCGACGGCCCTCATGTCAGGATGGGGGATTTCAGAGCCTGTTCACGCACAGTAATCAGCATCTGATTGGCCCTGCACTGTTCTACCTTCTGTTCCCCTTTAACCCCCCGCCCCGCTACAATCATCTGTGTGGTTCCACTTCATATTGCTCGACAGGCCAATCAGTCCCACCCGTGGCCCCGGGGCTTCCTCATCACCATGGTGACGAGGGAGGAGTCCTGCAGGTCGTCATTCCGGAAGGAGTGCATGCCAATCTGCAAGCCCTGGGACTCCTCTCACCGCAGGGAACATCGAACCCGGCTCATGCCTTGCTTTGCCTGTAGCTTGACTAAGGGAGGCCCCAGGACTCTGCTATTAACAAACAGCTGATTCTTAAGTCATACGTGGGGAATGCTAATCTAGCAGTCTCCAAATATGACTTAAGACACAGCTCTCTGCCATGCTCCCTCTATTTATTTTCCCTCCCAGGTCAGAGGGTGGGTTCTCCAGTGACGGACAGTCCAGTCAGCCAAAGACTGTGAGCCACACTTGGCTGGCCCAGTGGCACGCTTCTTGGGAGGCCGTCCCTCACCTTGATGACGTTCCTGGTGAGGCGGCCCAGGTGCACCTTGGTGGGCCTGGGACTAGGGCTCCTTCTCCGGCGCTCCTTGTCGTCCTTCTTCAGGGACTTGGACCTGGATGATGGCGTGGATTAAAGTGTCAATGCAGTACAACTCTTCCCACAGAGAGAGCCAATCCAGTCCCCCCCCCCAAATTTCAGTGGTGTCTCGGGGGTAGGAATGCATCCGTGGCCAGATGTGGTACCACAACGCCAAAAGTATGATGCGATGACTGATAAAAGTTAGAGAAATCTGGCCATACTTTGTTTTTTACATTTGTATGTGAGCAATTAAAAGCCCAGTGAAACTCCACTAGGGGGATCTCCATAATCCCAAACTACCATCACCACACAGGCAGAGTGCGCTGTGCATCTGAACCGAGCCTAGCCAAGTTACCATGGCCAGCCCCCAACCCGATTCAACACATACTTGGAGCGAGAGCGGCGGCGGTTGTCGTGGCGATGCCGGCTGGGGCTGGGTGACCCCGAGGAACTGGAGGAACTGGAGGAGCGGGAGCTGGAGGAACCGGAGCGGCTAGATGCCGAAGAGGAGCTGGAGCCGCTGGAGGAGCCCGAGCTGGAGCCCGAGCTGCTGCTAGAGCTGGAACTGGAGCGGGACCTGAGGGGGACATGGGACAGCCAGATCTCCATTACACAGAGGCCTGTCCTCCCACGCCCCCTGGTGGCAGCGACCGGAAATGGGAGGAAATGGGCTGCCTGGGCTTGTGGTCTGAGGTTCTGGGAGCTGCCCAATCACTAGCTGAAGGACCTGAGGGGGACATGGGACAGTCAGATCTCCGTTACGCAGGGTCTGCCCTCCCACGCCCCCTGGTGGCAGTGGCCGGAAATGGGCAGAAATGGGCTGCCTGGGCTTGTGGTCGGAGGTTCTGGGAGCTGCCCAATCTCTAGCTGAAGGACCTGAGGGGGACATGGGACAGTCAGATCACCGTTACGCAGGGGCCTGCCCTCCCACGCCCCCTGGTGGCAGCGACCAGAAATGGGCTGCCTGGGCTTGTGGTCTGAGGTTCTGGGAGCTGCCCAATCACTAGCTGAAGGACCTGAACCACACACCAGAAACTAAACCAGATCCTTAACTACAAGGGTACCTGATAGTTGCCAGCATTCCTTAAAAATATCTTATTTTGCAACGTATATCCGGCTCCTTAACACCACAGGGCACATATTTTTCCCACAATGCTCAGAGCTGGAGTTATGCAAGAAAATCTGACATATTAAACCTCCCCAGATAGATAAGCAAAACTGGGGGAAGAAAGCTACCCTGTTGCAGTGTCTTAGTTAAATCTAGACCGAGCAGAAAGTTCCAAGTGCACTGACAGTGGGGACCGGGTTGCAGCGGGAAAGTCCATTCAGAAGAAAATGGGGGTGTCCACAAAAGCGGACATTTTCAAGCTGCGGCGACGAGCACTAAAAATAACCGCGGTAAATGGGCTTCTTGCATCGCGCCACCCCGACAGGTGGATGCTGTCCTCTGCGACAAAGGCACATGCCGCACTCACAGATGGTCTGGGCCGCCACTCTGCGGTCAGCTTGCCCTCTCCTCTGCTGGTGGGGTGGGGGGGTTGGTTTTGGAGACTTCCATCCCCACCGCCTCAGGGCTCTCCGTGTAACACATCCTCCTCAGCTTTTTGTCTCCTGAGAAAAGTCCTTCCCCAAAAACTGGAACCTGGGTCTCCATCTACCACTGTAAAGTACATCTGGTTCTGAAATCCCCACGTAAAAACAGGTGTGAAAGTTTCCATGGTAACTTGAGGTCTTGCAGGTGTCTCCAGAAAAAGACAACCGGCTCTGTTGCCAAGGATTAGCATAGAAAAAACAGGTGGGAAAATCACTGCTTGCTTCTTGTTGCCGTGGTGACTTCAGTGGTGCAGACCTTCATGAGGATGTAGTCATGGGAGATGTGGGCACCCCCTTCTTGGTTTCCAGGTTGACAGCTCCCCGTCTGGTGCTGCAAACGCCCTCTTTTGGAGGCAGACGGTGCTGTGCTAATTACAACACAAATGCTGTCCTTGTACACAGATCACTCTGTCATCAAACGCCTTTCACGTTAAATTACTCAGAGAGACTATCTGCAGACGAGCACTAATAATCACAATGATTCCCAAATGACACTAATTACAACAAATCACGGTAATCACACTAATTCCTAAATCAAATTAATCCCAACCATCACGATCACTGCAACAAAAAAAAGGCATCAACTTGTTTTGTACAGGAAAAAAGACCCAAGATAGATCACTAAGTATCTGTTACTGTCATCATTACGAAGATCCCTGATTTAAGTAAGTATAAAGTGCGAAGCGGCCCCCTCAGCAGCAGTACCCTAATGGAGAGCCCTTCACCATCACCTCCAGCACTTGGTGCACATAGCTTCTGTCCGACACTTTTGTCAGACACACTGCCCGTTGCTTCTCAAAGGGGTGGCCCTACACCCCGCACAGCCTTCCAGGCCGGGTCAGAAGGGGCTCACCTGCTAATGCACATTCAAGCTCCAGGAAAAGCTCCTCAGCCAACCCAACCCCACCTTACCTAACCTTATCATGAAGCTGCTCTGCCAAGCAAACGCAACCTGACCTTCTCAGGAAGCTCCTCAGCGAACCCAACCCTACCTGACCTTCTCAAGAAGCTCCTCAGCCAACCCAACCCAACCTTACCTAACCTTCTCATGAAGCTGCTCTGCCAAGCCATGCCAACCCTACCTGACCTCCTCAGGAAGATCCTCAGCCAAGTCAACCCAACCTGACTGTCTTAGGAAGCTCCTCAGCCAACCCAACTCTACCTGACCTTCTCAGGAATCACCTCAGGCAACCCAACCCTACCTGACCTTCTCAGAAAGTGCTAAATCCAAATAGATACATGACAGCTTGGAATCATGTAGAGTAAAATCAGAGCCAAATGTGATGCAGTGACTTCAGGATTTCTATGCCTGTAAATAAATAAAATTTCACTCTTTGGTTGATGGATCAGAAACACTGATTTTTTTTCTCTAAATTTTCTTCTGATTTGGGTCACACTGAACAAAAACCACGAGACCAAAAAGATGTCCAAGGAAATTCTGTATTAAGAGAAATAGTTTAAGCATTCCAGTGACACACTCCTTCAAATCTATACCACTTAGTACTGCTCGGTGCAGACATTTAAAACTGGCTTTACATGCTGCATGTAAATTTAAATTTTTATATCACAATGTCTTGTCCTGTACCTGTATTGCGCTGCTGTGAATAATAATTTAAAAATGCCACTCAAGTTGCACACGGGGCATTTAAAGGAGACCGACCTCCTCGCCGCTGCCATACCTGCTGCTGCCCGTAGAGGCGCTGCGGCGCTTACGGCCCTTCTCCCGGCTCCTCTCTTTGTCCGCGCCCTCCTTGGTGCCCGTCTTGTCCTTTCCCCGATCTTTCGCCTTGTCCTCGGAACGGTCCTTCCTCTTTGTGGGGGAAGGCGCCCTGAAACGGACGCAAGCTGCAGATGAAGCCTTTGGGCACAGGTGATGCGACTGTGAAACACCCACCGCCCCTCCAGCCATCCCATCGAGCATCCGTCAGCCAAGTTATGTTTCAGTACAGCAGTGAGTTAATGTGCACCAAGCTTTTAAAACTTTAGTTTAGAAACCCATACACAGCAGTATTTGACACAAATATATCACGCAACTGCTATTGTGAGGAACTTTTATTTTGGAAATACTCGTTGCATTGCTCAATATACCATACACATATTGCCTGTCAGGACATAGGAGCAACAAGATATACGCAGTTACTTAGACTGCGAAGTAGGTCAGGCTATATGTCCTATATACAGCAACAAGCTTTATAATATCGTATGTACGGTATATCACATCTGTAGCTTGTGTACAAAGTTGGCGCAGGTAACCTCTGCCAATGTCTGCGCGTTAGGTAACACAGCGGCCCCGAAGGTGTATTTGAATCTGCTTGAAATCATATCTTTCAGTTGTGCATATTGTTATTTCCCAAACGTTCCGCACAAGCTAGGTGCTTCAAATTTTCCGCGGAAAGCAACCCGATCGGCAAAACTATTTAAAGTGATATCTATGTATGCCAAGCCACCGTTTCATAAAATGCACAGTTTTTTCCACGTTTTGCAGTTAAACCGCACTTCGAGTTGGGATTTTCGCAGATTGCACGGCAAACTTACATTTTGGCCGATTATGTTAGAGGCCTCCTTTAGCGTCGCGGATTGATGACGCAGAGGAACGTCGCGTCGGCGATGACGCATGGCACGCCGCACTTTGCTGTCACAGTGGGGCAGATGTTCCGGGTTCTGCGTCCTTGGGGGGCGGGGAATAACAGAATAGTCGCCGATTTCGCTCTATACCTCAGGTGACCACCTCGCTAAGTATGCTGTTAAGGGAAGCGTTTGATTTATTCCTGTGGATAATATGAAGTCTCACTATATAAAGTCTCTACAGTTATGTAGCCGCAGGGTTGCACGTGTGTTAAAGACGCCGGTTAGGTAACATCTTGACCGCTTGATTCATGATCATTTTTTGATCTTACGGCAGCATGGGGGGGAGGGGGGCATGTCAATGTGACATAGTGAAGCAAAAACTTATTTTCGTTCTGTATTTATATGTAAGATGTTGCTGCTAAATACAGACAGTATCTGTAGTTGTAGTTTAATGGACATCTGTACGGACTAAACAGACAGATTAAAACTACTCTGTAAAGTACCCACTGCAGTCCGGTGGCTAAGCAGAGGAGACATGGTGGAACCCAGATGAATTGATCCACTTAGAGTGTGTTCCACAAACCACAAGCCATCATGGACGAGGAGGAGAAGGGTAATGCCAGGACTCTGGTCCTGATGGTGTGCTCAGCTGCCATCGGCGGTACCCTGCAGTATGGCTACAACATCGCCATCATCAACGCGCCCACGGTGTTCATCCAGAGGTTCATCAATGAGACGTGCCAGGAACGCTGGGGCGTGCAGCTTGACTTCTACCAGGTGACGCTCATGTGGACCCTGGTGGTCTCCGCATTCTCACTTGGCGGCCTGACAGGGGCCCTTGCAGGGGGTCCCATGGCTGTATTCCTGGGCAGGAAGCGGGCCCTGCTGGCAAACAATATCTTCCTGCTCGCCAGCACTGCCCTGGTGCTCAGCTGTCAGGCTGCTGGCTCCTTCGAGATGCTCATCCTGGCTCGTTTCCTGGTGGGCGTTAACTCGGGTGTCAGCATGAGTGTGCAGCCCATGTATTTCAGTGAGAGCGCCCCCATGAGGCTGCGCGGCGTTGTGTCACTGTCCTCGGCTGTCTTCACTGCACTGGGCGTGGTTCTGGGCCAGGTGGCGGGTCTCACTGACGTGCTGGGCTCCGAGCCCCAGTGGTCGTACCTTCTGGCCAGCAATGCTGTCCCTGGCCTGCTGCAGCTGCTGACGCTGCCCTGGTTTCCTGAGAGCCCGCGGTACTTGCTGATCGACCGCGGCGACCGCGAGGCCTGTGTGCTGGCCTTGCGGCGGCTCCGTGGGAAGCCCGTCCAGGACAGCGAGCTGGAGGAGATGCTGCAGGAGCAGGCGATGGCCGGGGATGAGGCGAGGGCCCTGCGGCCCTGCGAGCTGATCTCACACCGCGGCCTGCGCCGGCAACTGTTCTCCGTGATGACCACCAGCAGCGCCATACAGCTTTGCGGCAACGACTGCATCTACTTCTACGCCTTCTACGTATTCCAGGAGGTGGGTGTGGCCGTCAGCCACATCCAATACGTGACCATCGGCACGGGCGCTTGTGAGCTGCTCTCCTCGATTGCTAGCAGCCTGCTGATCGAGAGGCTGGGACGGCGCCCCCTGCTGGTGGGAGGCTACATCCTCATGGCCGGCTGGGGCGCTCTCTTCACGCTAGCCCTGACGCTCCAGGGCACTGTGCCCGGGATGCCCTACCTGAGCATGGCCTGCGTGTTCGCCTACATCCTCAGCTTTGGCATGGGTCCAGCAGGGGTGACTATGATCTTGCCTGCTGAGGTCTTCGGCCAGACGGCCCGGCCGTCGGCCTACATGATCTCCGGCGCCCTCATGTGGCTCAACCTGTTCCTGGTGGGCATGATCTTCCCCTTCCTGGTTAGCGGATTGGGCTCATTCTGCTTCGTCCCCTTTGGTACCATCTGCCTGCTATCCTCATTGTATGTGGCTGTCATGCTGCCCGAGACCAAGGGGAAAAGCCTGCGTGAGATCACAAACGAGTTCGACAAGCTCAATCTCAGGTCCGGGAGGGAAGCTACCTCCCCTCAGGAATAAACACGGCAGGGAAATGTCCTCCAGATTCTCAGGCCAGTAATCCAAACTCTCTCCAGACTGCTAATATATGTTTTACCAGCAGAGGGAGCCGCTCAGACAATCATCCGAGGTGGGTGATCACAAATGCAAAGCTATCAATGCAACTCTGGATATTTATTCACAATATTTGCGCCCTCTAGTGGACAGGAGTCCTGGGTGCCCCCTGCTTTGTGCCCTGTGCTTCCCTGGGGTTCCTGTGGTGGACCCTGCCTCAGCTCTCAATGGTACAGGCCATTTCGGTCCTGGAAGATGTGTAGATATACCTTCACAAATGTTCTTTTATCCTCTTTCTTCCACATGAACCACCCCATTTAAAGTTGTGTGATGGAGCTCCAAGTTGACTCGAGAAATGTGTTAAGTTTATATTAACATGGCTTGTTGCAATATTATGAAGTATGGTGGTACCTCGACTCACGAACAGTCCTGTTAACGAACAAATCAAGTCACGAACCAGATGTACCTTAGTACCAGTTCGCGAACCGTGTGTCAGGCTGCGAACACACACACACACACAAAAAAAAAAAAAAAATATATATATATATATATATATGTATAAAAAAACTTGTACTTGTAGATGTAGGTCTTTACTAGATCTCTTCAGAGGTTGAATATCTGATAAAAGAAAAAATTAGAGAGAGACAGAACGTTCTGTTATAGCGGTACATTTCAATGATTGATAAACATGTTTGTGATGGTTTGTAACTGTCACATATCTATACATAAAATTACAGTACTTCATTAATAACATAAATTAAGTAACTTCTATTTAAGTGTTATATTCTCCATTCACACATAATGGCAACCGTGTATTGCTTACAGTACAAACAAAGAATTTAATCGACATACAACGTGTGGCATTGCGAAATGTGCATGAAAATTTTAGGCATATGAAAATAATGTACAGAATGATAAAAACAATCACATTTTCGAAATTAATGTATTGATCTTGACTGTTACTCAGTCTTTTAATGTTAATTGTTTATTTTTTGGGGGGGGGGATGTTTTGCGGCTCTTTTCCGTGTTTTGACATCCCTCGAGTGACCAGCCTGCCGACAAGCGTATGCTCAGTTGTGTATTCGTCTGCCTTCCGTAAACGTTTGTTCGCAATGTTATCTGTGTTTCTGAGGATTGAACGAATTATTTGTATTTACATTATTTTAAATGGAAAAATTGATTCAGGTCGTGAACTGAGTCCTCGAACGAATCAAGTTCGTGAGCCGAGGTACCTCTGTAATACATGAGTAAGTGTGCTCATAAAACTGAATGTAAGTGTATTTCTTAATCTCTTTTTGCTATGGAGGTTTGAATAGCTGTCTGTAGGAATTCATTCTGCTTTACGTCCTGCAGTGCCTGTAAAAGGTAGCATGATTGTTATGATCGCAGTCAAACCAAAGTTTGCCCGGTTATTAAGTGTGTACTTGTGCAAAGATTGTACTCAGCATGGTGTTTAACGGTGATGATGTCATGGAGTATTTAGGCCTGTATCCCTCTGGGGGGGGTCATCAGCACTGGGAAGAAGCTTGACTTTATAACATTAATGAAATAATCATCAAATGAATGAGCCGGCCGTACTTGTGAAACAAATCTTTGGGTATTTTTTATTTGATAACAATACACTACCAGAAATCTATGCAGTGTTGTGGCTTTAAAATAACAACAGGTACCATCTTCCTGTGCATGGTGAGATTCATATGTACAGATCAGTTACATGGGCATTTTCTTTCGGATCATGGTGCTGTTTTGCATGCAGGTTTAATTTTAAGAAGGTAGCTGTTTGCTTTTTTGTGATCTTATCCGACATTGCTGGCAGTGACTGTCACTCGCCGGAGCGAGCGATCCTGAGCACTCAGCTTGCATAGGTAATCCCCGGCTGCTCTGGAAAGCAGCGCCGCATGACAGAGAATCCAAATAAAAGTTCTGAATGCGAAATGAACGTGTTGTTTGAGCTCTGACTGACTACGTCAGGCACTCCAGTCCAGGTGTAAAAATAAAACACAGAAGATGGAGCTCCGAGGTCTTTCTGACGTGTGTGATGGTGAATCCCTCACCAGGTAATTAAATCACTACAGGTGGGTCCAGACTGAGAAAAACAAAGCTATTAGCCTGTATCTCTACCCAAAACCTGCCTTGCACCTATTGCATGTTACTGGTGGCAGGTGGCCTCGTGCTGTGTGTCTGCTTTGCTCCCCTTTCCTCCCCCAGTCTTATTTCCTCCAGGTCAGCCTGCCCCACATGATGAATGCATGACTTAATGGTATATTTACATAACGCTTTTCAAGACATCCAATGAGGAGCCACTTCAGCCACCACCCCTGTGTAGCCCCCACTGGACGATGCGACAGCAGCCATTCTGTGCCAGTACGCTCACCACACAGTAGCTAAGGTGGTGAAAGGGGCAGGAGAGGATTTTACCAGTTAGATACAGGAGATGATTAGGAAGCCAGATGTGAAACGGCCACAGTGGGTAATTTTAGCCAGGACATCAGGGTACCACCCCTACTCTTTCAAAAGCTTTTATGACCTCTGAGCGTCAGGACCTCAGTTTTATGTGTCATCCAAAGAACGGCACCATTTTTATAGCACAGTGTCCCAGTCACTGCACTGGGGCACTGGGATCCACACAGACCACAGGATGGGCTCCCCTGTTGGCCACAGTGTCCCCGTCACTGCACTGGGGCACTGGGATCCACACAGACCACAGGATGGGCTCCCCTGTTGGCCACAGTGTCCCCGTCACTGCACTGGGGCACTGGGATCCACACAGACCACAGGATGGGCTCCCCTGTTGGCCACAGTGTCCCCGTCACTG
>JAODLD010000101.1:4640171-4656021 GCA_026781065.1 Mormyrops boulengeri
GCTATTAGTTAGGTTCTCCCCAAACGAGCTTGATGGGCCGAATGGCCTCCTCTCGTTTGTAAATTTCTTATGTTCATGTGTTATCCTATTATTTTTTTTGTAAATCACCAATCCTCAAAATATTCAGCACACCTGGATTTTGGCTCAGTGCTAAGGTATTTAACACAGACTACAGGATACCAGGGCTCTGTGAAGTCAGTGATCATTTTATTTCCGTTACCAGACCTACCGCCCTGCACGCATTTTGCGTAGCAGGCACGCATTTTTACACCAAAGTACGCCGGTACGATTTGTTGCTGTAAAGTACGCAAAAAGTAGCTGGTCACGCTGACGCTTCTTGCTGGCTGCTGTTTCAGTCTGCAGCAGGAGGGGCGGGGCCGCACACACAACTCAGGCGAATCGCCCGGCGCTCGTGAAAGCCGCTGGACGGGTGAATATTATATTGAAAGTTATATTGCCGGTTCACACCAAAAAAGCAACCCCCCCTCCTTTGTCAGATTAAAATGATACTAAAATATATACTGCTACGGGTACAGGAGCGAACGGAACTGTAGCCCTGATCTGGGAGAGAAAAAACACACGCGCACTACACACATAGGTCCGTTAGTTTGATTGAAGGACCAGTCAGCCAATCACAGCAAATGTATCAGTTGTCGTCAGTGACGAGGAAACGAGAGCTGCTCCTCTTCAAATAAGTAAGTTTGCAAAGTACTGTCCTGTTGGATTTGGGAAGGAAAGGTTTGAGGTAGATCAAAGTGATATCTGATATTGCATCACGCTAAATTAGTAAAGCAAAATTTACAACGTCAGTGTTTTCTACTTAACGTAAGGTAGACGAGGTTAATTATCCCTGGTATAGCTAGCTCTATTCTCCATTCAGGCCATTATGTTGCTTTAACAGTATCATTTGCATGATTTTATTTGCATGGTGTAGATGTAAAGAAAATGTAGAAATGCAAAGTTATATTTGGCCGTGATTATAATTATATTGTAATTTGACTGTGATAATAAGACAAATTTGTGTTAACTGCCAACATAACTTATTTTAAAATAAGGAATACATTTACCATAAACGCCCAATGTAGATTATAGAATACAGAACTATTTAACACTTATTTTAACACAAAAACATCTCTTCAAGATCATCATTCTTTAATTTATCACATACGTAGTTATAGAAGTACAACATGTAGTGAAATGTACTCTGATCGCTCCTAAGACGTGTACGTTTTAATAGAAGCTAACAAATAGTATTACATTAAAAGCTTAAAACTAAAGTAATAAAAAATAGATACAGAAGTATATAAAATACAAATGCTTTAATAAGCTGATAGCACACAAAAAGGTGAGAAATCCACAGGGTATAGAAACTCCTCATCATTACATTCTCATATGGTTCTAAGAAAAGTCTGACCAATAATGTCATTCGGATCACATGAAATGATTGGCCGAGCGTCCTGCCAGTCATCAATTGCTGCCTCTCCAACTAAAGTCACCGCTTGCGCACTCCGGTCACGCCCACCAAGCGAGTGTGAGTCTGCGAGAGTGCCACCATTGTGGTACTCAAAAAAATTTCCCAAGGTTGGCAGGTCTGCTATTGATAGACCTGCATTAGGGATCCAGTTCTTATTGAAGGTCCAGATGTTATTGATTCAGTATATTTGAAATATTCAGTTTCTTTGTATCTCCTCCTTCTTGGAGCTGTGGAGCACAGACCTCCAGGACAGAAGATTTCAACAATCTGTCCTTGGATGTCCTTCCCCGTTGGTCTGTACAAGACCTCTTGAAGCACTATTTCAAGGTATCTGTGGCTCACAGCTGGCTGTATTCCAGAGAGACACACATTTGTACAACTACTGACCCTACCCTATACTAGCTGGCACTGACACATAGAAGTGTTGTGTTGTAATGGTCCTGGTGATAGGCGCCCATCACTGAGTACTGCTATGTGCTGTTACAGGACACAGAGGTGGAGCTCACATGTGCCGCCTGCGGGGGGAGCCAAGCTGTGCTCTCGTGGCAGTTCATCACACTGCCTCGGTGAGTTGGATACTTTTCCAGTAAAATCAATAACAGATACACACTATATACTGTATGCATGTTGTTCAGTAATGTGCACAGTGGACCAAATGGATATTTTTGTGTTAACCTGTATGCGATTCATTTGGGGTGCGCGTTCAGTACTGTTCCTCTTTCTCTCTCGCTGACTCTCCTTCTACTTCTGCAGAGTCCTGGTCCTGCACTTAAAACGGTTCAGCTTCACCCCACAATTTCAGCTGAGGAAAGTGCAGGACCAGGTTCACCTCTGTCGGGAGGTCACCTTGCTCCCCCACGTCAGCGATTTCACAGTGACTCCCCAGACAGAGGAACTTACAGGCACATCTGTAAGTCTCCATCTGCATAGAGACATACAGTAATTGTCAAAATAAGAGCAGACACATAATTATGCACATTGTCAATTCTTAAAAACAATGGGATTATATAGGCCAACAGTACTTAAACCCATTTATACTTGCATGAACAATAGTCTGACTGCATGGATCTCCTGCAGGTCAGTTGATGGTCTTGAGCAAGGGGATCATCAGGGGTCAGCCATCAGGTTTAGCGTAGGGGAACGTAGCGGACGATGCCCTGAGGATGCTCAGCAGGGATGGGGCTGCTCCTGTGGAGGAGGAGAGTGTTACACTCTGCAGGAGCTCGCCTAAAGTGGAGTCACCGCCCCCTGCAGGTACACCTGGGCAAATGACTGGGCTCAGACACACAACAGAGTACTGTATTTTAAAATTATGGATTGTTGTGGCAGATGGGGTATTGTCAGAACAATGCACTGATACACACTATCACAGGAAAGTGAGTAAGTACTTTAGGGCATGCTTTCATTATGCGTAATCATAACATAGTATTATTCAGCAAATTATATAGAGGGATTTACTGTTATTTTGGTTAAGGAACCAAGGAACCACTTGTGTGTTATAATGTCACTCTCTACTCTTACTGTTATACACATTTGTGTAGCAAGACAGTCAGGTAGAGAAGTTGCCTATATGTGAGTAGCTGTTTGAATGTTTATTTACTTAAGATGCTAAATAGTCATGTGACCTAGACATATTTTTAAACATATAATCAGAGGGTGTCCTACCTGTCTTTCCTGTAGGTCACTATGTCAGTGACGCTTTTTGTGAGGGTGAAAAGGGCTGGCTGACATTTAACGACCACAAGGTGAAGAGGTCCAATGAGGCATCTGTGCAGAAAAAGAGGGCCTGCAGTGCATATGTGCTGTTTTACAGCCAGCAGGTAACCAGAGAAACACTGAATACACTGTTACACCAAGCAGCTAAATGCTGACAGCAGATACCTTTGACATGTCTCATTGCAAGATGTCAGACTGACCGTAATATAAGATTGAGTGCTTTGTATCTTATGCTACCCTATTAAATGGCTGTTGGCAGTACCACTTGATGCATATATAATGTCAAATATGTGTTATTTTGCAGGAATCCTGACACTAAAGGGCCTGATGTCTCCATATTGAGGAGCTAAGCTGAAAAATCAGGTGAACCCTGTGCCTTCTGGTTTTGTCAAGTCAAAGGAGGAATCAAGTGGTACCAGTAACTCTCAAATTACAGGTACTGAAGGACACGGAGGAGGTCCAGAGGCAGAGGTTTACGGTGCTTGTACCTGCACTTAATATCACCATTGGCTGGAGATAATGACTTCAGTGTCGAAGGAAATAAATAACGGAATTGAAAGATAGTGAAGCATGTGTTTCCTTATTAAAGCTGGAATACTCCCAGTTAAGGTAACTTGAAATGAATGTGTAATTACATGCGTTTTAGCTTGTAGTCTGGTTTTCATAGACGGATGGTTGGTATGAAATACTACGGAGCATCCACCCCATACAGAATTCTACATGTGTGATTTTTCACTTGCAGTGTCCATGTGTTACTGACCTAATCACAACAATCATAATGATTTGAGCGAAAGTGGAGATGCCAGCTTTCAAGACACCTAAAACACTCTACAATATGTACAGTAGCCCCCCCATCTACGGTTGATACAGTCTAAGACCTACTGTGCATGGCTAAAACCGCCAACAGCAAACTTTCTCTGCACGCCATATATAGTGTGATTTTCGTGTCCTTATATGTGATAATTAAATTATGCACAAGAAGACATTACCAAGAAGTACATTACTCATTATTATGCTGTACTGTAGCCTCTTAAATGAAAGGGGTTCTTACATTGTAGCCTAATGATAGAGCAACGAAAAAATGCGGTTTAGACCCCTCAAAGGACACAGGAACAATGGAAAAACATACTGTTACACATTTAATTTTTTATACCACGGAAATCACGGATAACTGAAACTGCAGTTAATGAAAGCACAGACAATGGGGGGCTACTGTACAGGTAACGATGCTCCATTGTTATCTGTATATGACGATGAACTTGAAACAACGTTGCCAAGATATAGACTATAATTCAATAACAAATATTTTTCTAATATGACTTATTGGAAGTATTTATCTTACTCCTTAGCACTATCTAGCCTAAATAATTATTTATTATTATTTATTATTTTTGACAAAGGTGTTTCCGATCTGTTTTTTGCAAACAGGAAT
This sequence comes from Mormyrops boulengeri, assembly GCA_026781065.1. Taxonomy (NCBI): domain Eukaryota; kingdom Metazoa; phylum Chordata; class Actinopteri; order Osteoglossiformes; family Mormyridae; genus Mormyrops; species Mormyrops boulengeri. Next base: position 4,644,794 of record JAODLD010000101.1, read on the forward strand.
TACCACTGAAAGACTTTAAAAGGCAAAGTGTTCGAATTAGGTGTTTTTATAATATATTTTAATTTGTTGTATGGATTTCGATCTTTCGTTCTTTGTCTGATGATATTACAATATTTTGATGGCGAAAATACCCCCGCTAAAATGATCTTGCAATGGAGAGATGCGAACTAAACCAAAGAAAAATAAAGGGGGTGTGTTTGGTTTGCTGCGCATGCGCAGTTGCGCGACCGGTCTGACGCGCATCTCGCAGCCACGCTCGCCGCTGTTACTGCGATGGCGTTTTCTGTTGCTCGTCGTTTGGCTCGACGGGCGTCAGTCGCCGCGTCCTGCGCTCGGCGGCAGGTCTGCACCGGGCTCCACTCGCCTCACGTCGAAGGAGTCTGGCTTTCAGGACAAAGAGCCCTCCATTACGGCCCGGCTGGCGGCGTTATACCCGGAGGAGCCAGCAGTACGCTGACATTGAAGGGGCTGAGAGGTGAGAGACAGAGAAAGAGAGAATTACATGCGCTTAAGGGCCGTTTTACCCTAATCGTGCCACGGCTTCATACCTGAATAATTTGAAACGGTTGACTTCTGAATCTCGGAATACGTGCTTTCTGGAACGGGGACCGGTTTTAATGCAGCTCGAATGCGGGATTTCACTTCCGGGTCACAGTCTGTCCTTGATGGTCGTCACCAATAACTAATCACAGTTGAAACACAAGCAAAAGCTTTTAAATGCTGGAGTTTTGCTCGATCAATATGTTCCAGCCTCATTTTAAATAATAATAATATGAGACAGACATTGCATTGTCTTTATTCGCTAGTGCCCCTTCTTTGCTATACGTCTTGATATTTATTGATAGTACTTTATGACTCAGTACCCGTTGTGGCTGTCGATTTGTGTTCCCTTCTCTGGTGTTGTCATTAACCCCAAATAGACGAATACGTTCTTTATTGGACATGAAACTTCAATGTAAGAACTTTTCCTTGAAGAATTTGTGGTGTTGTGAGTATACAGCGTTGGTGTTATGATGTGTGTCTGCATTCTCACAGTCCTGCAGAGTCCTCATGCCATCAGTGCGTTGTCCTTCCACACTAGCACCCCTGTCACCAACAAGGATGACTTCTACCAGGTGCTTGGGGTGCCTCGCTCTGCCTCACAGAAGGAGATAAAGAAAGCCTATTATCAAGTAAGTGGTTTTTTATTTGTACTCGCGCCTTTGCATTCTTGTTCCTTGAGGGCACAACACTTGCTGTAGATAAGTGCAGTTAGCTTGGCAACGATGATGAACATCTTTCTCTGGGTGTCCTCTAGGACTCTAATTTCCTGTTGCACCTGAGAAATATGCATTTAGGTGAACTGGAGTGTGTGACAATGTGTGTTCTGCAATGATCTCTCCATTCCAGTCTTGTATGCTGTGCTTGCACCCAAGGCAACCTGGTGGATAGATAAATATCATACTGTTTTACTGTCATCCTCGATATTCTCAATGAATGTAAACACCACTATGCAGGCAGCTTTTACACGAGTTGGTCACTCTGCTCGCTATCAGGGACCAAATGTGACACTGCTGATTTTGCGGCAGATGGTGAGTTAATCTTTTTTTTCCTCAGATGGCCAAAAAATACCATCCGGACACCAACAAGGATGACCCCCAGGCCAAAGAGAAATTCGCCAAGCTGGCAGAAGCATATGAGGTATGTGGGGAAGTCAGGTTTATCACCGAGTAAGAGTGCTTGACTGTCTTGTAAACTGACTGGACTTCTGTAATAAACAAGGGTGATATTTGCAGCTACATGGCTCAGTGATGGAGTAATACCAGTGTGTCACTGTTAGGAAAGTCTGATTTAAATCCTTACTGTAAACAAGGGTAGAAAGTTTTCAAACGGTTGAAATCTTACTGGGAAATATCTAGAAAAGTGGTTGTCAAATTTACAACACGTACCACCTCAGAAAATATTGGGCTCTCTGCTTACAATTGCTGAAGTTTCTGGATGGGGGGGGTAGCGGGACAATCAACCCATGGCCACACTCTTTCGGCTTCCGACCATTATGACTGGAATTTAAATACACTGATTCCTCTGTGTACCACTAGAGGGAGCTTTGCGTGCCATAGTTTGAGAACCACTGATCTAGCGGCTAGCAATTAAGGGACTAGTTACTCACCTAGTCTTACAATGTCTGAAATGCACAGGGTGAGTCTACTTTCTCCAGGGAAGATATACTACTGACTCAAATCGTTCTGCAGCAGACCTTCCTGCAGGCACAGATCAAACTGTGCTAGTATTTACTGTCTATAGGACTGTGTCTTAAAGGTGCCGTAGAATGAAAATGTGACTTTACCTCGGTATAGCTGAATAAGGAGAGTTCAGAACATGGCACTAACATACCATGAATCTCAAACACTGTTTTTCCCTATTTCAAATATAAATCACCCCTTTGTAAAAAAAAATAAAAAATTGGCTGATTCGGAAATCCTAGACTGTTCCGTAACAGACTTAACTAGGCCCCCAAAATTAACGTGCACCAGCGCACTTTCTAGCCCTGTGGACCTGCGCAACTTCCAATTCGCATTTTTTTTCTTGAGGGGCATGTGTGCACAGTTTGCACAAGTGTACTGTACCTGGCAAGGAAAGATAAATATGTTCTGAGAGCCATTGATGGTAGGTTATTTATTACTAGTAGGCTAAGAAAGTTAGTCCCCATTCAGGGGTCCGTTTCCCAAAGGCTCCCTTTACCAACTTACATAGTTGGAACCGTTCAGTTGCCGTTCATTTCTAACTGTGAAAGTTGCTAAAGGTGCTACCAGCTATGCCATTGGGAGCTGGAAAAAAAGCGCAAGGTGAGTTCGGGTCACTCGTGAACGGATCCGCGCACCACTGCTTTTCCACAGCTTGTTTCAAATTTGGAAAATTATAGTCACAGGGAAAGGTGGGTCGACAATGATTCAATGAAAAGAACGGGCGTGTCTTTTAAAAAAAATTTGCTTTAAAAAGATTATGAAGATTTTTTTATTTTTATATTACAGTCGGTGTTTTCTTTATTTTTTTTTTTTGTATTTTAAATACTGCCTTTTCAAAATGACATGGACTGAATACCAGTACTTAATTTTTCTATTCTGATTACAAAGCTGTACTGCCCTGACTTATAAATTATACACAGACATAGATGGTATAGCCTACTACACACCTAGGCTACAGTAAACATTTTTATAATATAGAGAGTACACTCTCAAAGAACAATACAAAATACAGTATAGTAAATACATAAACCAGTGATAGTAGTTTATTATCATTATCAAGTGTTTTGTACTGTACGTGATTGTAAGTGCTATACTTTTATACGACTGGTGCATGAGTGTAGAGATAGGTGCTGGTTCTGCGAGCCATCACAGTGCTTCACTGTAAACCAGCCAATCAGAGCAGATCTCATCAACATATTAATGAGCTCACCAAAAAGGGAAAACTGCCTGTTTTATCCTATGTCCAAATAATAGGGTTGTAAATGGCCCTGTAAAACCAGTTCTGGGCATGTTTCCCTCAAACAAAGATCACATACCTTCTATTTCGACACCAGAGAACAATTTGAAATGCTGAAAAAATGCATCCTATGGCAACTTTAAAGGAGAGACGAGTCATTTTTTGGCCCTGGTTTTCACTATCCACCATTCTGATCCTTGCCTCGTAGGTTCTGAGCGACGAGGTAAAGAGGAAGCAGTATGACACTTACGGCTCGGCTGGGTTCGACCCGCGGCAAGCTGGGGCAGGCCAGCAGTACTGGAGAGGCGGAGCCAGCGTGGATCCCGAGGAGCTCTTCCGCAAAATCTTCGGGGAGTTCTCTGGTGGCAAGGGGTTCGGAGACTTCAGCTCCGTGTTTGAGCAGCCGCCAGAGGTCAGTCTCGGCCGGTTTTTTACATTTGTTTGTGTTTTTGTGTGTAGCAGACAAAGTGAGAAAAGCTCCGGGGTTAGAGAGCGGGATCAGCCAGTGTGTCTGCAGCAGTTTGTCACCATTGGGTCCTTGACCGAGGCCCTTAATTGTCTGGCCCGTCTCAAAAAATGTACATGGGATAAAAGAATCTGCTAATCTCTAGTTTTCTGAACTGGTGGGTCCACTTTGCCTGAAGTGATGGTGTTAGTCTGTGCCCCAGTTTCCCTGTAAAGTCAGACTGCACATGTGCTGATGGATGGATGGATGGATGGATGGATGGATGGGTGTGACTGATTGTTCACCTTATCTCCTCTCCCTCCCTCTTCCTTCTCCTTCTCTCTTTCAGTACATCATGGAGCTGACGTTCATGCAGGCAGCGAAGGGCGTCACCAAGGACATCTCTGTCAACCTGGAGGACACCTGCCAGCGGTGCCATGGCAAGGGCAACGAGCCGGGCACCAAGATCCAGCACTGCCATTACTGTAACGGGACGGGCATGGTGAGGAAACGGGCTCTGTGTTGCCGTGGCAACAAACGTCACATGCACATGCACACCCTCAGTGCGCCGCAGTGATATTTACGGCTATCCCTGTGGGAACATGACCCCATTTGAACTCCATATGAAGTAAAGTAGTCCTTAACGCAGTCTTAATATGTGTTGTTCTTTTGTTATTTAATCCATTTTCTTGCTTTTATGGTATAAATATAATTCCCCATTTTGGAATATCAGAGCTGCCACCCTCACAGATATGTCTCCCCCTGCAGGAGACGATAAACACTGGCCCCTTTGTGATGCGGTCGTCGTGCCGCCGTTGCTCGGGGCGGGGCTCCATTGTAACCACGCCCTGCATCTTGTGCCAGGGGGCGGGGGAGACCAAGCAGCGGCAGGCGGTTACCGTTCCCGTGCCTGCAGGTGAGGCCTCAGAGTGGAGAGGGGGCAGGGTGCATTGGGAAGGGGGGGCAGGGGCAGACCAGGGCAAGCTGCGCTGCTTCTTGTTACATTGGCGCCCTCTGCTGTAGGGGTGGAGGATGGCCAGACCGTGAGGGTGCCGGTGGGAAGGAAGGAGATCTTCATCACGTTCCGGGTGAGTGAGGTAGAGGTCTGGTCTGCTGTAAACTAACACAAGACTAATTAGCATTCATTCGGGAAAAAGCTGGAATTGTTGCAAGTCTATGTGGTTGGTTACTCTTGTGATGTGCAGTACTAAACTTGGATAGGTTAATTTTCTGGGTTAGTAGTTATCTGTGTGTTTTCTTTTTACTGGGCTGTGATTGGCAACTCGTATTTGAATTTTTCAAATTGATGGTGTATTTTTGTTTGGTTAATTTTTAGCTTTATTTTTGACAAGTTTAGTTTGCTGTGATTTAGTGGATTTTGTGGTATTTGAGCCTAACCCCTTTCATCACCCCTCCATCCAACCGCAGGTGGAGAAGAGTCCGGTTTTCCGGCGGGACGGGGCGGACATTCACTCAGATGTCTACATCTCTGTGTCCCAGGCCATCCTGGGGGGCACAGCCAGAGCGCAGGGGCTGTATGAGACCATCACCATCACAGTAGGCGAATGAGCGAAGACAGTCTTTTAAGTCAGTGTTTGTCCACCCGCTCCTCAGGGACTCCCAGTCAGGACACATTTTTGCTCCCTCCCAGCTCCTAGGCAATCAAGAAGACCAAATACCTGTTGAAGGTTTGTTGGGAGCTGAACTGTCTGGGTTCCCTTAGGACTGGCTTAAGAAACACTGTTTTATAGATAATGCTCGATATTCCCAGCCATCCTAGTGTCCACTTTCTTCAGGATGTTCCTGCTTGACACGTTTGTAGCTTTGAAAAGTTGTCTCATCTGTGTCTATCCCTCGCTTGTAGATCCCACCCGGAATCCAGGCGGACCAGCGGATCCGTCTGGAGGGGAAGGGGATCCCTCGGGTCCACAGCTACGGCTACGGGGACCATTACATCCACATCAAGATCCGGGTGCCCAAGTAAGACCCCACTGACCTGTCTGTGGATGGCCTTCACTCACTGGAGTCTGCCATTTTTTGGTTGAGGCCCAGATATTCCCTTCTGATCTTCCTAGCTCCCTCTGCCCTCTTCACTTCGATCCCTCCATTGCCCCCCCCAGCTTGCTTTACCCATCTGCTACTGGATATATCCCACATGATTGTGCTCATTTTTGTGTGCTTGTTATAACCCTCTGCACCTAAGTCTATTGCTACCTCTCTATTTTACATCATTGAATATTGTTTTTGGATTTTGAAAAATGCTATGCAGATCTGTTTGTTGTTGTTGTATGGGCCATAGCAGTCATGTTTGTTTAACACTTGCACCCTTGACTCCTTCCAGGAGGCTGACCGACAGGCAGAGGGCGCTGCTCTTGAGCTACGCTGAGGAAGAGGTGGACATAGATGGGACAGTAAATGGGGTCACCACCACGACCGCAGGTAAGGCAAGGGGCAGGGTGAATGGATATACATCCCAGAACACAGCCATTTATGTGACCCACCACAAGGAAAAGCTTTCAGAAGTTTATTAGCACTTAATTACCCCTGCCATCTGTTAATTAAAATGAATTGGCATGCACCAAGAGCTGCTGCACTATCTCAGCTGACGCATTACCCATTTATGTCCAGGTGGGGGCAGTAGTCCACATCGTTCTGAGGCAGGGCAGGACACACAGGAAGAAGGCTTCCTCACCAAGTTAAAGAAAATGTTTAGCTGACAGCCCAGGCCAAGGTAGGCCCCCGTTACGACCTTAAAGGTGCTGTCTGTAAGTGGACGCCAAGCCAGACACCTGTGGACAAGCCGGCTGGTCTCGGACACAGGCTGTACTCAGCCTGATTAGATGTGTGGCTGTCCATTAGTGACGTTATACCTGAACACCTTTGGCTGAGAGTCTTAGAGATAAAAATCAGTCCCAAACTCCATCTCTTTTGCCCTCGGTCTCATCTTTGACCTCCAAAAGTGAGAAACTTTTCTCAAAAACAGTTTCTTGTGGTGTGTCTGAATGTTTTAATATTAAGATTCTAAAGAAGTAGTTTAACACATCCAGTAAATTAAACTGACTAAGATGATGTTTGCTTTGTTCCAGGAAAGAGATCTGCGGGTAATTAAGTGGATGAGGACAAAAGTCGAGAGGAAGAGCTTGTCCTGCCCCCCCAGCTCCATGGGCACAGAGATGGTGGGGGGTGATTTATGATTGATCTTTGCACATAGAGCCCCTGGCCAGGGCCAGGACTGGCTGGGAATCGTCATCCGTCTTTGTGTTTGTCTGCCATTTGACCTGAAACGAGTTGGACCGTACCAGACCAAAGCTGTCGCTGGACTTCCCCGTCATTGTAGTGCCGCTTCCCGGCCCGCATGTGGATGGTTCTGTGTCAGTGTTTCCAGGCAGGCCAGCGCTCCATTAAACGTGAGCTTAATTTCTCCTAAATCATGTCACCCGGTCTGTACTTTTTTCTTTTTTTAAAGCAGGGCAAAGGTTGCAGAAGCTCCCCAGCAAAACAGACAGAGTTCCCTGTTGGAGACCACCTCCAAAGACCTCAGGGAGAGAATTTTGTGTAAGTTAAAGTAGCTGCAGGGTTTATCTGCTATGTCTCAAAAGACATCCCTGAGTCCTCATTTTAGGGTATCTGCTGGTCCAGTAATTTTGGACTCATGGGAGATTTTGGAGTTGTGGAGCAATTGTTTGGTCCTCCTTGACAAATCTGTATTGTAACCACTAGAGGGTGCCAGACTCAAGGGTCTGAAACCAGTTCTCTGGCAAATTGGCTGAATATGGACGACCTCCCAGCTCCATCCTGTCAGCGTCCTGATCTCTTTCCTCTGACTAGTCAGAGTAAGGTGATTAAACTAGGGGCTCAGGGTGAAATGGTAGTTGGTGTTATAAATTATGTGTTACATGTTAATCATTGAGGATGTCTTTAATTAGTGCTTTGAAGAACATAAATATCACCCCTTCCTCAGTTTACTAACTTAGGTCAGAGCAGATCGGAAACACTGTTTCCATATATGTAGCAGCTGGTTTTATGCAACGCGATGGAGAGCAGGGATTGAGGGTCACTGGAGCAACTGGAGCTAAAGCCCTTAAGGGCCCAACAGTGAAACCACTCTGCTGACAACGGGATCTGAACTGGCAACCTTCTGATCATGAGCACAACACCCCCATTAACTTATAGGAAAGTTAACCTGTTCCAGACCAACAAGTGTGCTCAAAAATAAACTTAAGCCTTAAGTTTGTTGGTCTGTGCTTGAAAACAACTCCGTTCCTTTCAAAGGAGCTAACTAGACTTGAGATTTACCTACTACCATGGAGAACCTAATTCAGCAAGCGTGAGGCAGGAGAGAGCCCTGGACAAGATACCGGTCTATCACCGGGCTCCAGTGCGCATACCGCCATGCCAGGGGGAAGAGATCCCAGTTCTCCTAACTCCACGTTTTTGGAATGCAGGACAGACCCAGAGGGACTGGAGAACGAGGAGAACATGCCCCACGTCTGGGTTTTGATCTCTGTTTTCATGGACATTTGCAAACTATGGCTGTATGTGGTTTTGTTCTTTGTGTTCAAAATGTTTTTCCCTGACTTGTCCTGTGTCCATCTCCATGGTGACAAGCCCATGTCCTTCACTCGTACAGGGGAAGCTCTTGATGCTAGCGGTCTCACGTCTCCATTCCTGAAGTCCCACTTAGGGAGCTGCCCCTCCCAGGAGCCCTGGTTTGACACGTAGGCCTCTGCGGTCACGTCAAACCACCTCGTTTGTCGTCCCGTCCGGCCTGAGGCCGCTGCCCGGTTTTATGTGAGAGGAAGGGAGGCTTCATGTCGAACCGCAGCCATGGAAGCTCCTGATTGTGTGTGAGGGAGAGAGCCTGCAGGGATTAAATCACGTTAACTTGGGATTGGGGGTTATTTTTTTTATTTTTGAAGGATTATAATGGCATGTGTGTGATTTCGGTATGCCCTTGGTTGGGGGGGCACTGAGGATAGTAACTTCACCCTTTCTGGGTCTGTATGTTCTCCCTGTCTTCCCAGAGTACTACTCTGTGTGTGTGTGTGTGTGTGTGTGTGTGTGTGTGTGTGTGTGTGTGTGTGTGTGTGTGTGAGTGAATGTGCCCTGCGATAGACTGGCATCCCATCCGGGGTACCCCTGCTTTGCGCATTGTGCTGCCTGGCAGAGGTACAAAGTTCAGGTCCGGAACATACAAATCCAGACCAAGGTTTTCGTATCAACCAACCACTGGAACCAGTTTAGTATAATGAGTCACAGAGCACTGTGGTTGGCTGAAGCAAAGCCTTAGTCTGGATTTGTGATTTCTGGACCAGAACTTTCTACCTGTGCTGCCTGGGACAGGCGTCAGGCCCCTCTGTGACCATGACCATGATGGACGGATTAATATGCAGGCCCAGTGAATATAGTCTCCAAGTACGATAACGATAGGGCTCGGTCATTCATTCCTTTTCCATAAGCAGTCGTACAACATGAGACTGTGATGAGGCAGGAAAAAAAATTATTGGATGGATAATCGGGCATCTATTAAAATTTGTATTACTATGTCTAAATATATAATGCAAACCTATATTTCATCATGTTTTAGTAGTATCTTCCCTTTTAATTTCCAAATTGTTCTTGATTTGGCTCATCCTTGTAGGGGTCAGAGTTCACAGCCAGTCTTTGTCATGTTTGCTTTGTCAGATACATCTGATATAATTGCTAGTTTTGATTTTTAAAGCTTTTGCTTTTGTACTCAGAATTTTTTGTTCTTCGTTGACTGCCGCCTAGGACTCACCCGCTAATGCAAACTGTTTCGCAGTCACTGAAGTTCTGAATTAATGTGTGGTTTATTTTGTTCAATAAAAAAATTATTCAGCTTTAAATAGTATAAGTGCCACTCGTTTCCCTGTCGCCGCATGTGTGGAGTGAGAAGCTGAGGAGAGTCGGTTTCTGTCATGTTTTAAATTTGTCAGAGGGAGAGTGCAGTGGACTTTTATGGATCCGTCGGGTCATCATTTAATAAAGCAGCACAATCCAGAGGAAAACTGACACCACTTGTACCAGATCATTACGGGATGTGTACACACACACACACACACACACACACACACACACACACACACACACACACACACAGACGCTCCGGGCGATTCTGAGAAGCCTAACCCCATGTGTTTGGATTGTGCCAGGAAACCGGAGTAACCTGGTGAGCACAGATTGGATATGTAAACTCCACACATAAAAGGACAAGGGCGGGAACTGAACCTGCCGCCCTGGAGGTGAGCGGCTACCACACCGACACCCAGGACCAGTTAGCGTTAGGCGCTAAAGAGCGGTAGCAAATTATACACAAAGTGACTAGTCAGGGTGGAAATTTTGCGTGACGGGGGGTAAATCAGCTTTGCCCAAAACTACTGAAACTTCAAAACAAAGGTAGGAGTTTTCCTAGATGCCTGTAGGAAAACTGGGAATCTGTAGGCCAGGGTGGATACAGTTTCTTACGTAAACGGCTTGCTGGTTCACGTGACGGAGAACTGAGTTTCCTTTGAGCAGAAGAGTCCATGAGTCGGTTTAGCGCAGCGTGTACGAGTGTGGCTCCCAGCCCAAGGCCAACAAGATCCATATGTTTATGATGAAGGATCAGGCACCGCTGACCATGGCCTGCTTTCTATTACACCCCCCACATTTCCCCCAATCATGGCCCGCCCCTACTGATTTGGCCTCCTGATCACTGCCACATGCAAGAGGTCTGAGTGGGGGTGTGAGCGAGTGAGCAGGGGTCGAGCAAGGGTCACTGAGCTGGGCTCCACTGCTAAAATGAACCTTTAAGTATTTGCAGGTTCTGGTTATGGGATAGCAGGCCTCTAGATTTTTAGTAAAATCCAATTAGTCATGTGACCCAGTGCACGTTGAAATATTATCTGTTTCATGTGGGTTAGATACATAAAGAAAACATCCCGTGTCCCAAGTGTTTCAGGATAGAGCAAAGCACAGTTTGTGTTGATTTTAAATGCAATTTTCCTTGATCCCCAGGTGTTTAATGCCAGAAATTGCGTTAGGATGTTGTGATTATGGCCAAAAGATCATCCACCTAAATCAAATGAGTGATGTCACTACTGGTAACTACTGCCATGCTTTGGCAGACAATTTAGCAGAAAGACCAAACTGTGTAGCTATTTAGTGCAAACCAAAGAATGGGTATATAAGCAGGTGAGTATTAAAAAGTCAGCAGTAGGGTATATAAGCAGGTGAGTATTAAGAAGTCAGCAGTAGGGTATATAAGCAGGTGAGTATTAAGAAGTCAGCAGTAGGGTATATAAGCAGGTGAGTATTAAGA
>JAODLD010000101.1:4702646-4715588 GCA_026781065.1 Mormyrops boulengeri
CCCCCCCCCCCCCCCCCCCCCCCCCCCCCCCCCCCCCCCCCCCCCCCCCCCCCCCCCCCCCCCCCCAATCTCTGCAAGTTTACAAGTCTCAGTGTGAAAAAATCTGCTGACACCAAGGAAAGGCTGAGGTGAGTCTGCGATGGCGAAACGGATCTGCTAATACTTCCAGAGAAAGCAAAGCTGTGTGTGTGTGTGTGTGTGTGTGTGTGTGTGTGTGTGTGTGTGTGTGTGTGTGTGTGTGAGAGAGAGTGTGCATGTGTGCAGTGTTTGGAGCTGTGTGTGTGCATATTTGTGTCCTCACTGTTTCACTGCAGAATTGGCACAGAGGCAGTGTTTAATTAATCACAGGGTGTGTGTTTGTGCATGTGTGTCCTGGCACACTGCATGCAGTGACTGTCATTTTGCTTGCTTAAGACTCCCCCCACCTCCCAAAATACACATCAGTGTATTTTGCAACAACTAAGTTATTCCGTTCCAAAAAACAAACAAATTAATACACCTGGAGTTTCCATCCCCAGGACAGAACCGACATCTCTCCCCAGAAGGCATGCGGATCCAACACCCTTTATCTCTCTCTTCATCTCTCGCTCCACCTTATGCTCTCTCTCTCTCTCTCCTTCTTACCTGTCAAGTCAGCCCTTGAGCATTTCGCTTATTAGTCTCAGAGCTTAAACTAAAGACAGCTCATCTCCTCATAGAGCTCTGGCGTATCTTACGGGAGTCAGGCGCCAAACTCCGAGGGAAATGTCAGAAAATGGAAAAACAACAGAACACACTTATCCCCTAAGTAGCTAAAACACACTGCTAGATATGACTCATTACTCATTGTTGAAACAGACACATTAAATCGGTTTGTGGCAGATGTTAACACGTAGGGATCTATGATTTATGACTCACATTCATATCTCTGTTGCTCGACTCACATAAACGGAAAGAACATTCATATTTTTTGTTCGAATTGTACAGCTGTATGTTTTACCGGAGTGATTCAAAAAGTGGTGTTCTTGGTTAATGGTACCTCAGTTAATTCCCTTCTGAGACTTGACCCAGCAACCTTCTGTTTGGATAATCCAGTAAGTCATCTGGCTATAATTTATACTGGTTCATTCTGCTGACCCACACCCCACACCTGTTTCCATGTGAACAGTACTCTCTGTGTACAATACTTTGTGTATATATTACTCTGACTTAAGATTACATTATCCATTTGTACAAACAGACAAAATTGTACCTAAGAACCGAGATCATATTTTGCTGGGACGAATGTCTAAACTCTTGTCTATTTTAGCCAATACAACAGTGAACATTTGGCATTTAACCATTTGGCAACTTGGGACATGATGCAATAGACATGTCACTTCAGCTCTGGGTGTGGCATTCCAGCTGTCACCAAGAACCTGCGAAAAGGTCAGGTTTAAATGCCAAAAATAAAATCCATTGTGAAACCAGTCTCATCAACACGTCCTCTCCACAGCATCAACATGCCCAGTCTGGCACCAGGAAAAATGCCGGCATCAAAATACGGAAGGAACCTTTTCACCCTTTAATGTGCAAATCCAACTGATCTGTCAACTGCATGAAATCAGCATGTTCTTTAGGCCTGACAAGAGTAATGTGGGCCAACTCAACCCTCCTTTTCCAAGGTGATTCTTCCATCCCTTGAAGCCCAGGACAGCAGTACAGCACTGTATCCTTCCCCATCGGCTTAATATCACTATTTTGTTCTACAATCCATTGGTTTTGCATTTTCCTCCAGCAGAAGTGAGCAGCCTTTTTTCAACAACATTTCTTCAAGACGAGTACCGGTGGGCAAGTTCCATCCAGGGGAAAAGCCGGACCTCAGCTGGACATTAACTGTTTTTATCTGATGGACTTAATCTTGAACAAATAAAATAAAATCTGTCTACATCCTCCCACCTGTTTGAGTCAACCAGTCATTCACATTTCAGAGACATTACTATCACCAAGGGTGACTAGGCCTATTAGCAGTTACCTGCAGTTTTTGTCATTGTTTGGAAAGATGATTCTCAAAAGACAAGCTTGGGAGGGACATGGGAGTCTACAAAGGCAGAGCCACAATGTTTGGGTACACAGACGCACATATGTGTGTGTCTGTGTTTGTGTGACTATGTGTGTGTCTGTGTGTGTGTGTGTCTGTGTGTGTGAGTCTGTGTTTGTGTGTGTCTGTGTGTGTGTGTGTGTGTGTGTGTGTGTGTGTGTGTGCGTGTGTACTGGCCTCCATACAAGCTTGTGAGCAACAAGTGGGTAAACATAAAAAAATAGCTCGATATTAAACAATTTCTGTTTGCTTAGTCACCTGCTTATTTACAATTTAAGTAAAACGTAAATACTCTTGGCAGAAAGATTCAAACAAATGAAGAAATCTATAACGTCACCTTGTGTCGTCTGGAGATCTGTGTTTTGAAACTATAACCTGACTTGGCGGCATAAAGGCGTTGCACCGAGATGACAGCTTGCAAGAACCAGCTTTGAAGGATTATTTAAATCACGTCCCTTTTTGTTTAAATGCTGCCCATTGACTGATTCACTGGCATCGTTCAAACAAACGCAATGTGCACAAAAACGTTTGTGCTTGTGTGATGCTCACTGAAGCTCAACAAATTTGCATGGATCCAAATCACAACATGTCACTCCTGACTTAACCTAACTCCTGACTTAAAGGGATTAAGGGAAATCAGAGCAGAACTGGGAAACAGAAAAAGAAAGAGGTAATAGATGAGATGGATGGAGGCATATGGGTTAGATTCTTCAGCATGGTCCTCAAAGCGCCCACAACATCTCTGAGACCCGGGAGCCATAGGGCAGCCATAGAAAGAGGGTGATGGTTTACATACATCAGCTCTGAGGCCTGTGGACAGAGAACATCCAGTGTGACCCCCTCGATGCAGTGCTCTTTCCTCCTCAGAGGAAATCAATCAATCAGCACTGGTGTCAGGAGCCGCGAGGCTAACGAGCCAAAACCAGAGGATCTGTTTAAACATCTTCACGAGTCTCGGGGCCCCTTCAGCTAGCTGTGAAGGGTTTGTTTAAACTGTCATCTTTTTAAAGAGAAACAACTCCTTCATGTGTTTATCACTGATGAAAATGTACGTGAGAGGGACGCTTAGGGACACCCCAGTATATGCAAGGAAACCAAGAGAATGGACCACTACACCACTAACTGCCCACCTGTTTGGCACCCTCTTTTCTCTGCATTTATCTGCAGAACATTTACAGAACGACTAAGGAGACCCTTTCGGCTTTGAACTTCCGTGACATCTGCAAGCGAGCTCCCTCTCAGAGTCTGAAAGAAGAACCCAGCTCCCCCATCCTGTCCACCTCTCTCCCGTCTCTTTTTAATTGCTCTCCTACTTGTGCTTTTCAGCAGAGCATTCCGACGACTTCTGTCATCTCGTTAGCCTCAGTATCATAACATGTGTCAGTTGGATAATGAGCCAGACAGGAGAGCATCCCACAGATATCTCAGGCCTGAAGACAACTGGTTCCCTAAACAACCCTGTGGATAGGAGGATGGATTTGAGGCTAAATTCCAGAGTGCGAGATGGTGCTGCTTGACCGCAAAGCCTGTATGCCAGAGGGACTGCTTTGAACAAAAGAGAAGTGTCATTTATTAAATTTAAAAGCCAAGCCTTTCCAGAAGGATCAACACAGAATCTGCTGACAATGACTTATGTCTAAGTCTGTTTGTACAGAGCACGTTGCGCTTAAAAGCAAACACACAAATCCAGGCCCCAAAGTAACAGCTCATTCAGAACCTCAAACCCAAATCCCCAAAGAAAAGTCGGAGCACAGACCAAAAAAAGAGAACATTTTCAGCTAGCTTCGACAAGACACCTGTGTTACATTCAACTGATATAATAGTGGCGAGTGCAAGATCAAAAAACTATGAAATCTCATAGAGGAAATTATTTGTTGATATAGTTTGTTCTTGATTGGCATACCACGCCAAGGTAACAGAACTGGCTCTTTGAGAAGACAATGTCCCAGATCCAATAACAAAGCTGAGATGAGCTCTCTTAGAACTACTATCTGGCTCATATGTTATCAGTGAAAAACTTCGGGATACAAGGGTAACTAGTGAGACTAAGTCATTTCCTTCACAATTAATCTGCAATCATTCTTGGAGATGAAAACTTCTACCCAGGACTCAACCCAGGGTATTTCGCATGAACTTCTTTGGAACTGGCTGGTCTGTTTGTAGGTCACATGAGCACTTATACAGCCAGAATGTTCCAGACAGAAAGAATGGGCCTAATCGGTTTTATTCCTCAAAGAAATGTTACGCCCTCATCCTTTAACTTCTAAGCCTTTCCTTCTTCCCGAGCCGCTCATGAAATGGGTGCTACAGATTTCTGGGCTGTTTTTGGAAGGAAAGCCTCTTTATATGCACTGGAATGTCTGATTTGGACCCCGTTACGTCAGAGTGCACGTCTCATCCAACAGCAGGCTCCCCGAGGTCCGCTCTCACCCAAACCCCGCGTGTGCCCTGGACGGGCTGTTAAAATTGGCCAGTGGGGAGATTAAACAGAGACACACCTAAATGGTTCTGCTTGGCTGGAGCGTAACTCTGAAAAAAAGACAACCCTGGAAAAGATATTACCGCTGTCTATTGTTTTGTAAAATCCATCGGACGCCAAATGTGCTGCTGAATCAGATTTAGGTAGATTTTCACAGAGCCACAGGTACCTCAGTGGTGAATCTCAGTTATCAAGTTCCTTAAATTCCAACCTGTGTGTGGTGAAGGCCTAACACCGCACACATACACACACACACACACAGGCAGAAACACACACATGCATAAGCACACTGATATGCTAACACTATTGTTATGGGGTCATATGTTATGGGCCCATGCCTGTCCTGCGACCCGCCTCCCAGAGAGCAGAGCGGATAGCTAACGTGGGGGGCAGGATTTGGCATAAATATACTGAAGCAGTTCTCTGAGGGTGCCTATTTGGTGTAATTATTCTTTCTTTCCAGAATGTTTGACCCAGTGCTTAGAAATATTAACTGAAATTTGGAGGTTTTTCATTTTTCTATAACTCTTGAAAACCAAAATGGACAAATATTTGAACTTTGGCCTCTGGACCAGAGAGAACTTTCCTGAACTGGGAATGGAAATGTTTTAGGCAGACAAAAATCACAACAAAAGCACAAAAAAGTATGTTTGCATGTGTCCAAAGTGTCTGAGTGTGTCCACATGCCCCCGTTGACATGTCTGACATCGGTGCTGTTTTTTGGCTCTTTAACAGCCCTTGGTGCTGGACGCCATACTGGACGCTGACCCTGTGATGCCTAACAGAGCTGGCCGCAGTGCACTGGCCCAGTTCGGTATGACAGACCACACACACCCCTGCACTCCCTGGCCAGCAGCACACGCGGGACGGAGCATTCCATCTATTGTTATGCTTGACCCTAAATGGAGCTGACCCTCGCGTACGATGACCTGACTGGTCCATTGTGACATCAGAGAGAAGGTGCATAGGTGGTTAATGGGTTAAATGTAGATCCTGTGGGTTAAGGAGCCCTGATGTATCTACTTGAATTTTACCATAAAACCTCCAGTAAAATAATACATCTGAATAAATAAAGGAAACTTTGAAAAACCCTCGTTCTTCTTCTTCGTAATATTATTATGTATAATAATAATAATAATAATAATAATAATAATAATAATGCAATACAATAATACAAAGCAGAAGAGAGAAAGGAAGCACACGGATTTGGGAGCAGTAAGACTGTTTGGGAACCGCTGTCATGAACTTGATGACAGGAGTAACTGGGAACTGAAGCTCTAGCAGAGGAGTTACTTTCCGTGGTACGGGTGTGCATTTTTTCATCGCTCTGAAATGCAGCTTCTGAGTGCATCATTTGGCTGCGACCACCCTTCCTGCATCTGGCCTGGAAGAGAGAGCGGAAGGTTGCTTCGCTTTTGAAGCCTGGAGATTTATTTGGTTTTGCGTCCCAAAGGTGTGCTTTGGAAACCGGGTGCAGGTTAACTCCAAGCACCTGGACATGGCCTCATCGGGCGGGGTTGGACGGGGTGGGTTCTTGGAGTTAAGGGCATGTCAGCACGCATAGGCATGTTCTGCACCCACCCACACACCCACCCAAACTTCTGCTTCTCTGCTCGGTGTCTAGAAAATTCTGTCATCTCACTGTCTGTAACACCCCTCATTTAAACAAGGTAAAGAAAGAGACCATAAAAATTAACTCAGTGTCTTTAACTCAAAATATGTCAGCAATATATTTTTGTTGAATCGTTTAGTGGACACTTTAATTCATCGATTTTTTTTGCCATTCATAAAGGAAATTCAGGTTAAACACATCACTTAAGTGAAGTACTACAGGAAGGTCTCAAACTAGCAACCATCTGGTCTTCACCGTCATAACCTTTGGGCCCAGCAAATGGTGTGATATTCCACTGAGGGCTGTCATACTTGCGTTCTTCCATATTCAAAAACAACAGGAAGCAGAGCCTCAGATTCTACTTTGGGTTCAGCAGCAGAGAAGGGTGGACACTTACAGACTCAACACTCTGTGCTACTGGGCCCTTTGAGAACCCAATGCAGAGAACAGAAGCTGATGCATGTGGCTCTGGATCTTTCTAGACCCCAGTATGGATTATAAATGGTAGTTGATACAACACTGCACGGTTCTATGTCATTCTAGAAGTCACTGAACAGGACAGCACCTGACATACTATGTGATTCTGGGTCTTTCTAGAAGCCAGTATGAAGTATCCAAGTTGACTCACAACAATCATATAGTTGACCTGCCTCTGCTGTTCTAGATTCATTTAGAGCCCCGAGTAAAGAAGGAGACCGCGTGGTTCTGGGTGATGGACAGGGTTAGATGGAGGCGAATGCTAATGATAGGCTGTGGATATGAATGAGATCCCGAATAAGCTCTTGAAGGAAAAAAGCAGGAAGGCGTGTATCAGTATTCGTGTGTAAGAGTGTGTGTGTGCCCGGTATAGAATAATACCGCTGCTCTTGCAAAACAACATCGTTTGTGGAGCCCAAGCTGGCTTCTTCTGGTGCCAACAGAAACAGGCCCATGCAGAAAGTTCAGCCCCAGGGCCACGCAGGACCTGGAGCCTGGAAGTGGAGCACTACCACTGCATTACACACTGTAGCAATTAAAGCAGTGTTACAAACAGAAACAGACAGTGCGACACCGCTGTGCTACTAAAACAGTGAACCGATACACCCTGTAACACTTTAGCGCTGTAACACCACGCAAATCCCTCTCAGTCACTATAAATCCCGCGAAACAAACCCAAACGTACGGAGATAATAGTTTTATTGTCATTGTAAAGGGATTATGTACAATGAAATTCAATCTTCACATATCCCATCATACTCTTGGGGTCAGAGAACAGCGTCCTCCATTTTTCCAGTTCTTTGGGTGGGCTATTGGGGGTGCAGGTCTTGCTCTAGGGCCCAACAGTGACATGATAATTCTGCTGGACACAGGATTGAACAGGGCCACCTGCAAGGAAGAACTTTGGTTTGCAGAAGAGGAGTCTATATTGTAAAAATTTTAAGGGGCCCAGTCATGTCTTTGTGCAACACTGCTCCCAACCCTCAGAGTCATTGTGGTACAGTGTGTGATTGACACCACCGAGGGTCATCTCATCAGGCCACGTGACTGATGGCCCAGAACCTTCCACAAGGTCATAAGATTTCAGGGCCAACTGGAAAGGCATCTTAGATAATAGCTGTGGTCATAAAGCTGTATTTTCCTCAGTGGTGCAAAAGTATTTGACATCCCGAAGCGCAATAGCCAAGGCAGTTTGCAATAACGACACCTGCAGATGCATTAAAAACTGCAGAACGTAAGAAGCCAGGCCAGGTCTGCGAGGTGCCTCAGGAGAAACGCAAGAGGATAGCTGCTTAAGGTCAAATAGGCCCCAGCAACTCTGCTGGAAGCTTTGAAATCAACGATGCCGATCAGGAGGTTTGTCACTCCATTTACGGAAGTGCAGCTGGGTATTAAAACAGTAAATGAAACCGTCGCATGTCATTTTGAACATTGATGTCGACACAGGCCAACATGTCATTCAGCGCATTTAATAACCAAACCTTGGCTCTTCGGCAAATAGGTGTGAGAGTAAACGTCACCAACTACCCTTAAACAACAGCTTCACCTGCTGGCGGTCTGATACCGCGAGAGAAACGGTCACAATTTACTTGTAACCAGAAGGCAGACGTCTAATATCAGACGCAAAGAGAGAGCAACGTCTGTTCTTGTCCATCTTTTGAATGTGATTCATTCTTTATAAGCAAAATAAATGCAGGGGGTGTTTTTGCATTACTACGTCCGACTGATGTCACGGCAGCCCCACCTCTGACACACAATCACCCAAGTGCGTCCTCTCCTAGAAGAGAATGTGGAAATAACAACAACACAAGGGGTCGACATCGTCGGTGGATCCTCACAACTTCCTGTTTTAAGCCATTGTGGTTCATCATCTCCCACTGTCAGACAGCTGCTTTAATGATTCCCAGTGGCCTGTCCCATGGGCTAGGGTGTTGACAGGATGAACTCTGGGAGCTCTTAAGGAAAGCTGGCTCCAATTCTTTAATGGGGACCAAACAGGAGCGATTCCTGTATCCATGCTCTCCAACAAGGGGCAGCTATGCAGAGGGCTCCGGTTGCCAGAGCCCATAAAACAGTAACTAACGCTGGAGGGCCTGGTCACGGTGTGTTTCCTGTGGGTATCGGTCTCTGTTTACACTCATTGCACTCACTTCTCCACCTACAACCTGTTAATTTCAGGCCTGTTAATCATCTTGATGCCCCTGTTCAACTCACCAACACCAGCCCCCCACACACACAGAACTAATTTCCAGCTCTCCGGTCAGCCAAACCTAAACCCTTCCAAACTCTTATTAGTCTTCCTCTTTGGCAGGCCTCCCACTCTTTGTTGCCATGGCAGAATTACCCAGAATGCCCATTACCTGTGCTTGCGATATCCCCAGCATGCTTACGGGAGCAACAAAGAATGCAGCAGACCGGAACGTTCCGTCATTAACTTATGTTTTTAGCTCTGCTTATCAGATCTGTCTATCTACATTTATTTATGTGTCTTACGGTTATCTAAAGGGATATCTGTAGGCAGAGTTTGTTCAGGCATCTCAAGTCTCCTCCGATCAGGACCTGTGATCTGGCTACTTAATCACGACGCCACCTACAGGCACATAATATTCCTGCACTTCATTAGATCATACTACTATAATCCATCCATTTTCTGAAACTGCTGAATCCCAACTGGGGTCGCAGGGGGGACTGGACCCTATCCCGGGAACAATGGGTGCAGGCGGGAACCAACCCTGGGCAGTCGCCAACACACTGCAGGGCACGCACACTCACACAACTACAGGGTCAATTTAGACTCACCAATCAAACTATCCTGCACACTTTCGGACCTTGGGAGGAAACCGGAGCCCCCGGCCAAAACCCACACGAACACGGGGAGAGCAGGCTTAGGGGAGAGCGAACTCCACACAGAAAGGACCCGGGACCGAACCCAGGACATTCTTGCTGTGAGGCAGCAGCGCCACCCCTATACTACTATGATGTCAGACATTTCTCTGAAATGGTATTCTGACATATACAATGTATTTTGTTTCCTAGACTACATGACTTTGTGGATGAAATGTCCATATGCTAATACGGATGTTAATTTTTATTTTTCTTTGTAGAGAGCAAATTTATGGTTTACAGGGTTTTTTCCACCCATATATCCAGCCATGCATCCATTTTTAAGCCAGTTAGAGTTGCTTGTCTATTAAACGTGTAAATATAGTATTTTTTCTTCCTTTTTCATAAGAGATGCAAATCAGGGGTCTAGAATTGAAATTCCTATGCCTAGGATTTGGGATACTTTTTATTAATTTTCCACGAATAGTCCTATAAAGATTTTTTATTACCTCGGGTTTGACGGACACATTTTATTGGTAGATTATAGACGTCACTATATGCTGTAAATCTGAATAGTTAAATATACTTAAATTTGACCGCTGTTTCCCCCGTGTAAATCTCCGTTTATTTGTTTAAAGAGGATTTTGCGGAGCATATCGTCAGCGTCCGCGACGCCTCGGGCTGAGCGTCAGTCCGCATTTAACACGGGTCACGGCCGCCCCATTTTAATTTAGCCCAGCCTCAGGGAATTTGGGTCATCGATCGAGGTCATCTATTAACACTTTTCTTTAAACCGAGAAAGTGCTTGCACATTCGGCAACTGCTATCAAACTGACAGGAATTATATATTTTTCCTCTTAAAATTCATGCGTGCCTTGGCCCAATAAATGAGCCATAACAGATTTATAACAAGCACCTCAGCCATAAAAAATGCCAACAACATTAAACTGTATAATCAGTTATGTTCCTTTTATCATCTAAATTACTAATTGTCATCGTTTGTTCTTCACGTTTCTTTATCTGTGTGATATATTGTATAAAACCAATAAAAACATTGTTGGAAGAAAAACTGTATAATTAAATTAATCCTGTTATTTTACTTACCCCATAGGTTACGTATGACACACTCGCGATCGCATCCCCCTTACACACATTTAATACGGATGCAGCCTCGTGAATTGCTGCATAACTATTGCAGACGACTCCGTAGAGTTATCTGTCAAATAATCTCAGGACACCACGCTATTGTGCTCTATACATTATGCGATGAGTCGGCACGTGTCTCTGTGTTTTAAATGTGCGGCACGGCGGCAGACAGGATTTCCAATAATAAAAAAAACTGCAGAAATGCCTTAATCCTCAATCGGCTTAAAACCCGTCCGCCGTAGACCTTTCACCCCGATGTCGGCTCACCTCGGCCAGGTTGTCGAACAGTCAGTAGCCGGTGGAAATGTACGATCGAGGCACCCCACCCGCACCCACGACCCACGGGCTTCTGACTTATACACAAATTGTGCAATAAGAAGAGACAGAGTACACCATGTTTCTAAGCAGATACCCCTACCATATCTACATGGGGCGCAAAAAATGCATTTAAATGAACTCCCTTAGTTTAACATCACTTCATGATGGAAAACGCTGGGGAAATACTTTCTTTCTGAAACTTTTCTGCAGGAAAGTTTCCCCCGAATACCGAAGCGCATTGAACCCAGCTGCTCGTTAAATATTTTAACTTATGAAGTTCAGTGCATTACGGTATGCGTGAACTTCGAAGTGTGTTTTATTATGCGCGAAATGACTTACCGGCTTGAATCCTGCCGAGAGACGTACAGCGCAAAGTCTTAAATGCTCTTAACTTGCGTATGGAAAGGACCGGTACGGAGAGACAAAAAAAATTAAAATCCTTCCGAAGCCATATAGAAAAATGTATCGGTACCCCTGCAAAGACGAGCGCTTCGGACACCGGCGTCTGCCCGTGCCTTGGTAATTTCCAGGTACAGGAATGCCCGACTGCGAGCTAGCAGGTCTCCATACAGACAATAGGGCTTTATGGGCGAGCGAGAGCCGTGCGCTTTAAGCGGCAGATGGGAGGGGCGAGCTCCGCCTGGGAGGAAGCCGAGGCGCTCTGGGATCGGAGAGGCATGAAAACTGGGGCCCTAAACACGCGTTTGCGTGCTCCTACATGGCGCGGGGCTCTACTTTTCATCAAACCTCGCATCTTAATAAACAAAATGTTAGAAGACTTATAATCCTACATAACTAAATTAACAATATCTATCCATCCATCTATTTTCTGTAACTAAATCAAGGTCGTGGGGGGTCCGGAGTCTATCCCGGAGGGTACGGGCACAAGGGAGAGAATAACCCAGGATGGCCAACCCATCGCAGGGCACACTCCGCTAACCATGTATTTTTTATCACTTAAGAATTAATAAGCAAAATATTTTACAGGCAGAATAGAGAATACACCTATATTACCGTACATTCAGATCATTATGTGAGCCTTAATATTTGCATTTGGGTGACGAGCCCTGAGCTCGTGGACACCAGGTTGTTGAAGGATGTGGTACGATAAACCGATAACCTGCCACCATACCCTGAAAACACCGGACCCCCGAAAATATGTTCGACCTCGCAAAGTTCAACCAAGCAAGGACCAATGGCAGCAGAGGGTAGCGAGACTGGATTTTGGGCCTTGGAATGGCATTGCGATGGTCCAGTGTCACAGGATATATAACTGACTCATTATAGCAACGACGTGAAGCACTAACATTTATAACTGAATGCTTTCATGCTGTGACAGACATGATACTCTCTTGCTTAAACGTCTTGGTTTCAGTATCTATACAGTTTCACCCCATATAACAACAGAGGCTTACAGGACACGCACGCATTACCGCACAAGATGTTCACCCATCGTCTGCCGCCTACGGACACCACAACGCACATCTGTACCAGATTATGGTGTGTGGAGGGGTGCTGAGCAGGGATCACACGGATGATCCCAGAGCGACCTTGGCAGCAGACTCACATTTGTCTACGTCACGGGTTAGGGTTAGGGTTAGGCTTAGGGTTAGGGTTAGGCTTAGGACCGGCCCAATCCCAGCCCTAAAACCTAACCCGTGCCTGCAACCCCATGCTTTGGTCCACAGTATATTGACAGGCATAAAAAGCTTGTCGTGCCAAATAGAGGAAAACATTGAAGTATAACTTGTAATTGTATTTAATTCCCAATATCTGGTACTTGAATTGCAGCCGCTTGTAAAAAAATAAAAGGTAAAACCTGATTAAAAATGAAAAACCTGTGGTTTGTAAGATAAAGAACCCCTCCCATTATCTCTCCCTCCAGCTTTCATTTTAGCTAGCTAGGGGCCGCCCCGCGGGCGGGCGGTGGGGGGGGGGGGGGGGAGGGGGGGCGCGGCGCGGGGGGAAGGGGGGGGTGGGGGGGGGGGGGGGGCGGCGGCGAGGGGGGGGCGTGGGGGAGGGGGAGGC